>JAUBOD010000560.1:8074325-8123075 GCA_032353885.1 Nothura maculosa
GTACTCCAGGTGTGGCCTCACCAGGGCTGAGTAGAGGGGGACGATCACCTCCCTTGACCTGCTGGAGATGCTCTTCTGAATGCACTCCAGAATGCACCAACAAGAAAGTGTTGGTGTGGCATGTGGCTGCAGGTGTTTGCTTCTAGGGGCTGTTGCTGTTCATTCAGGTTGTTAAGGCATAGTGGTAATCTCCAAGTTAACAATCAGATGCTTGGAAAGCTTGTTGAGTCTTCAGGGTGTTTCCTTGGGCTGAGGAGGAAGTTTCCTGTTTCTGCAATATTTAAATCCTCTTTGTAGAAAGGTTGTGATGCAAGAACTCTTACTGCTGAATTTAGACTGGTTTCATAAGAAATAGTACTGTTGATCCTGCAGAAGGATGGTAGGCAGAGATTTCCTGGAAAGCTGAAAACTTGCTTTCTCAGAACATCCACAGCCTAAGCGACTGGAGCAAGGAATCTAGGTCTTTTAGCAGTATCTACCAGGAGATGGGGAAAAGGCTTCACGTATTCTTGAACTTGCTGTTTTCTATGTACTTAGCCAAAAATGATAGCTATTCTGTTTGTACTTTCTGTATTCCAAGGGTTAGTGAAAACATCAGGGTAAAAACAAGACTGATTAAATCAGTGCACGACTATAAAAATGAAGAGCTTACATCACTATGTTTTTGACATAGATTTGAGGTTTAGGAACTGTGACAGGGAAGTTATCTATTAGGCCTGTTAATCTCCAGACTTCAGCAACTTAATTTACCCCCACTGAAATAACATCTTTAATGTCAAGTACTCGTGATGCCCAGTGCATATTGGTAGTTAGAGGCTGGCTTATCCAACTCAGCTGTTCAAACTGAGTGCAAGAACAATGTTATGTAATTGCTCAGTTTGGCTCCTATAAAATGGCTGAACTGTTTCAGGGCATAGACATGGGGAAATGAGGCTACCTTAGTTGTATTTAATTCCCAGTGGGAGTATCTTACCAACTGAGAAGACTTTCTCCTGCGGCTGAGCAATGTAACTGGGACCTGTTTCCCACTTGGGCATGTTGTCAATCCCATATTGGGGGGGTTGACACATTCCTGCCTATGTCTATACATGAATATACAAACGTAAGAAGTGGATCATCTGCTGCTTCGACTACTTTGGTGTTTCCAGATAAAAAATAGGTAGAAGTAGACAGAAAAATAACAGGCAATAGTTTTGAAGATGAAGCTATTGTTATAAGCTTGCATGGGTAACAATGCAGCTTGTACAAGTTGCATATCAAAGAAAACATGCAATTTTGCCTGCAGTGGGAGTGTTGTTAGTCTAGCTGGAAAAATGTAAGCCTTGAACCTTGGTAGTGAGTCTGAGCTCCTGTACTGAGATCTGGTACACAGGTTAGGCCCACATTTGGGACCAAGTGGCAAAGTCTGTATGAGCTAGAGGACGGCTGCAAGTCAAGGTCCAGGAGAACCAGCAGTTTCACATGTTCAGAACTTATATGTGTATGTGGAAAAGCTGAGTTGAGATTGGGTTTTTAGGAGAACTAATGGCTTCACAGCAGTTAAGGTTTGGATCATAAACATGAGAACACAAAAATAGGGCTTGAGGATAAATCAAAGTCAAGATTTTAAGACATAACTTGTAAGCTTTAAAGATGTCCGGTTTAAAAATAAATAAATAAATAAAAGACTATATTATCAGCTCTAGTGTATTTAAAGGAATTTGACAGAACTGGATTGATATAATGTTTCCTGGGTAGTAAATACGGCATGTTTTTTCCCTATCTTGTATTTTCATATGGAACCTTGTCTGACTCTTCTCACCTGAAATTTTAGCAGCTGCCTGTAACCTGTATACCATATAGGTCTCTATGTAGTAGGTGCCACCTCTAGCTGTCCTGTAACCTACAGTAGTGTCCTTGAGTTGACTGGGGAAGCAAATGGCCTCAGCAAGCCAGGTGTTCTGTAGCCCTTCCTGGTCTGGGAAGTTATGGTAACTTGGGATTTTGTGGAGTGGTGAGTGAGAGAGGATGACCCGACTGCCCTGGCTTTCCTTCTCCTCCTTTGTCATGGATATTCATTGGTTGCTGCAGTAACCTCTTGCTCTCTTTACACAGGAGTCACAACCCTTCCAAACCATGAGAGAGCTCTTCAAATTGAGATTCCCTTGACAATCAGCTTTATAGTCTAAGCAGCTTTATACCATACTGAGAACAGTAACAGGAGAGAGATAACTGGGAGACTTATAATATAAATACTTGGCTTGGCAATGTGTGCCCAAGGGCCTTAAGCTGCCTAAAAGAGTCTCCTAATCTGCTTTAATTCTTACATTCTTCCTTACTTTGAGGTAGGTGGAGATGCAAGGTCTTTCACAGAGAAGTTTCACACCTACCTCCAGATCTCTTGGGCTCTCTGTATGGTAGTATGCTGCCTTGGGATGCCACTAAAAATGAAACATTAAGTCTGGAGTTACTACTTTAGATCGTCCTATTTCTGGAGATAAGCGTCTCTACATTTCCACTTAGAGCCGAATGTTTTTCCTCCCATGGAGAATACTCGCCACCAGGCAAGTGGTGTTAATTATCCTGTCTTTCTGTGTGGGAAGTGTTAGATTAGAATTATAGAAACAGAGGGTAAAATTTCATTGATCCTATGAGTTTTTTTTTTTATTCTTGTGAGGACTTATGTGAAGGTAAAAAGAAGTAGGTTGAAATCTGTGAAATATCTCATTTAACATGGGAAATGTGTGTTCAACCAGGCATACTTTCAGTATGTAGAAAGAAAAAAAATAGATAGTTCATTTCTACAGAATAGTTATTAAAAGATCTTTCTGTGGTACTGTGTTTTTTTTTGTTTTTTTGTTTTTTTTTTTTTTCCTCTTAACATTGGAAATCAAACCCCTGCTGTGAATTCTCCAAGTGTTGGTCATTTTTCCACCTGGAATTTAATGGAACCTTTTGGAACCTTGGTGTAGCGATGGGAAAGTCTAACTTCATCTCTTATTTGGCTATAGACTCAGTTAAACTTACCTCCTTGTTTGTGGCTCCTGGTGACCCAATTTGAAGTGTATCCTAGTGCTATTTCTTTTTTCTTTCTTCCTCTTCTCCTTCCCCCTGCCCCTGCCCAGTCTTTTTTCCTATTAGTCTATATTACCCTAAGGCCTAGGGAGTGAAGGATGGAGAGGAAAATGAAATAATTAATGATCTTGAGAATCCAAAGGAAATAGAAATGGATAAAGCTGTTAATCTGATATTCATAGACGTAAACTTTCCTATTGGGAATGCACTATGTGCTATATTAAGGAGGAGATGGTGCATTTTGGAAAGTCATGATTATTCTAATTCTATGAATATTTGAGTAAATACTGCATATTTCTAAATGTACCCTAAGGAATTCCAAAGAAGTGTCTTGTTTAAACATATATTATTCACACTAGATTCGCATTCCACAACTGAAATGTTCTGCTTTATCAGAACTCATGTATGTGAAACTGGTGGAGTTTTTACTGCTTAATGTTGCTCATAGTTGTCCTTTGTCCCTACTCTCAACTTGGCCTAATTAACTGGTGTCCTAGAGGTCTCCTTTCAAGGGCTCACGCAAGCATCAGGTGTGTAAACAGGGAGATGGTTTTGATACGGATGTCTGCTCGAGGATGTGGATCTAGCTTACAGGTGAGAGAAGACAGAGCATTATTTGAACAATACTTTTCAAATGTTAGGAGCACTTTTGCAATGCAGTTTAGATGCATTAAATCACCAAGCCTACTAGTAAGCATTACAAAAAGCAATGGAGAAAAGGTCACTGCTTGCAGAAGAGCTCTGATGGTGTATTTGATTTTAATGGGATGATAGATGATAGAAAACACTAAGTTTAAGGTTATACCAGCTTCATTGCATTGTTAGTAATGGAAATTGCTCTTTGTTAGTGTAATACTCTCCGAATTTTTTTTATACTACAAGGGAATGGAAACATCTTAATTACTTCACTATTTAAAACAAATGATGAATGAACTCCTAGTTTTAAGGAAGCTGTCCTCCCAGGAGATAAAACTTATTGCACCAAATAATATGGTTGGAAAAATCAAAACAGTATCAGCTGTCTCCTTGGGCATGAAAGCTGCTACTGTTCTTTTTTAAAAAGAATCTTTTTTGAAGTCTCATTTTTGACCTAATATAACTTTGATCCATATTGCTTGTGTGTCTGTGGTTGCTTTCTTCTTGCTCTGACTTGTCCTATATGGTGAATAATGTATTTAGATTTAAACATGTCATAGACTACTATCTGCTCTCCCAGTGCCTGACTGTTGTCCTTTGCAAGAGAAATGAGGAGCTTCTCTTCCTTCCTCTTGTTTGACTCTGACTTGTGCTCTTTGTAAGTAACTTATTTTCTGTGCACTACAGTAACAAATATCCTTAATGACCCTTGATTGCATGTGCAGTGCCCTGAGCTCCACATGATAAAGAAATGAATGCTTTTATTTGCTTAGGGTTTCAGTCTCTACTACTCATGCAGTGTCTGGAAGTAGGGCTCATTTTTGTTGTTGAGGATTAAAATTAGTCATTTCATGAGACAAAGCACTTCCTTCCTTCTGAGATCATTCTTTCAGAGTTGCAACAAACTAGGAGGCACTATCAATTTAGTGCACAAGGAGTCAAAGTTGCTATTCAGGTTGTCAGGTCTTTTGTTACCTCTGATCTTAAAAGCCAAAATTTTGTTAAGCTGGGCCTTCATAAGGGAGCAGTTGGAGTACAAACACTAGTCTTGCCCTTGAGTGGAACAGGTTATTACTTTGGGTGTTTGAATAGGTTTGTGGTTGTACCGCATTAGTACAGAGGTAACACAGAAATGGATGAAGTTGGAGATATCCATAGCCCAAGTGCATGCACTGATCCCTGCCTGGAACTGATGCCACTGCCATCTGTGTTAAATGAAGAGACAAGCAAGGTGGGTTGCGGTGTCAATAGAGTAGGCAGTAGAACTGCCTTCATGTTACTTAGAGTAAAAGGAAGCATTAGAATATTAGCCAGGTGATTTTTTTTTTTTTAACCTTGATCCAGCCTCTTGCTTGTGTTCTTGCCTGAGATCCCTAAGGGGATGGATTTTAAATAATGAATTATCTTTTTGCTTGCACTAGCTAGTCCCAGGGTAATCCGAGAAGCATAGAGCAAGAGGTGAGTTATAAAACCTGATGTAAAGTTTTCCCCATGCTGGATTGGAGACGAGGCCTTTCTTCCTGCTCTTTTGGTGTCTCTCATTTCAGTGGATGTCAATCCCCAGCGCTGCTCTATTGCAGCATTGGTTAATACCCTGTTATTACAGCACACTGTAAACAGTGCTCTAGTCTCACAAGGCTGGCGGTGTTGCCTCCAGGGTAAGGTGTGAGAAAAGCAGAGCCTCTACATCAATTCCACCTAAGAGGTGAACATCAAGTGGGTGGTTCCCTGCTTGGATTGCTTTGCAGCCACCTCATGCAGCTTGGGGACTGACACCTCCTGGAGGACAGTGAGAAGGGACACTCAAAGCAACCACAATGTGCAGCAGCGCTAGCGGCTTGGAGCAATTTTAGACAGCTGGTCCCAGCAGAGGATCCACTTGCAGTGTTTGACAGTCAAATGAGACCTGTGGCAGGGGGTTCCAAGCAAGTAAGGCTGCAGCTTTAGACTGAGAGAAACTCTTCTTACTCAGGAAGGTCCACATAGCAGTTAATAAATAAGAAAATTATAGGTATCTCTAGAAAAGTAATAATGACATGGAAATTCCTCTTGAAGTTTTATAATGTAATAAAACATTCATTTGTTACATTGCTGTAGGATTTGTTAAATGATAGTGTAGTGTTTAAAGCTTGGACTGTAATTCTCTAAATGTAATGATGTAAAATCTCTAAATGATGTAAAAATAGAAAACTTGGTTTGAAAAACAGGTATTTTTTTGTATGTGTATAGCTTTAAAGAGCAGAAGTATTTAGGATTTCATCTATAGGGATTTACACATGCAAGAGCAATGTAACTTTTTGTTTCATCACTATTTCAGTACACAGGCAACATCTTAAGTGATGAGCAAATTGCTGCTGATGGGACTTCTGCTTCTAGGACTTCAACTATATTGGATAAAAAGGAAGTTAGAGCAGACTAATTGGGAAAGGGTAGTTGGAGTGGGGAGTCAAGTGGGGAAGGAAGTTCAGAGACTGTTTTTACTTTGGATTCAGGAAATCAGTGAGTTAAAACTGAAACTTTTTATGAAAAGAAGGCAGGTCTTATCTCTTATGAGTTTTCAGTTCATTGGGAAACTTGGTTTTGACTGAGTTTTTGCTTTGTGGATTATGCTGAGCTTTGTGACTTTGAGTGCAACTGCATCAGGGATTAATGTTTATTTTGCCATCTTGCTTTAGAGAAACATATGAGGAAGGAAAAAGGCTGCAGCAGTGTTAGAAAAATTTTTACTCTGCACTTAAAGGAGGAAAGAGTTGTATGGGTTCAGAAGTTCCTTATGTGATACACAGGTGGTTTCAGTTTTGCCTCTAGCAACCTTTTTTCAAATAGTCCTTTAAAAAGTGTTGAAATGCATAACCTTTACCTAACTGGAATAAGGAGAAGCCCTGAATCCTTCAAGGGAGCTATACTTCACTTATGCCAAGATCTAACTACAGTTTAGAGGATAAAATTACTAGCTCTCTAGTCTTAGGACTTTTTTTTTAGTGTTGAGACAATATTTTCTGTGTCATTATTTTGGACTGCTTTGCTTTGTCAAGTAACTTGTGATTCAGCTCAAGTTCTGATCTAAAATTTTAATGTAAGACAAATACCACTTGCCTTTCTGCTTCAGTAATTGTTTATTAATACTCTGCAACTCCTCTAACTTGGGCCAGGACTTCTCTCTAGAATTGCCTTCCTAATCTGATATCAAAGACTAAGTGCAACTTGAAGAAATAAATGTTTGTGTATATATGCAAAAAAGGTTCAGATGCTTCCATTGTACACACTCATTTTTGCTACCAGGAAAGAAGATTTCTTGCTTGTACTTCTAAACCAATTCTTGTACTTCTAAGATTGGTCAACTACCAGATTTCTAGGTGATGCTTTCCTTTCCACACCCCCTCTCCGCCCCCCTCCCCACTGTAATCCATGGAAAGAAGGCAGGTCAAATTTCAGGTAGGGAGACAAGCCTTTTTTTCCACTCCCCCACCATGTCCCTCTGCTGCTACAAACTCATTTTGAGTCTTGCTCATGGTATTCCGCTGATTCTTCCCTTACAGGAACAGATCTAAATGTTTTTTTTCTGCACAGTCTTTTTCTGAAATGTTACATCTGGAGCTAAATATAAAAGGCACTGTTTCAGTAAACCTTATTTGTACTTGCATCATTTAAGCCTTCCCTTTGCTGTCTTGGCTGTGCTCCTTACTGTGCTTTCTCGTGATAGAAAGTAGACACTTCAAAAACTGTTTTTTCTTTGTGACCTGACACTCTCATATGCTTAACTTTAAAGAAGCTTGATTGCAAAATTCACTTAATCATGGCACAATATAAACCTCGGGAGCACTAACTTACCAGCAAGGCTTATGAAGCACCAGTTCAGCATGGTTTCTCTCACCTAATTACAACTTCAAATAGAATCAAGTGGGTAAGAAGCCCTGAGGGCAATTTCAAGTGGAATTTGGAAGCAGCTGAGACTGCCGTGCTTCCTTATGGACACTAGGTGTTGCTGTGGATCTGCACTTCCTGGAATTCGGGAGCGTTCCCAGATCAGAAGCAAATTTTGTTTCTTAAGGATATCCTCCTAATTCTGAATTGCTTACCTCATTAAAACAGAGTTCCTCTAAGCAAACATAAGGTAGTTGTTCTAACAACTAATTATTTCATTAGCTGCATGTATTGATGTGACTTAATATGCTTACAGGCAAGTACATCAATCCTGTAAAAATCAAATGAAATGTGTTCACTGCCTCACCCAACTCTCTCCCCCCCACACTCTCCTTTTTCTTGTGACATTAACTTCTCTCATACTAAAGATTAATTTTGTTATTCATTATTACTCATTTTTGATCTAAAAGCTAGCACAAGTCCAGAGCATCAAGTGTCCCTGTTTGAAAAAGAAATTGATGAAAAGAACTTGATTTTGATGAATCGGTTTAGTGAGCAGTAGAGGAATCTAAAGAAAGCCTTGCTCTTTAGGGGGGCAAGTGTGTGTGTAACTTGAGATCTGATCTTTTTTTCCTCTTGGTTTTATTGGGCTAATATGAATAGGGAGGTAGAAATAACTCCTTGTGTTAACAGGACAGGTTACTGTTTAAACTACTTGGTGGCATAAAGGAGACAAATTCTTACAACTGTGTTAAATGGTGAATGATGGTTATTTGCTAAAATGTTAGGAAGTAGGAAGTATTTCTCTCTTCAGTGTAAAGAATATAGGGGCTTTCCTCACCCCCCGCCTCCCACACCAGTAGCTTTATGTTCCTTTTTTGCCATTTGCTCCATCCACATGCATGTGTTTACTTTGTGTGGAATGCCATAGGGTAAATGATGCTGCTTTGAATCTATGTAGTCCTTTGCCCACTGGAATTAAAACTGTGGTTTAATTTCACTCTGATAGTCTGCTTTCTGGGTCCAGATAGTTAAGTCTGAATTTGACTCTGCTGTTATGAATGTCTATTTTCTTTCCCCCCTCTCTCACGCTATTTCAACAAATAGAAGTTTTTTCCTACTCTGTATAATGAGGTATTTTTAAATGGGTAACAAATGCAAGTCATGTGGTTTGCATTTTATTTCATTGTGGAGCATTTAATGTTTATGAGGTAAAGTTTGGACATCTCTGGGTTATACTTGTGACTACAGTTTAGCCATCTAATTTGGTGATGAGAAGCTGGAGGAATCTGTAACGTCCTCTGCAGGTGCCCTCTGACTTAGTTCATAGAGTCTTAAGTACCTTTTAATGAAAGAGAAACTATAATATGTTCATGTCGAATCAGCTGAAAATTATTTGGGCTTTGCTGCTTTGTTCAATGAAGGAAACAATAATAAGAAGCTGTTTGCTGACATTGCTTGCTTACCCTAACAGTATGGCAAGAAGAGCAATTGGAGGCTTTGGTGGTGGTACTAGCCAGAGACTGAGGGATGTGGGGCTAAGTTAGACTATCTGGATGTTGATACTTCAGTAGATTATATGATGAGTTATATGTAGGTATCAGAAAATTCCCATGGTGATTAATTAGTATTACATGTTTTGGGACTCTTGCTTCAGGATTTGTGTAGGCTGTGCCCTGTGTGCACAATCACCTGATGTTGATCATGTTTTGATTGTGTTTTTCATGTTTTCAGACCTTCCAACTGCAAACCTGCAATTCTGTCCTAAATGCAGATTCTTCACCAAAAGGCTAATACTGGAGTTGAACTTCTCACAGGTGCCACAGTTGCGAAATCCTGAACAAGAGTGAAGTTAAAATATCTCTTTTTCGAACTGGCTTGTATAGAAGTTAAGGTCACAAAAGTGGTACCCAGCACCATTAGACTACGACTGTTTCTAATGCTTTGGAAAGTGCTCACGTGTCCGTGGTGCATCTCACTGGCATCACTCTGTGACCAGATTTGAATAAATGTTTTCTTCATTTCTGAGTTTACTTCAGGCATCAGGTTGATTATTGGTCTTTCCTGTTAAGTAGAAAAACTCTTGCCACAGGAAGCTCAGCAGGTTGGCTTATCATTTAACTCATCTGTAACTAATATTGATGAATTTAGTAGTAAGAAGAAACAGTGTGGTTATATTTTCAAGTTGAGTGTAAATCAATATTTTCCCTTGTTACCATTTTCAAAAACAAAACAAAATCCTGTATAATAGACATGTCTATCAAGTTAGTGAGCTTACAAAGTAGTCAGATCTTGGAGTCTTAGACCTGTCTTAGTGTTGTGTAAAAGGTCTTTTATTTTTTTATTCAGCATTTTTTTTTCTGTTTAAACTTGCATGAGGAACACCAGCCTTTGCTCTTCTGAAAGCACATCACTCCTTGTAGCAACTGTGTAAGTAGTAGCCGATATGTATATGTATCTATATGAAAGACCATAAAGCAAATAAAGAAAACATATGCACAGAAGGCCATTACACATCTGTTGTTAGTAATGATGCATGATGCATCCTACTACTAATATCCACAGGGGAAAGAGTGGGAGATGGATGCTTGTGAAAACACATACCAGAGATTTATAGCTCTAAACACGTTACATGTATTAAGAAGTATTTTTCTGCTAAGAACAGTAAACTTTTCAAGCAGGAAATGATTAAGATATTGGTACTTCCAGTGGGAGTGTTGTTTTTCAGATGTGATAACATGTTAGGAGCTCCTTAGTACAAAACCAGTGTTCAATCCATGCATTACATTCTCAGAGGAAGTTATCTTGGACGTAGAAAATACTCTGTGATCCAAAAGTTCAGCCTAACCTTGAGTGTTGCCAATGCTGGTTATTATACATTTCACTTCAGGAAAGCCCTTCTGTACATTTAGATTGTGTTTGTGGAATGGAGCTGTAACAAAATGTTTCATGCTTTACCTTCGTGCCACAACTGAGGATAATTATGTTCATTTCCTTAAAGATGTTTAAAAATTAGGAAACTTATGTGTCTGGTCACTACTAAATAACTGTTTGTTGGAGCACTAGAATAGAGGTATGAATTAGAAAAATCACTCTTTTAGCTATTGTATTTTAGAGTAGTAATGGGTAGTATCAGAACCATGAAGATGCAGCTTTCAGGCCTGTGTTTTGATTCCCTCATCTGCTTAGCATCAGGCCTTTGAGATTAATGGTCTGTATAGGATTAGTACCTGTTCTGCTTCCCCTCTTCTCCTGGTCTTTGATCTGCCCAAACTTTCGTACTTTTGGGGGAATAAGGACATTTTTCTTCTCTCTAGAAATCTCACTTGATACCTAGCAAGGAACACTTGTAAGAATGTCAGATTGATAAATGCTGTTTGCTAAAGTTTCACCACATTCATTCAGTTGAACAATATTTATTGTTAAGAGCCATAATTATTAGGAACAGGTTGTAAAAGACAAGTTTCTTGCTATACTTGGGCAACATACTTTTGAGCTGCCGGTTACACAGTAGTAATACTTGGCACATGCTATTGCTTTTAATTTTTGGAGTGCCTTACAAATATTGACTAATTAAATGCATTGGAGGCTATCTGTTATTTGGGGAAGGTCAGTAAATAACTGTATCTTTGTGCCTGTAAAATAACTTGGGAGTTTTTTGGTTTAAAATGATAAGTTACAGATATGGACATGCTGTAATGAGTCCCATACAACTTGTTAATGTGTGAAAAAGACTTGCTTGGTTCTGATCTAATGAATTTAGGCACTCGGGGCCAGATTGGCAAGCTGTGTGTATGTCATACAGTAGAAAACATAGTGCTGTCAGTTCTTCTAGGACTTTGTGTCCTGGCTTCTATCTTGACTTCCTAGCTGCACTTTTAACTAGATCTTTGACTGCAGGTTGGCCTTCTGCAAATATTGCTTTATGCTTTTCTCTTACTTTTCCTTAGATTTAAGCAATAAAAGCCATGAAGAAAAAATGGCTTAAATGATGTTTTAAGGCTACTGACTTGACTCGTAGCCTATTGTGAATTCAGTAATTTTCTTTGTGATTAGAAGTAGCAGCAGAGGTGGCAATGTAAGCCACATATGTAGATAGGTGTGGCAGTAGATTAATCTCCTAAAGCTACTGGAACCTGCAGACAGTGAAGGAGTAATTCCATGGGCTTGAACAACTCAAATTGAGGTATAAATGAACAATATTTGCATATCAAGTAACTTGGCTCACATGGTTCTTTCAGTCTTCCATTCCTGGTTCTTTAGACTCTCCTCTAGAATCTGTTCTGGATAGTGTTTCTTGTGATGGCTGCTCTTGAGGGAACCTAACGTATTGATGCTAATTGGTGTTTTCTTGCATCATTCCTCTGTGTAGTTGGTGGAAGGAAAAATACCTAGCTACTTTCTTTAAGAGAACTGCAAATGAGTCTTATGATGCTTTTAAATTTGTGTATTAAGTTTTGTAATTTACTGTATGGGTATTCATATATAGCATTGTTAGGAGCTGTGAAAAAATATTTAGCTGATTGAGACAATTGCTTAAACTGAAATATGCGCAGGACAGCTGCACTACGCTTGAAATTGTGTGTCACCCGAGCCCTTTAGGCTTCAGACAACTACCAAGAGACCTCAGAGTGGAGTTGCTTGAACCTTGTGTGCCCTTTCTGGATAAGCAAACAAGCCCCTTTTCCAAGCTCACCACTTTTAATCAGTCTTACTGTTGCCTTAATAGTTATATTTCTTTCAAAAGACTAGAATGCAAAATAGTCATTTTGTGATGATCTGGCCTTTATTTGCATGCTTGACTAAAAATTAACTTCTGAAAATTCAAGCCTTTGTTTCCTTTAGCATTGTTTAGTTTCAGTGATAATGTGATACAAGTTTTAGCTTAACACCTTATTCTTTCTCTGCTCTATTTATTTGCTGTTTGGAGCAAAATCTTCTTGATAAGAGTTTCTGGCACTGATGCAGCTGGGAAATTGTCATGTCTCTCTGGGTTGAGTATTCAGTCACTCAGGCTTTGCTCTTCTTCTGAGGCCTGAGGTGCTAATAAATAAATAACAAGTAGTTCATTCACCTTCCTGTGGGCCTTAGTTCTCACTTTAGAGCTTCTGTTTTGGGGATATTGTCTGAACTGTCCTTGGACTCCATTATAGCAATTTCTCCGAATTAAAGATTTTTTTGGTTAGTGGGAGGAGAGAATCGAAAACTTATTTTTAATTCAAAAACTACTGAATCAAAACTATTATAAATTCAAATCAAAAACTATTAAAAAACTATCAAAAACCATTATAGTATATTTTATAGTAATAGTTATAAAATACAAAATAAGCTATTAAAAAATCAAAAACTATTATAAATTCAAGTAGAGATAATGGTGCTAGTGCCCCTTATCTATCAACCCACTCACTCATCCTTGTTTGCACCAGCATGGGCCTGATATTTCACAAATTATGTTCCTCTAATTAAAGTATAAAAAAAATCCGTCAATCTGACATGCTTGGGCCTAGTACTTCGTTCCCACCTTCTGTTTTAAAAGGGCAAGTCAATTGCTGAGAAAGTTCAGGGCTCTGTTAGAGTCAGGCCTGATTCTGGAGAGATTGTAGTTGTTTCATCTGAATTACTTGAGGAAAGAAGCAGTGATTAAGGACAGTCATGTGAACAGCTCTTATTTAGGATTTAATTCCTTGCTAGTATCTTGCAGTTCACTATCTAAAGTTATTTTCTCTGTAACCATGTTATCTTCCCTCCAGCAACCCAATAGATTTTCATAAGTGTCACATAATGGATCTGATAGTACGCTATGTGGTAGGTTTTCTGTACCTCCAAAATAAGGATAGCAGATAAGAGGTAAGAGCAGATAGATGCATTTCCTCTTGTAAGCAACTTCAGCTGTTTCCCTCTGATACCGAAGGAGCTAAGAATGCTGTGCATATGTATCATGTGTGCTCTCAGCTGTCTTGAGTTACTTGGCATTCTTGGGATTCAGTGTATAGCTTATTATGCTGCTTTGCTTTCTGATAGATGTCAGTATTTCTTTGGTGCTTGCTTGTTGTCTTCTCTCACATCCAAATGCTGACTGGTCTGTACGTGTCATGAGTGAATAAGAGTGTAGAATGTGGTTAGAGGTCAACTTTCCTGTAGACTTCCAAAGAGAACTTTAATCAGAATGTTTTCATAATTGATGATATATAGAACTTAGCTTGAACCTGCAGCTTGTCTTTCTGTAAAGCAGAAAATGTAGTATTGCCAAACTGTAGCTGCTTGGGGAATTGCTTTCTGTTGAAGTGGTTAGAGGCCTTGCTAAACAACTGTAGTGCAAGATGCTGTTGTTAGGTAGACAAGGACACACACTATGGCTTTTGTTGTTTGTTATTTTTTCTGGTCACTTGTGGTTATCCTTCAGCCATGACATTTCTCTTGAGTACGGAATTAAGTGCTTTCCCCAGACTTCTTTTTGGTTATCAAATATATAACCTTAAACTAGTTGATGGGTCTCTGTTCTTTCATGTTATTTCTTAGGCCTTTGAGATGTGCTGTTCTGCCACATGGTGTACAAATGCAGAATGGAGACTTTTTCCCAGTAAGATCGTGTGCATTCATATAACAAGACAGAGACCAAAGTTGTATTCAAATGCACATCAGGTGATTCAGAAAATACTGTAATATGTTAATTTTGACATATGGGGAATCAACTTCCGAAGTAGATTATGGTGTAAGGAGTCCTCTGCACATCTCTCAGTCCAATTCAAATTGCATCACTGAAGGTGATCTAAGCAATCAGCTCTCTGCAGAATTCCCCTTGAATGTGAAGGGATGGAGAGCTTGTGAAAGTTGAAGGAGGAAGCTGCTCAGTGCCTTCGAGTTGTGCTAACTAGCTGACACAAAGCCTGTGTCAGGCTTGATGTTCTGCTTTTCCAAGCAAGCATCCGGCAAGGTCTTGTTGCTGTCCCTCGTTGCGCTGGCCTCTCCTTGTGCGGCTGTTCTGGGGCAACTGCTGGCGGCTGGGCCGGCTCTGGGGCTCCCCTTGCTGCCAGGCTGCTGAGGACTGAGGTGCTGTGGGGGGACCGAGGGAGTACTGGGGTTCTTGGTGGGAAACGTGGGGAGCAAACAGCTCTTCCTTCCCTCTGCTCCAGACCAAGGAAGTGCGAGGGAGGTGGCAGGTGCAGCAAGTTCCAAGGAGCTTTGGTAGAGAGCTCTTGGAGGCTGCCATTTATGGACCTACCTGTTTGTGCGACACGGTGCTCCTACATTTTGGGCTCTTGGCTGCCATTGTGTGTCACACTTGCATTAAATTTCCTCATTAGGGCTCCTCATCCTCCTGCCCCTTCAAGTTTCTTGGGCAACTGTAACTAAACACCTTCATCTTGAAAATATCCATGTACTTAGGAACAATACAAATAACTTACCTCCCATGGTTTTGTTTGTGTTACTCTCAGATCAGGTTCATCCTAGAGCATATATATATATATATATATATATATATTTGTTTTTACTCTGATAGAATCTGCAAGAACTCACTTTTTCTGCTACTTTTAGTGTAACCCATGACAAACAACCTTCTGGGGAAAGTAACTGAAGTTTTGCAGTTGTGTTAGAATATTCATTGTAAAGAGGAGGATGTAAATTACTAATCCCATGTGATACTGTGACCTATCAATAGCTGCTGCATCTCCTTTGTTTTTAGCCCCTTCAGGCAAAGTACCCCATCTCTTATTCAGTTTTCACTTTCTACTAACCCGTTTTTGGAATCCCTGGTAGTTCTGTAGGTGGTTGCATCGTAACTTGCTTGAACATATTCTGCTAGTTCAGTGCCTCCTCCTGTGACTATAAGGGAACAAAGGATGGCTTTACAATCTGGCATAAAGCAATGTTTTAAAGGTCTTGTAGAGATAAGAGCTATGCTGATGATTGGTGCCCTTTTTTATGAGCATTGTTAAATGCCCATCTTAAAATGCTTGTTTTACAGAGCCTGTTGAAGGACATAACAGACTGGTAGGATCTGCAGTGATGGATATGTGTAATCTTAATTAGAATTTGTATCAATGGATACAAATTGTATCAATGGACACTGCTTGTCTTGCTGTAACCCAGGTCTCAAACTGCAGGTCCCTTTCTGCAATGCTGATGCTGTAAATAGATTTGCTTAGGGTTGTATACAAGGCCTCTGTACAGGTATAATTTAGCTATTTTTCTTTTCAATTGCAGAAAGGAGTGCTATCTTTGTACCTTTTCATCCCATCTGTGCTGCAAGATTTTTTTTCTTGTCATCTGTACCCACACATACTTCCTCTCCTTGCATAATTCATCTTTCAGAGGATTTTGCATTTCCCTGAAGTTGAAAGTTCCAAGAGTGCATTGTAATGATGAGGAAAAATGGGGGCAGAAGGAGCTGACTGGGTTTATTTTCTCAACCTGGAACTTTTGCAAACTTACTGTTTCAACAAAAAACTCTGACTAGGAAGCAGCTGAACTAGTGCCAGTAGAATATTTCAGACCTTAGAGAAATGGCTTGACCCATTTATAATTTACTTGAAAAAGCACTTTCTGAGCTGCCTAAGTACAGGGTGACCATCCATCTGTGTCCCTCAGTGAACTGACGATACAGGAAAGTTAAGCCCTTGATTGGCATTGTATGTGAAGAGATTCTCCCTTTTTCCATGGACAGTAACTTACTCTGCCTTTGCCAGGAGTAAATGGTGACCATGTGTGTGTATGTGTGGAACAGGAGACTGTAGAAAGGTTTTGTTACTGAGCTGTTGTTGGTGTAGGCAGTAACATCCTGAGTAGACCATATTGGGGCCAGATCTCTAGTAGACATGAGTGAGATGATGCAGGTTATCCTGGGAGAGCTACAGGCATTTGAAGGTAACTTCACTCATCCTGCCCAGTATTGTAAGAGGTAAATATGTATGTTAAAGTCTACATCTGCTTTTCTAAAAGTCAACTGGCAAATTGTCATTTTTGTGGAAATCTTCCTACTTCAGAAGGAAAGCAAAGGGTTGTTCCATTACTTAGTTCTTCATGGGCTACCTTGACTCTTCAGCACTGCAGTTTAAATAGCTAATGGATGTAATGCAGCATGTGACCATTGTTGTTAAAGGGGACCTTGGAGCAGCAGCAGCCACCTCTCATTGAGGTATTGAGCTACCTTGAACTACCTCTTTGTGGTATTGCCTTAACTAGGTGCACTGGCCTAACCTAACATGCTTGCTCTCCCCAGCACTATCCTGCCTCTCCAGGGTGCCCTTTGAAAGGGTTCAACCTGTGATGCTGTTCAGTGCTACCAAATGTAGAATGGGTATTGTGCCTCGCAGCACTGTGGCTCAGCCTGGATCTGTGGGGTTACTGGTGCCTTCTGCACTTCTGCTTAACAAAATTGTGCCAAGCTAAATGACAAGGTAATCAATTGTAGCTGGAAAGTACTTAGCTGGGAGAGGGGCTGTGCTGAAAGACTGGTCTGACCTTTCTAGATTATCACTCAATTTTGCATAATTAATGAAAGTCTCTCTGCTGGCCTCAAATGTCTAGGTGCATTCCCTGTGGGAGAGGAGGGCTTAGAGAAGGAGAGATGAAGCTTTTGAAGAGTCCAAAGGACAAAAGCTTGTTGTGAGGAACGGAGAGTATAAAGAATAAGGAGCTCAGGTATGCACCATTTGACTGTTGGATTATTGAAATGAATGTCTGTGTCCCTGTTTACGTCACTGCAACACATCTTTTGACACCTCTGGCAATTTCCCTCTCAACTGAGAGTCATTTTTCATCTTCACTGTGCAGCAGGAATCTTTTATCACTACTGCAGAAGTGCTATATGTGTATTCATTGCTTGGCTTCGAAGGAAGGATTTTTACAATAGGTGAAGAGCTCAGACAGCCACAATTTCCCTTTCAGCAGTGCACTGTCTGATCCTCTCGGAGATAAAATAAAATGCACCGCAGGTCAAGGAAAGTGGAGGAGTGTAACAAACCCAAACACCAACTGACACAGCCTGAAGCCCACTGTGCTAGTGGAGTCTTGTATTAATATAGCACTGGCACTGGCTCCCTGTTGGAAAATGAAGTTGGGGGGAGGGGGGGAAGAGGTGAGTAGGGGCAAAACCAACACCGACTGGCCTATTTGCCTGGGTGGTGGTTATATTTTTTTTTTTTTTACTGTTCCATGTTTTGCTGAAATAACAATAGCGTGGGGACATTTGCCTAGCAGGAAAGGAATCTCTGTGATTCATTTCAGCCTGTTTTCTTGTCTCTGTCATAGTGAATTTGTGTGTGTGTTTGGGAAGTACCATAGACTGGCCACCTGCTGTATCTCTCGCCTGCGCGTTCCCAATGGCTGGTTACTGTCTCCAGCGTTGCACGATCTCTTGAGTTCTGCTGGGAAATGTAGTTTTTGTCAGTAGACTAAATATGACAATCGCAGCAACAACAAAAAAGCTAAGTAAATGTAGAAATGTACGTAAAAGCTTCTGTTCAAAAAAAAAAAAAAGTCTTCTGCTGTTGCTTTCTTGAATGTCATTTTCCTTTTCAAGGTTTTACTGACTTTCAGTTTCAGGAAGGGTATTGATTTTGTCCCTCTATCCTGGTTATATCTGCAACCTTCAGGACTGGATCATGATATAACATGCATAAAAAACAAATATGCCTGGTGTATGGGGCAACTTTTATACTTGAGTTTGTGACTGTGTCACTGTTAAGTCTCCATGAAGTTTTAGAGTAAGACATAGTAATAACTCTTTGGAAGTGAAATATTAGAAATAGAGTGTGTGAGAACTATTCTTTGCCTTGGGCTTTTATACCTAAGTGGTTACTCACAGCTTGTGGAGGCTGAAGCAGAAGCAATATGAGCACTTCAGCTGCTGTGCCTAATGTGAGTCCCATTGCATTCTGTAAATCTCTAGCTCTGCAAAGGCCTGGAACAAAACCATGGTTTCTTAACCTGAGAATGGATACTTGATCTGCTTAGGGCAAGATGCTCACTTTTCGGCTTATAAAGATACTGAAGCATCAAAATAAATAGATTTTCTAAGGAAGAGATTGCAGTCTATTTTGTCCAGCTGCTCTTTGGTAGTGTTATTCTGACTCAGTTGAGATTTGTATCTTCCCTCTTATACTTGGCACTGTACCCTTTCACACTCAGCCTGTGTGGTTACATGTGGCGTGAGCCTGGCAGCTCTGTGTGTGCGCGCGCGTGTGTGTGCGCGCGCGTGTGTGTGCGCGTCTTGGTGCCTTAAATTAGATGGAGAACTTCCTGGTCCTTCCATCTCACTTGCCTGGTGGACTGTTTAAAAAGGGCCACTGTTTGTGTAGATTGCATTGAACAGTCAAATTTGCTTGATGTAAAATTAATTCACCTGATGTTGTCTATCTCTTCTCCTAATCTTTAAGTGCTTTCTCTGCTTGATAGAGCCCTACAAAGTTTTGAGCAAAAAGGCCTTCAGAGTGAAAAATGACATGAAAATTTTATGCCACCTTCCTGTGGCTCAATAAACAATAGCAGAGGATAGAAAGGATTAATGGATCCTTCCTGCAGGGCCTTGGTTACATTATCTGGAGGAATTCTTTCTGCTAAAATATGAGCTATAGAGAACCTTTGCAGGCATAAATTATTTGATTTTCCTTCTTGAAGGATAGGCTGTCACCCTAAGGGCAATTTCTCTTTCTGATTTCTCTGTACTATTATTTTCAGGTATTCATTCTAGTATACACACCCACATATGGCATGTTTCTTTTCTACATGTGTTGACATTGACATTATCATAAAGAAATAAAGCTGCACTTTTTTGTGGATAGCTGAGTGAAGGTGTTAGGCAGAGCTGACCTGCAGATGGAAAAAATCTAAGTCAGAGCAATTTAGAGTAAAGCTGAAGCTTGTAGTGAAGTTCTTGTGCCTTTCTCCTCCTCCCTGAGGAATTAGGCTGTGGCAGTGGAGTGTGGGAGTTGCTCAAGTCCTCCCTTTGTCTCCTGTGGAATGACTTTGGCAACTGAAATCCTCTACTTGGAATTGGGCAAAGAAGGGATTCATACCTGAGCACTGTGCCAAAAATGTGATGGGTAGCCTGCTAGTCAAATGTCTGAACCTCTTGCTTTTTCCTTTCTCTGGTAGTCTGAATGGTTTACCACAACTTATCTCTCACGTACAGGAAATTGGAAGATGTTAGAGTGCATAGTAAGACTCTTTACATCTGTGCATCCCTTAAAGCTTCAGTTGTGCTGTTTTCTGATCTGACACTTTAAGAATGAAACTTATCTCTGTACATGGTCCATCTCATTTGAGTCCTTGTGTTGATGAGCCCATGCTCACAGAACTCGTTCTGGGCAAGAACTGAGCCTAATGTAGCACAGAGGCTTTATGCTGGTGCCCTGCATAGGATTCTGTTTCACTGGATTTAAGAATTGAAATGCAGAGGTGCACAGATGTTTTGTGAAGACCCCACAAACCTCAAGCTAGTATCGGTTTTCATGGCGCTGTATATTCTAGTTAGGCATGAAGGTGATGCTGCTTTATCAACCTGCTCTCTGTTCCTTCCATGTTTTCAAACACTTTGCACCTCGTAGCTCCACCACATTTTAGAACAGGAAATGCTGCGGCATCACATGGTAGTTTTGTTCCTTGTTTCCTTCCCTCTGATCTGTTTGCATCCTCAGATTCTTTTAATATATTGCTTTATAAACTCTCCAAGTATTGTGGTATGAAAAGCATTTTAAAAAACGGCAAATAAAACCTAGTCTGAAATTATCTACAAAAGTTTTTAAGATCTTAGTTCTTCCCTTTTTCTGCCCCTTGGTCCTTGTTGCTGTGGTCCCGTGTCTCTCAAGGTGAGAAGCTGACTTTTGTGTACTGCTGAGTTGGTGCTCTCAGGTCAGGAAGCTCCATAGCCATTTCCTTAGTGTAAGGAGCTGTGTCCTGTGTTGACTCTCCCCTGGCTTGCAGACCACTTAGCTCAGCTGAGGAGCTGAGCTGTAGCATACAATGAGTTTTCCTTTGTGCCTAGTAATGTATTGAGAGGCCTACAGGGCCCTCCTGTTGCCTTCCTTTTATAAATACCTCTATTTTCTAGTTACTGTTTTCTAACCACGGTGTGCTTGGACTGTGTCCTTAAGGACGGAGCCCTTTAGTAGTTTGGAATGATATATGATATTTGTCTATTACAAGCAAGCTCACAAAAAGAAAAATCATACCCTATGCACTATCTAGCTTCGTAAAGCAGAAAAATCATGTGTGTTTTCTGTTGCACAGAAAATTCCATAGCTTTATTGTATTCACAGACCACCAGAAATTTTTTTATGTCTTTGAGGAATGCAGAAGTTACCATATTAATGTGACACGATACAAATGAACCAGCATGGCTTCTGTCAAGCCTATTATCTTTCAATACGAGTCAAGGCACTGAAGAAAAGAATAGGGACTGGAATTTGTTTGGACTTCTTTACAGTATATTTTCTATAAAGGCTCATTAGCTGAAGTGAATTACTTCTATGTTGAAAGACAAAATTCAATTCATTAGAAGGCCATTGAGAGGCAGAATAATGCTCAGAATTGATCTGTTTTCCATTTAAAAAAAAAGATAGGAGCATATTCTCTCATTATTTAATACACTGAGACATGATGTTGAATATCATGTAAGGATGATTTGTTTTATAACAGTTTTTTCAATTCTTAATATTTGAAAATAGCAAAAAAACTGAAAATAAGAACTTTCACTTTTAGCTGAAGACAGGTGTATATGTATACATGTACCTTTGTATGTAAAATATTTCCTGTTGCTTCATTAGGATTATTTAGAATGGAGAATTGGGAACAAAGGACAAAGGTGCCAGTACCTGAGGAGGCAGCAAGACTGGAGACTGATGCAGTTGTGCTTCCCCTGTGTCCCTCTCCATCATGTTCAAAGTGTCTTTTAAAGAATTTTAGGAAGTTGTTATGGAGCTAATCCAATTCAGAGAAGTGCAAGGTAATCAACACTGGAGAGAGCAATTAGAAATGCTCAGACACATTGGCTTCTAAATTGTTCTTGTTCTTTCTCTCTCTTGTTCTCTCTCTCCCACAGTCTTGGACTTCATTGTTACTGGTTTAATGAAGATACCTGCTTTGCATTCAGATTTGGTCAAAACAATTGAAAAAACTCACTTGGTCACTTTTTAGTAAGGAAGTAATTGGGGTTGCCAGAAACTTGCTAACGTGGGGTTGGTGTTATGTTTGTTTGTGTCGTGTGGATTTCCTCTTGTCCTCCCATTTCAGAAAGGAAAGAATTAGAGGCAGGATAAGACACCAAGTCTGAAAATCATCGAAGAGATGAATTCTTATATGGTCATAGTAGAAAAATCTTTCACCTAAGGACTGTTACCATGAGATCGTGCGAAGTCCCTTAAATATGGAAAGTAAAATTGGGAGCTTTGAGCTCATAAAAGGCCCGTAAGGTACTGCCTGATGAAGAAAAGCCACACAGCAGATGGCTGTCGTGCTGTCTGGATGTGCTAGTTTTGGCTTCTGGACAATTAGAGGCAACTTCTTGTTCTTTTATGAGACAAGTAAAAAGTTGCAAGCAAATTTCTCAGCTGGGAGTGAGAAGGGAGGAATCTGCTATTGCAATGTGAAGGGAAAGAGAAGGTTGAAGTTCTCAAGTTTTCTTAAACTCTTTACAGACTCAGATTACGAAAAAGGTGAGGAAAAGATGTGGAAAGAGCAGAAGCCTTTTGTACGTTCCTTTCCATCTCCTTTCCTCTTCCCTTCTCACCCCCAAAATAAGAAGAACTAGTGTGGAATGGAATAAATACAACTAAGCTCTTTCTGCTCAGAATAAAATAATAAATAAAAAAAAAAACACATAAGATTGATATAGGCTTCCTCTTCTGCATGTGTGGACTTTTTTAAACAAAAAATATTTTGTTGTTGTATGTTTTGCTCTTCAAAATTCTATAGTGGAAGCAATATTTTAACTTAATTGTAAACCAAAGGAAGTTATGTGATATTAAGATTTTATTTGAAACATCTTTCAGTAGGAAACATGACCAGACTTGTTTTCCTTGTTTTGCTGTGGGATGAACTCTGCAGCCTGCATTTCTTTTAGTCTTAAATCCAGGTTAATTCTCGGTTCGTTTGGAGCTTGATAAAAAGCTGATTCTTACAAATCAATAGTTCTGATAGCAAAGTTGCAGGTATGTCTTCTGCCTAATGTTATTTGACTGATGTATTTTTTAATTGCAAATGTTCCATGACTTGAGGACCATGTTATGCCTAAATTCCTTAAGAAATATACAAAAAGTACCACAGGGAACTTATTAGGGCATCTTAGAATTGCAGTGAGATTGTAAAGTGAAAGACTCCTGAAATGTGTTTCTTGAGCCTAGTGTTAAGCATAAACTTTGTTTTCAATTCCTTCTCAGGAATCAGTAATACGACTCCTGTGGCTTATGATATGAGTACCCTAAGGCAATATAATTAAAGCAGTATTGTGCTCTGTTATTCCCTACGATGAATTTAGCATGCAATAGGAGTGAGCAGCAGTTATTTCCTAGGCCTGCAGTCTTCTAAGTGCTGGGCAAATATGCCCTGAGGAATTCTATGAGTTTTGATTGTATGTTATAGATCTTAACATGACTAAAAAGAGGCTGTGTCACTAGTATAAATATGTAGCAATACTTTTTTGAATACGAAATGCGAGCACTTATTTTTGAGCTTTTCAGTGTTAGCCATGTGCTTTCATTTGTCTTTTTATTCTCTATTTTGCCAGTTGCAATTTTCTTTTACCATTCAGTAACAGTTAAGGTGGCTATGTCCTTTTTCTATGTACTTGTATCCTTAATATTCTTCTAGCATCTATATTAGTCTTCTGTGAGGTTTTTTTTCTTTTTTCTTTTTTTTTGACCACAGTTATGAAATACTGGGTTAAAGCTCTGTCCCAAAGCTTCATTTCTTCCCTTTCCTTGCAAAATGTGATCAGCAAAAGCAAACAGCAGTTCAAGCTTTTGAATTTATCTAGTTTATCTACAAATTGCCCTGGAGGGGCTCTTTGGAGTGAATTAATTAGTTCCATCTTAGGAGATAGGAAGTGCTAGACTCATCTGCCAAGACTGCTGGTTGTGATAGCAGATCTTTGGACAGATTTTTTTTTTTTTTCTTTAATCTTTTTTAGCTTCAGTTGCATTTTAGCACTGGGCACAAGTTATCAAGAATATCTTGTGTTTGCCAGAAGACCATCAGAATTTCATTCAAATACCCTGTCTTTCATTTTTCCAAGAAGTTGGATTTCTACTCATGGGAAAATAATCCTTACCCAAAGAGACTCTGAAAGATTACTTTTTAGTCCCAGAGGATGTGTCTGATACTTAATGATAGATGCTTGTGATTTTTCTATTTTATTTTTGGTAGATTACCTGTCTGAAGTCTAGTATTTGTTTTACCTAAATATAAATAGCCTGTTCTCAGACGTCAGCTTTTGATACCTGTGGGATACTTTGTTTTTCATTTTTATTAGTGATTAACAGTATATTAATGGGGAAGGAGCAATGCTGGCATGTCTTTGCTGTTTTGAGGAATGGATATTGCCAGTCTCAGTAGTCCAATGCTGTGGAAATGCATTTTAAACTCATGTGCACCGAGTAAAGAAAACCTCAGAACTTGGAAAGAGCTTGAATCAATAGTGCATAAAAAAAGCCTTAGGTAGCAGTCCTGCATAAATTCCTGCCTGTAATGTTCTCCTGTTCTTCAATGATCTCTCTTCAGAGTTTTCTTTTACCTACAACTTCATGGCACAAATTCTTACTCTTTCTTCCTGCAGTTGGGAGGTGGTGGGGGAACTCAGAGGGAACAGGCTCTGCAGTACTGGAGGATCTTTGATGGTGCAAGAAGATTTTTTTTTTTTTTTTTCTGCATGATATTTTTCCCATAGAAAATTATTATTAGGCAATTTGCATATACAGCTTTGAGGAATCTAAAAAGAGAAATGTGTAGCGCTCTAATTATATGTTTAGAGAGGAATCCTTGCTAGCAGCACAAAATAAATCTTATGCACATGCAGAAAAGGAAGCAAGCTTCACTTCTTACTGTTGCTGCATGTTCACATAGTACAGAAGTACAGTAGTCTACCTTGGAGAATTATTTATGAATATAATGTGTGACACCACCTCACACAGGCTAATTCTTAAAATGCATTTCAATTGGCTGAAGTTTTGATCTTGAAAGTTAGCATCTTTAGAGATATTCCCAGCTCCTTGTATTACTGTAGCAAACACCAAGTGTTCGCATTTAGTCAGCTCTGCACGCCTGGGTACAGCATGTGCTTGATCAAGGTCCAATAAGGATGACCTCAACATGGGTGACTGTTAGGGAAGTGTATTTAATGGGCTGCTCATGTATGTGTCTGCTAACTTTCACTGTTTCTCTAATCCTGTTTGCCTGAACTGAATTTCCAGTCACTTTTACTTTTCTTAGTAAAAATAGCAGTTCTTGGTACATTGCTCTACCTGCTTGAGCAGTGCCTGCAATTTGGTTTCATGTGAGATGATACTTCTCTATACACAGGATGTACATGGTTTTGCCTTGTATTTACTAACTTAATCTAACAATCTGTATGTGTATATGGGATGATGGTATTTGTGAGATTTCCTATCAATGTTGGTCACAACAGATCCAAACTAGCTTATAACTTGAGTGGAGGAACTGCCTTTTACCCATTCTATATATGTTTTGTTTGCAGTACCTTCATGTTCTGTAAGTGTGTTGTCTTTCTGCTGAATCTTCTATTAGAGAGGTATATCTGTATTAGAGAAGCATGCCCCATAAACTTGAAATATCAGAAAACAAAAGAGAGATCAGAAGAATCATTTATAGGAGCTTCTCTTTCCAGTCTGCCTGTTGGAATCTCTAAGCATTTGTTTTTCCAAGTTGATATGTATCAATATTTGTGGAAGATGCAATAGTGTGCGTGTGTGTATATATTTATGCAAATAAAGTATTTGAGAACCTGAAAACTTTTTTTAATTTAATATAGCAAGTAGTAAAATACTCTGTCTATATGCCTTTGTATGAAGAGGGGGGAAAAAATTTTGTGTGTGATAGTGTCAGGTACTTTACAATATACTCTATTTGGAGTATTTTACCCTGGTCTTTGTTCTCATGATATTTAATTCTGTATAACTTCTCTGTAAAAATAAGTTGTCTTGCACTATCAACAATGTACTTAGCACAGCTTTACCTTGTGTGCCAGCAGAGTCATGGAGTTATTTATTGAAACTGATGTTTCCTTGTATGTTTTTCAGAGTTTCCTTCCTACTTAAAAGCGTAACTTAAATATAGTGGTTAAATACTTGGATGGGCAGCGGGGGTGGGGGGTAGTGGTTGTGCATGATTTGGGGGCAGGGAAGAAGGATTTTCTGGAAGGAATAGATGTCTATAATCAGAGCAACCTGGGGCCAAACTCTTCTCAGTGGTGGCCAGTGACAGGACAAGGGGTAATGGATGCAAGTTGAAACACAAGTTCCATCTCCATGTGAGGAAGTACCTTCTCACTGTGAGGGTGACAGAGCCCTGGAAGAGGTTGCTCAGGGAGGTTGTGGAGTCTCCTTCTCTGGAGATCTCCCAAACTTGGCTGGATGCTGCCCTGCGTGACGTGCTCTGGGTGTCCCTGCTGGAGCAAGGCTGTTGGACTAGATGGTCTCTAGGAATCCCTTCCAACCTCAACCATTCTTGCTGAAATCAAGTTATTCCACTTCATGTTTCTGAAGAACTCCTTAAATTGCCATCGCTTATCAAGAATACTATACATTTTAAAGCAGGTTTCCCGAGGTAAGCAAACAAGTTTCACCTGTTTACATGTCTATGTTGGTCTTGGTCATAACTGGTAGTAATTTAATTCTTAAGAACAGAGAAAGACATTAGTTAATAGACATGAAATTGTGAGCGTAGCAGATGCAGAAATCAGAATCAGGTTCAAGATGAAATTCAGTAGTGTTGAAAGTAATAGATATGAGAGAATCTATAACAGATTTTGAGTGTGTGTGAGCATATATAAATAAAATTCCCTCCTGGGAAGGGGAGGCTTTGATCAGCTTGTAAAAGTATTAGAAAATAGGCATCCTGATACTTTGCATTTCAGGTGTTTTGGTCTGTGGATTATCCTGTCTTCAGAACTGTTTCAAGTATGTAACAGTGCTCTGTCTTTGAATGTTTTGTTAGATCCCCCAGTATGCTGGTTTATGCTGATACAGCCCACTGAACTTCACAGAAGGCTGAAGGTATTTTCTCACTAAACTTCTGCTATTTCTCGTTGCTATGTCTGTTGCAACATCAATCTCACGGATACTACTGCAGACCTGTTTTTAGACTGGTAAAGGCCTAAGCACTTGCCTTACTACTGCTTTCCTGCCTGTGTTGCCATTCAAAGGTACCCTCCTGTTCAGTGTCCTGGGGAATGAGAGAAAGGAGAGGTTATTTCTGCCTTTATGCTCTCCAGTGCTGGAATGAAGGAAGTCCAGCTGCTTTTAGACAGCAAAGTTGAAGAGAGAACCAGGTTCACACTGAGAATAATTAGCACAACATGGATACATGTAATTATCGCCAGGCATTATTATAATTATTGCATTGTTGCTGCTCTGTTCCTGTCTTCTGTTACATGAAATAAAATTCATTCAGCTTGAGTTCTCTAAGCTTTATTGTTCATATTGTCATTTTCTTTTGCTATTTTCTCCTCAATTTGACATTTCTCTTGGACAAAGATAAGTTCTCCTTTGCCTCTGGGATCACGCAAACCAGTGAAACTTCCTCTTTCCTTTTTGGATGGCATTGGAAATTCTTTCTCTCATCCTCCCTCCCCTGTTTTTTGTCTCCAAGTTCAATAGCCTTTTATTATGTGAGGTTTTGTCCCTCAAATGAGGAATAATAAGAAGGAATGGAAGAAGTACTTGGAGAGGGAGTAACTTGTGAAATTTGAAGAAAGTGTTAGTGACTCTAGCATCTCTGAAAGAAAAGATCAAATAAAGGTGAAATTGCAGCTTTTAGAGAGATTTAATTTCTGCCATTGGGAGAGAAATGGATAAGTTAGAAGAGGACTTGTGGGTGTTGTACAGGTATCTCAAGGAAAGTTGAGTATGTAATGGATTTTATGACATGCAAAGAAACAGTCTAGAATACAACAAAGGAACACTTTCTAGAAAAGAAATATTTAGCACAATATAGACACGGATATTTTGTAAAAAGTCTCTGGCTGTATTTTTGACTTCTAATACCTACCCCACACCTTGTCCCAAAATTAATCCTGTACAGGCAGGCTCATGATGATGATGGACTGTGTGTTTCATCAGTGCTGTCTATTTTTGTGGGTTTATTTTTTGTTTCCTAAAATAGGCCAGGCTATACTTGTGTAATTTGGCAGTTCAGAATAAATGAAGCTAATTTGAACTAAATGCTCAGCCTGTGCTGTCTGCATGCAGAGTTCTCAGCCCCAGCCTTTTCAGGCTTGGAGTGCGCTAGGTCCTACTGTGCTGCTTGCTGCTGCATGCAAGAGATAGATTGTGACTTGTTAACAAAATATGGTTATTGTAAGAGTTAAACTTCACCTTTAATTTGGTTTGAACCAAATATAAATGTTTATGTTTAAACCTTATAGAATGGACAGGTGCCAATGTTTAACTTGGAGTGCTTGACTAAATGGTCATTTAACATATTTTTTGATGACTCCTTCATTTTTCATTTCTTAATTCCTTTTGTATTGCAGATTTCTGACTGCTGAACTACTACTGTTCCCACGACTCTTTTCCTGTTCTTTTGATTGTTTCTTTAGTGTAGTTTTAATTGACTACTTCGTTCTTAATTAGATGTTGGCAGTAACTGAGGGAAAAATTCTTGCAATTGTTTTCTCTCCCTAAAAGTGCACTTTGATTCTTTACAGCAATGATCAAGTGCTATTAAACACCAGAAAAGGGCCTTAATGTCAGCCTAATGTAAATAACTGAGTGTAAAACAGTAATTGTTTGTTGGCATACTGTTAACAGGTAGAATAATCCTCTCTGTCTCATCTGCTCCTAATCTTTGACTGAAAAGAGGCTTGGGTTTATACATAACTTGCAGTGGTCTAATCCCTAATGGTTCCTACACTCTGCTAATATGTCAACACCAGAGAAAAGTAATGAAAATCATCTGAGTTAGCAGAAATAGGGAAATGACTACTGCATCCATGTAATGATTCTTTGGCAGAGAGTACCCAGGAACTGAAAATATGGTGGTGGCTGTGGGGGAGAATGTAAAACAAATGGGATAATCTTTTTGAAAGACTAGTTTGACTACAACAGCCTGCAGCTGCACCCCTGTGCTATTTCTGTAAATTCCTCCAAGTTAAGCAAGTATTGGCCAAGTTGGTGCAAAAAGTTGTGTATTAGATTTTTTTTCATACACTTTCTTTCACCAAATTCACCAAATGCTTCAGAAGTTTAAGGAGTGTGAGGTTACTCTAGCACTAAGACTTAATAAATTGAGAATAAGGATAAAAGGAGAAAATATTCAGAGGGGGATATTTTTCAGATAAGAGCTTTAATGAGAAAGAGAACTGATGAGCTCTATATGCTGGATAACTGATATGAATGGGAGCTACCAAGGTGCTAAAATTACTCTTGATGCGTGAGTGGTTGGTAATGGATACAGAGAGAAATGAAGGAGGAAAACAGAATCCATTGCAAGTCCTCCAGCCTGGTTCCTCATGCGAGTAAAGATTGTAAAAAGAAAACCAGTTTGAGCCAGAGCATTTGGTGAAATATCTTGTCCACAGGTATCTTGTTGTGAGGGAAATAGTATGTAGTATGAAGGCATTTCTCCTTCTGTATTGGACTCAAGTCTTTAATGTAGTCTTGTGTGCTCTCTCACTACCTCAGGAAGTAGAGCAATTGCAGCAAAAACAGCATCATGTTGAATGTCCTGTGTGAGGTGATAGAGGATAAGGAGCCAATAGTTAGAAGATGATGGATTAGAGGGCTTGTTAGTGTCTGCAGTGACTTGTATTGAATTTTCAGTGTTTAAATGTGTTCAGACATCTGGAAGTCATCCCTCAAACAATATCTGGGTGCCTGCCTGCTGGAGAGGCAGGAGCAGCTGGAAACACGAGGCTGGCTGCAGGCTGGGCAGGTGCTGCAGGAGACGGCACGTGCCCGAGCCGGTGAGCGCTCTTCCCACGGGTGTGCCAGAGCCAACTTGGTCAATGGGCACCCTGGGTGATGGGGAGAAGAGCCTGCCCTAGAGCACCTTTCCTGGGCAGCTGCCTGCGCACTTGCACCCATTCAGCCTCTGGCCTCCCTAATAGGGGGCCCCTGCGGGAGATTGATAAACCTCTGACAGAAGCTCTTGTTCCTAGTGAGAGTTTGTATTCAAACCCCTGCGTCAAAGCCTTTTCCAAGGCACAGTTTGCACTTGAGAGGTACAGTGCCCTCCCAGCAGCTAAAAAGTTGTAGTTTCATGTTCATTTGGAAGAATTTAAAAAAAAAAGAAAAAACAGACTTGTACCTGGTACTGTCTTGGGGGGGTTTCAGATGATGGGTATGAAGATCTCTTCATAATAATAGATATGGGGATTTAAGTAAATTACACTGTGAAACAGTGACTTGAACTCTTCTTTGATAGCTACTGAATATAATTTTTGCGGACTACTAAATATTTGTTTCTAAAGGTATAAAAACAGAAATTACCTGTTGATTTTATGTGTATATATAACACACACACTATATATACATATCTATACACACACACTCTCACTCACTCACTCACTCAAGCATGTTCCTAGAGTTTCAAGTGTGGCATGTAGCTGGCTCGTAGATGTTGAGTCTTTGTTGTTCCTAGAATGGAATTTTTCAGAAAATTGTTTTGAATTTCTATCTAGGAGTGACCAGCAGTAAATGTCTATTCTACCCTATAGCTCCCAAGTCTTCCTACCTAAGTATGGATGAAATTTTTGATCTTTGCAGAACACTTTTTAAAATGATTTTTTTAATGAGCAGCAGCCATCAATAACTTTTATTGATTGGAAGTCTCAAGTGGAAGTGTTTACATTTTGAGACAGTAAGAACTGCTTCTACCTTTATGCTTCATCCTGAATTGCTGCTGAGATGCCCGAGTGGCTAAAGCTCCTGACCTGCACTTAGGCCAACTGTTTGTTTATTGGATGTTATGTTCCTGGTTTTGTGTATGATAGAGTTTAAGTGCCTTGCAAGGCTACTCCTAAAAGGCTTATGTGCAACAAGTACTTATCAGATTCTTTTTTTGCTTTCTTTCATGAGGAAAGGCAAGGCTTTTTTGGAAGATGTGTTTTTATTCTTTAATCAGTTTTCTTCTTTGAGCATTTTTTTCAGGTTGGAATATGGTTGTTATCTGGCTGGTAATAGGACTCCAGATAGTTTCCCTGAGCAGGGCTTGCTGTGCTGTTACTATCTGAGGTTCTACGTATTGATAGACTTTTCCCTACTGTTAATGGCCAGAACAAGAGTCTGGGAAGTCAGCTAGACTGCTGATCTGGAGCTTAAAATTCAGCAGTCTGGAAATAGCTCAGTAGTAGACAGACAGCTCTGGCTTCCAGTGTACCAAAAAGCTCCTCTCTAGGAGACTGTGATCAAAGGGAGCTGGCAGAGGTCCATCTGAAAGAACAAGTAATGGCCCAGGCCTAGGCTCTTACTGTACATGAAAAGGAGTTAGATGCCATGGAAATGGAGTGATACGTAGAATATAATGGTAAGCAGAATGTCCCAGGCACTTAAAAGCCTTTGGAGAATTACTGAATTGTTGTATTACTTTACCGAGGACTCTGCACCACAGACTCTGTGTACAGAGTGCACAGGAGACAACATGGTTTCTCAGATTCATGTCTTGAGGGATATGAGTTATAGAGCAAGCTATACATGACTTCTGGAAAGATCTAATGATTGATAACTGAAATGATTATCAAAGAGCACTGAATCCTTACTGGCTTGATGTTTCAAATAGCCATAAGTTATGCTGCCATGTTTAGGAACTATTAGCTTAAGACGCTTAGCTTAAGATCCTTAAAGAAAGGATGAGGAGAAGGGGAGTTCATGTCTTTGCTACAAGAGCATGGCCATGGGATGAGTACTGGCCACTCAGTTTAGGAGAAGGGCTTGTGGATAAATGAAGACTGTCCAATAATTTAAAGCTGTTTCTGTGTATAATCTCCTCCCTGATAGTTTCTATTAGATTAGACTTAGAGTGTAAATTGCACTTTGTCTTTCTTGCATCTTCAGCAGAGGTTGAACACTCCTCAGCCTTTCCTGCGTGTTTCAGTAGCTGCCTATAGCCACTGTTTCGCCTCCATATTGCCAACCAGACCATATCAAACCACTTTTAAACCCAGCAGAAAGACTAGAAAGGTTCTCTAAATGTTGTCATATCTTAATCTTTATATAGCTTCTGTCTTGCACTCTTAGCAATATGCTGTTATTTGAAAAACAGCTTAAACGTTCCTTATATCTATCAAAAGCAAAGCAAATTAAAGCCTTATGTTCATATATCATTTTCCATGTACTGACCTCATGCTAACCAGTTATAGTCTGAGCATTTGATACGCTGAGGGATATGTGTGTACACACTTGTATAAAATCAATTTTTCTACAAGCTTAGTCAGGATACTTGTTACTTATATTTAATTGGTTTGAATAACTATATCTGACATCACCCCAGTGTTGGGGAATGAACTCTGTGCAAGTACCAAGTTGTAGTGAAGATGCATTGGACTCAGTAGAAGGTGTCAGACAAGTTACTTGGTCTATGCCTCAGTATGCATTGCTGTCTGAGGAGCCACACGTACTTATTCATGAATTCCTTCTCCTTCCCCAAAATTATTAGTGAAAAAGATAATTACAGAGTTGAAGATGAATGGTCTAATCCTCTGTCTTGAATTTTCTTATTTTCTTACATTATTCATAGCTCGTGGCTGGGTGCAGGAGGTGTTAGCTGAATTGTAATGCCTTTGCTGCCTATCCTCTGCTTTGTGCTTCTTTCCAGAAGACGAGCACCTGTTGCAGCTCATGATTTAAGGGACTTGTAGGTTTGAGTCTTTAGTGTCTTTTCCATGTTCTGCATTGCACATGGCTTTTTTAATGTTTGGAAAGCACAAAAGATCCTCTGCTGGGAAGGAATGCAGGCAACTATTGCCTGGGGTATATAAACCTCAGGGAGTCTGGCAGACTCGGTCCTTGCTGCAAAAAGAAGAGACTTGTGCCTGTCATCTCTTCCTTATATCTGCTAATACATCACTGTTAGGCAAAGTTTCATCTGTTCCTCTTTCTTTCCCTTCTTAGCATTTGAAAATGAGTTTTTTTCTTTGGGGTTGCTGAAAGCTGCTGCTTCAGCTGAAAGCTGGTGGCCCTGCAGCCTTCTGTGTCTGTACTGCTTCCTTGTGGTCAAAGAACCAGGTTTTGTCTTCTGGGATTTGTGCAGAAAGGAGAGATGCGTTTGACAGGCTGATTCATGTTAGTGCAAAAGTTGTAAAAGGCAGAGAAGGCTGGCCCCAATGTCGACTGTTCTAGTCTTTAGGTTTACTTTCTAGGTTCTAGTCAATGTCACAGAAAGAGGAAAATCCAAAGCAAGCAATTTGGAGAGATCAAGTTGTGTCTGTACGCTCATGATGGAAGTCAATAGGACTCCTGCTGGCTTCACTAAGTGCTTTTGTGAGTTCAATGCAGAATTAGTGCAGGTGATATTACAGTCTTTATTTTGATAATTACTCTTTTTTTGAAAAAAATACCTTTTTCAAAAGCAAAACAAGTTTTTGCAAAGTGGCCAAGTTCAGTCACAAAAAAATGTGGCTGTTTTGGTGATCTCTACTGAGTAGAGGCTTGAACCTAAATGTTTTGGATGAAATTCCTTCAGGAAGAGTATTTCATGTACAATATACTGTAAAATTTCTCTGGGACTTTCAATACCATGTTTAATGCAACACATGTCTCTAATCGTTAGTGCAAATCTAAGTCTTGGTTTCATTGCATCACCAGGAAAGTACCTGGCAAAATAACCAGGTCCTAAACTGTTGAACTTGAGGGAACTAGCATTTATTTTGTAGCCCTCTTTGTGATTTCTACTGTGACAGTTTCCTAGCAATTTGGAAAACTGCATTAGAGAAGATGAAAACCAAAAGCAGAATATGAAAAAAATGAGACAAATGTGATGTGAATTTGGACGTGTGTGTTGTACTCAAGATTTTTGCTTAAACTAATCAGCAGTTGGACTGTTGCCTGTTCGGGTCTGCAAGGCATTTCTTGGAAAATAGAAATGGATATATCATGACTTTTAAAATGGTGGGCATGTTAGTGATAGACTAGGGGCCCTTGTTGCAGAATGCAACTTTTGCCTTTCCTGGTGTGCTCAACTAGGGAGAATCCCTCCTCTGTCTTATGGATTGAAGGTGGAAGGCAGACAAGGACCTAATGTGCTGGGGACTGTCCTTCTTTGCCATTAATGATGCTTCGAGGCATAGGGTGGATGAGCAGAGTTAGAGCTGTGAATGCAAACTGGCCTATGTGAGCTCATAGCATGAGGTCATCTGAATACTCAGGTTTTATAAAATACCAGTAAAAGAACAAAGAAACTTTGCCAAAGTTACAGAATATTCTTAGGGAAAGGTTGGGAAGTGTGTGGATAGTGTTAGCTGTGTGACAGCCTGAAGCTGTAGTTGGATTTGTGTCAATGATAGGATTGTGTATGCAGTAACTTATTCTTTAGACATTTTTCATGGCTAGGCTTTGGGTAGTTGCTTTCTTCCCTCCAGAAGTAGCCTGAAGACAAGTACCTGTCTCTTTCTGATAAGCTACTCCACTGTCTTCCTCTCCAGTTAAGAGCAGAAAGGAACCTTACCAAGTGCTGGAGGAATGGTCCTTGAGGATTTCTTAATGGGCTGTGATGAGCAGGGAGTGCACAAAACACAGATATAAACAAGTGACCTGTTGTGTCTGCTCTCAGTTTTGAAAGTGAGCCTGCAGCAGCGTGAGTGCTCTTACCTGGCGTCCTCTTAGCACCAACTGAGCTGCTGCTGCTGCCATCATATTGACTGAGAGGGAAACTAAAAGGTCCCACCACTTGCACTGGTGCTGCAAGAGTTCTGCCGGCTGCCAGACACCATTTTCCCCACATTTTAATTTGATTCTTTGTGGTGGCATTTTGAAGGATTCCTTCTCCCCCATCTTCTTTCCTGTGTGCTGGGAAATTTCAGTGGTATCCTGCCGACTTGTTTATGCTTGTCACTGCTGATTATTTTGACTTTCTTAATTGGAAGTAAGGTTTTTCTGCTATGCACTGCTATCTCATGGGACTGATTTTAGTTGCTTATTCTGCTTTTATATTTAGTGATGGTCCTTTTGGTTTTTGAGAACACTACCCAAAATCTCTGTGGATTCTGTTTGCTTAATGTATACTTAAAGGAGTTTTTATGGAGCTTAGCTCTGAAGGAATCTCCCCTTCCCTACCCCATCTCCTTGTGATAAGGAGCATTGCTTTTACTAGTACACTAAATATTAATGACTCTTACTGCAATTTTTATTTTAAGATGTTTTATTTTGGTACCAGTCCAAGCTGTGGAGATGAAAACCCCCTGAGGACTTGATGTAGAATATAATTTGCTCTGCAGCTTTGGCTGTAAACACGATAATAAATTAGAGTATGTAATGAAGATTCATTGAAGCGCACAAGGTTTCTTTCCTCACCCTGTGCCTGCCTGTCAGTTCTTTCCCCATATCATACCTGATAAAAGAGGATTTCATGGATGTTGGCAGCCCCTGTGGCTTGATGTATTCACTGTTACAGCCAAGTTTTTGCCTTGAAAAAAATATTTATTAAAGATGGGCCAGAAGTCTTATCCTTACGAAAGAAATGGAAGAAAAATCTGTGGTCTTCCAATTCCTGTTCATTGTGGGTTTAATGAGTTTGGGAACTTGATGTAACAGGTGGTAAAGGCTCCACAGGCTGCCATGTGCTGAGATTCCCTTTGGCTCCTTCCCTGCAATAAGAGGCTGTTCTGCAGCCTCTGCTCCCAGGCCCCACTTGTGCAGCAGGATGAGCCTGGCCTGGCTCCCAATCAACTTGGAGTAAGCTTAGAGCAAATGGGTTGAATTATCAGTGGTGTGTTTCTGTGCATGTTCATCCGTTACGACCAAACTTGCTCTGTTTTTAGTGGTTTAATTCTCACTATATCATGCAGTCTGGGTTACTCCATTTTCTTTTAGAACCTCACTCTTACATGGATTACTGATGGAATATTTAACTTGTGGAACCTTTGTCATAAGAGGTAGTTAAGTTTTAATTACTAATTTGACAAGACAGACTGCTCATTGCCACTTTTTCTCCACCAGATTGTAGTTTATTTTAGAGTATACAATAATGCCAGATATAGTATGAAAAACACTTTCCCCTCTGAGTTTGCCCAACTTGCCTTTTCTTACAAATAGCTTTGAGAGGAAAAAAAATGTTGTAAATCACTTAGCATTTTCTTTATTGGTCGGTACATAATGCCTCCACTTTCCTTTAGAAATGGAGTCAACTTCTTAGATGAGCTTTGTGTAAAGTAAAAACTCCTCATGCAGGCCTATTACTTGCATTTGTTTGGAGCAACTTTGAGAGAAATTCAAGATCTGTGCTTTTATAGTCGACTGGGTAGTTTATTGCCTTGGGATTTCTGAGAGAATCCAGGCAATCTGGGCTCTGATTGAGATGAAGCAGCACCTTCGATCTGAATCTGTCATAGGCTGACCACAGACTTAAGGTCTGTCAGGCTGTGCTGTGTGTTTTTCTTTTCTGCTGCAGTGTTTTGAACCCCAAATAAAGATAAATGTTTTCCTATCCAGACAAACAATGTAACCTCTTAACTCTCTCTTTTTGCTGATGAAAACATTATTTTTTACACTCTTCTTGCTTCTGTTCCTGTTTCCTTGTCTAGAAGTTCAAACTAGATCAAGGAGTAGGACTTTGGCTTTAAAACAAGTTTAGTTTTAGATGCATGCCTATCTTGGGTCATGGGAAATGGCTTCTCTGGCAGTGGTTAAGATGATGGATAACTGGTAGAGTTTCAACCCTGACAACAGCACTCTTGATAATGACTGCTCAGTGGCAATCCTCATCGCCTGTGGTTTGTTCTGTGTTATCTTTATTTCCTGGAGCAAGTCAGTAAGAATTTCTCTCTTTGGTCATAAAGGGGTCCTACCCCTGAGGTGAGGCCAACTTGCTGCTCTTGGGGCTGCAAGTTCTTGATGGCTCTACTAGGGTGGGGGAGGATCCTGCTTCAGGAATTTGCTCAAGTGAAGGCAGAAGCTTCTGTCTTTCCTTGTTCACCTCCAATACTGGGTGCTCCTTTTTCTGCTCCCCGGAAGACAGCAATCTCATTTGCCCTTACTATAGGGTAACTTACTTCAGAATTTAATCTGGTTTCACCAAGTATCTTTCTTAGTTGTCCAGTGGAACCAAACTAACTCTGTTTAAAATTCTTGACTGTTATAGTAAAGATTTTGCAACTGTATCCTACCTGTGCAGCTATATCAAGTCTCTGCTCTTTGGCATTTAGCATTTGTAACGTTTTTATATTGTTGGCATTAATGTATATACTATTGTTGGCATTTAGCATTTGTAACATTTTTTTTTCTGTACTCCAGCCATCACAGTGGTGCCTGAGCTGTGATGATGCAGTTACCTGTACTTGGAGAATGAGGATCAAAGCGTTTTGCATCTGTTCTATGTAGTATGTATTTTGGAATGCATTAACTGAAGAGTCAGAAATGAGACTTGTTTAAATAGAGCTGAGTCAGGGACATAGTTGGAAGCAGAATCCAGGAGTCTGGTTTTGCTGCTTGTTTTCAAGTCTATGAATCTGTATGTTTGGTCTGTACTATAGAAGAGAGGAGGACATGAAGTTTTTTTGACTCTCAATTTTGTGGATTTTTTTTTTTTTTAAAAAAAAGAAAAAAAACGTGTAGAGCCTTGTGGTGGTCACTTCAATGTGAATTGTTTTAATTTTTAGCTAACCTGCTTAAAAATGTGTGCACATCTTGTTTGTGTTTCTCCTGAATGTTCTTGATGTGTGTACACTTGTACATAGGAACATGCATTTTCTCCTAACGGTCCTTAGAAATTAAAGGCAAGATTACCAGTCTTCAAGTTTTTCAATAATTTTAATGTCTGAACACATCCTAATTCGATGATATGTTTTTAAATATATTGACCGGACCGGGCTGCCTAATTAGCAGCAAGTAATAATTTGTATGTAATAGCATCTCTTCGTTCTTGAGATTCTTTGGTTTCTATATAGGTAGGGTCCCATTTTCTTGCTTCACTGCAGTATTTTACCAGAAGTCTCATGTAAATAGATGTTGACATTACAACTTTGTTGTAGAGTGCATTTACAATTTGACTTGAAAAATCAGGTTATAGATGATGGTGTATATATTTCATATTTTCCAAGTTTTTGGTCGAAATAAGATGAAACCTCCTTGTGTCTGTATACATGTAAACAAGTATTTCTAAAAAGTCAGAGCTCCTTATGCACACTCATTACTTGCACTGAGGAGAGTGTCGATGTGAATGTGTCCATGCAGTCGATTTTTAGGTGTGTTGTTGTTATTTTGTTATTTTTTTTCTCCAGTAAGTAAATAAGGATCACTGGAGAGCTCCAATATGATGTTGAAGAGCTCAGATAGTACAAAAGACTTGCAGTTAGTTGCTTTCTTAAAGTTAAGAGTACTGGCACTTCCAATGCCAGTACTTCCAATGTGCCTAGTACTTCCAATGTGCCTAGCTGTAGGACAGACTTGTCAGTGTGCTGCTGCATTTCCAGTGTTTATGATGCATAAGTCTGCACACAACAGAACTGCTGGTGGGGAAGTAGTTAGTGGAAGTAGAAATTAAAGTAGGTGGAATAAATAGAGGACCTGGCAGCTTTTAAAACCTATTTTATAACCTAATTCATAAAAACCCAAACCACTTAGCCAAAACTCCTTCTCTTTAATTGGCTCTACTGCACATACTGTACTGATTCCACCTATAGTTCTTTGTAATAGATGTACAGTCTTGCACTAAATTGCAGTGCATTTAATTCTGTGCACTTGCCAAACTAGCCTGATGGGTTTGTGTAACGGCCATCCTCGCTGTTCCCCGCTCCAGTGATGTGCCACAGGCAGACTTCACCGGCAGTGAGGTGTATTTTAGGGTCTATTTCTTCCAAATTTTAGTACAAGTACCAGTAGAAATGGGCTTGGAGCAGTTCTGTGTAGAACACCTGCAGGTATAATTATTTCTCATGATCTGTTTGCTCTCAGATCTGTCAGTTACCCACAAATAGATCAATTGTATGTTTTGACAAGCACCTCTTTTAGACTTTTCTTTTTATATCAAAATAGTATGTGGAACTAAATTGCAGGTCTTCAGAAGTCTAAGTTCAATATGTAAATAAGTGCATCAGCAGGACCTGGGTTTGAAGTGAGTGTGGTTTGTTTGACTCCTGCTTACAGCTGGAGGAGACTGATTTTTATGTTCCTTGCTTTCTTCACATGAACATCTTCATGAAATGGCTAAGTGATATTTTAGAGCCACTTCTATTTCTTTTTTTTCATTGATCTATCGTGTAGAAATGAATCATGATGGCTTGTGATTTACTTCTTTTTTTTACTTTGATTAATATTAAACTATATGCTAAATTAATATTGAGCTAGCCTATATCTCACTGCTACAATACTGTTCAAGTTTATAAATAGGTTTAGAAGCCCTGACAGTGACCTACTGGAAACAATAAGAGCAGTCTTCTGATGTACTTATGTTTTTCTCACAGATATTTAGGTTGATCATCTTAGTTTTTTGGTACCTTCTCTTGGGGTTCATCAGTCAGTATGTCAGCTTGCATTTAGGACTTCCCTATCAGAAATGCTCTTCGTGAGGGAATACTACGCCTTTCTCAAAAACGGTTTGTCTAAAGATTTTAATGTTGTCCTCACATAACTCATTTTGCCATCCTTTCTCTTACCACTAGACTATGCAAGTGGTCACTGCTGTTAACATGGGGCAGCTGACCTATGACCATGGCAAATGATGTGAAATGTGAGGAGCCTTCTCTATCCAGTTCTTCAAATGGAGATTCCTTGACAGCTGTAACTAATGCAGCACATCTGTAAATCTTGACTTTCAACCCCTCAGGGCTACTTGAAAAACTTGGTTAATAAATGTGAAATAAGAGAACTTTCCTCCTTTCTTCCCTCCTTGAAATGCATCCATTGCTAGTACGTCTGTGTATGAGCCCGTAACACTTACGGAGATAACAGCTTCTGAGGAACTTTACAATTTATGTCAGTGCTTTGCTCGTTTAGTTAAGCAGAAATACACGTCTATACTGGATTAAACAGGGTTTCACTGTTAAATGTCTGTAAAGTCATGAGCTGCCAAAGAAGCTGTTCTGCTGAAGTTGTCTGGCGCTTTGGAGGAGTCCTGCTGTGGCAGTGCCAGTGCTGCACACACCGTTCCCATCTTCTCAATGGACAACTTGCTTTCAGCCCATGCACATATATGAGCCAGTGAGTTCTCCCTTAATGTCTGTGTCCCTTTCTAAGCTCAGAAATCGTCCAGGAACAGTCAAATCCCCAAGCCCAACTAAACATTTCAGGCCATTAAGTTGTTGTGTTTTAGATCCTGTGTTTGAAGAAGCTTGTGCAGCTGTAAGACTGGGCTGTATACAGTGCTCTCACGAGAACCTTAGATGCCAAGAGCATTTGTGTACTATTTTTGACATCAACAATTCTATTTTAGAAGCAATTTCTCAGAGTTTAAGCTGTATCAAAACATCATTAAATTATCTTCAAAGCAGCTATGTCATTAAATATAGATTGTCATAGTCAGTATTTGCTGTTAGATCTTTATTTCTGTAACTAATCTACTACTAAAATCTCTCTGTATATGCATCTCTTGCCCCAATACCTTCAGTATGGTCTAGTTTTTGATACATGTTGTCATTATGTAAATTGCTTATTTAAAAAAGCTGGGTTTAGTTCAGCATAGTGCTTAATTTAAAAAAAAGTGCTGTCTTTATTTGTAAGAGAACAAGAGCTTTTTGAAAAGGAAAAAAAAAATATCTCTAAAGTGGATACAGTAGGACAAGAGTGATTCTCAGACCTAAGAGAAGCGAGTTAATCTTGGGTAACTCTTGATTGCAATAGTGAGTTTCTACTGCTGGTGGATGTTTTTTATTCATTAAACCTTAAGACTTGGGTTGTTATTTGAAATATTAAAACACGTACTAGGTTTCATTAGTTTGCATCAGAGAACAAGAATTTGTTAATAACAAGGAGGGATTTAGTGCATTTGGATGTAAAGCTGCAATTCAAGTAGTTGGCCCTTTATCTTGTACAAGGGAGTCACAGATTCCCCATACTCTTCATGCTGCTTGCGTGAAAGTGTACTGTCAAATCCCTTTTTCCTTTTTTTTTCAAAAAACTTTTATTGGAATGTAGTACTAAAACTTATGTCTTACTGGACATGATAAGATGTTTCTATATTATACTTGTTTTCTGTCTTGGACATAAGCAGTAAAAGTTAAGTAACACATGGTTGGAAGGACTAGGCTTTTAGTTAATACATAGATGCATGTGTTGGTCATGTGCAAATCAACCAAAATGTCCCTGTATAGACTGAGATGTAAAATGGTTAGGTTGTTAGTGTCAAGTATATGATTTACAAGTATCAAGGAAAATTTGCTGTAATAAATGGACTTGATATTTAAATAATATTTTAGAAGCAATTAATGAATAGAACAAATCCCAAAGAAATTACCTGACACATTTAAAATTTCTTCACTTTTAATTTAAGATTTATGCCTAGGAAAGGAGAATAAGCTTAATCTAGCATGATGTATTGCAAGGTATGCAAGGATAACATTTTATGTTTTTTGGAAATTGGTTAATTTTCACAACACTTCTGTTTTGCTGTAGGCATCTGCATTCCTAGGATGGGGGAAAATGAATTAAAAGAAGAGAAATAATTTGATTACGACTTCATCAACTGGGACACAGTAGGGATCAAAACTTAATAATTGCTCTCTCCAGTGTTCTGCAGTGTGGTAGCTCATTCTTAAATCAAACACTATAATTAGGAAGTGAGCAAACCTGATGACAATATAATTAACTTTAAAGTTAATGTGCAGCACAATGATAGTTTTTAACCAGTAATATTTCTGACTTTCTTGTGCTGACCGTGAATAAATGAAGATTCCCAACTGCATTTATAACAAATTGTGTGGTGCTAGCTCAAGGAATGTAGGCTAATGCTAACTTGTATAAACAATAAATGTTTAGAAATTACTTCCTTTTTATCAATAATTAAATTGGAATTTACTTTTTACTTTGGTTCTAACATGGCATATAACTACATTTGGTTTATACACTGGAGCCATTTAATGTATCCCAATAGAGTATGCTCACAATATTTAAGGGATAGAGAATATATTTAATGTAGAATAATAGAACTGGGTTGAGCATATTGATCAGAAACATAGGAAGAGATGCAGAAGGATTTTTCTGTTTATCTTTTAATATTTCATATAAACCAGGTGAGTATTTTGTTATTAATATATAGAGTCAATAGCAGTATGCCTGTGGAGTCAAAGATGTGATGGGGTATATTTGTTAAAAAATAATTATTTATAGAAATTCAAGTGAAGAACACTTGGTTAAAAATCACCTCAGCTCCCAGTTTTGGCTTGATCTGATTTTGAGTGTGAATATATGAATTATAGAACCACTTTTTTGTCATTCTCTACAAAAATAAAAATGGATTATGAACACAGTCAATCTATTTCTGATATTATGAAGATCATTTTGAATCATCTTTTCTTAGTTGGAAAGAGCTTTCTCGGGGAATACAATTTGTTGCATTTTTATAGCTATACACTGATATTAAGGAGTAATTCTGTGTCTCAGAATGACTGCATTAAATGACCCTGTAGTAGTGCAAACTGACTTTTAAAGTTGTCAGTCAAAGGTGTTTTCCTTTCTTATTCACACCAGTAAAAGATTTTTACAAGTCAATGACCCTTTTCAAATCTCCATCTTCTTAAATGTTATAACCACTGGGAAAATTTAGTTCTGGAGAGGAGACTTAATTAAATATGAAGCTGCATGAGTCAGAGTGGAATCCAGCTGAATCACTTGACAGCGCAGCGCCAACGGCAGCGAAAACCAAGGCGAGCTTGAGTCACCTAGGCCATCAGAGGAGGCTGCGATGACGAAACACCAAGTTCTTTTTTTACTTATGTTTTTTCAACTTTTGACATTAAAGCCTCACCTTCTGAACTAATAAGAGGAAAGGATTGTGTTAATGCAGTACTACTTATTTAATGCATATTGCAGGCGTCTATTAGCAAATTTTTAGGTTTTTTTTTTTTTTTTGCCTTAGGTTGTATTCTGGAGATGTCTGCCTTTTCTCAAACTGGTACTTCAGTCTGGACCTTTTTTGTTTGATTTTTTTTTTTAAGGTGAATCTCCTGATTGTCACAACTTAGCCATGCTTATGTTTGATTTGTGCAACACTTGGGGAGGGAGGATGTCTGCAGGTGAAAGTTTTTTGCCTGAAATTCATTCAAAATGTGTGGTGTGAGCATACGTTTACTGAGCTCCAAATTGTTGTGGGTATAGGGTCTGTGGATGAAACAGAACAAGTTTTTAAAATGCAACCCCCCAAAATGGGCATAGTGTGAATATCAGACTTTGGCATCTGGTTTGCTTGCGTATATTTTGTATCAGATTGTAATTGCAGACACAGCTTTGGAAGCACAGCTGTTTTTAGGTAACCTCATTGCCTCAGTGCACAGTGTTAGTTTGCCACTTTCCCTTTTTCTGAGCGTGATCCTCAGCAAGTTAAAGAACCACATGATGCTAATGGCTGGTTTTCTTCCTTTTTTTATATGAGAATATATTGTATAGATCTCCTAAACTGCATTTGTTTGCCAATAAATGAAGCAAACACTGAATGAAATAGCAAGATAATGCCATGTTAACACTTTCATTGCCTGAGATAGCTTAAAAAGAGTTATAAAATACAATCTGCCTAATGTCTGTCTGGAAACTTCCTTCCCCAATACCTGGAAAACTGTGGAGTCAAACTATTGTCACATCATTTTAATTTTTAAGTTTGGTCTAATTTACCTTCTAGCATATCTAAACTTGCCACGTCTAGTCATGTCATAAACGTGTCCCGTTGCACTGCTACTTCAGTTTGATTCTGCTTCATCTTAGTCATGTTGATGGTTCTGAAGGAGATGTGTTTATGCACTGATATCAAGTTACCAAAGCTTGCCCTTAGGTGTGGTTTATGGATCACCAAGATGATTTAACGTTGGAGCTTTCAGCTCTGTCTCAGGATTTCTTTTTTAATGTTCACATGGCAAAGAACAAGGGAAGTGTGTGGAAAATGGAAACCTCCTTTTAAGCACGTTCTAGCAGCGAGCAAGGGGAGCCATCTGTACATGCACTTGCTGAACAAGATCAGGGAACTGATGTGGAAGAAAAAAAACTTTGTTTAGCTCTAGTTTTCAGATGGATTAGTTCCAGCCTTGGAATGATGCACAGGAATTGGTAGGGCAGAAGCACAAATCGGTAGCCTGGTTGCTAGTTTTAGAGGTCTCGTGCTAGATTGAAGTGACAGAAACATCAGCAGTTGCACCCTTGGGCGAAGAGTGAAGCGCTGGTGCAGTTTGGTCTCTTTTGCTGCTTAGCTCTGCGTTTCTGCTCTCACTTTGGTAAGCCCTGTTACTTGCAGGGCTGCACGAATAATGCACTTGTACTGCTGCAACCCACTGTTCAATTGCCTTAAGCTCCGTGCCATGAACCCCTTCTTTAAAGGCAAGCCATACAAGTTACCTTACTTAAAAATGCAGTGAGCACTGGCTTCACCTTCATCTTGGGGCCTGTTGCTGATGGGGAGCTGCTGCCTGACTAAATGCAGCTAGTAGCAGCTGTTTATTTCATCGCAGAGTGACTAATATCAGCAGCATAACTGGTGCTTTATATGTCACTTAACATATGTTCTATTAAAATTCTGATTATCAACTTTTATCTACTTCTATGTAGATGGCACATGATGCATTGAAAAACAGATGGCAGGCTCTGTAGCAAAGTACTTTGTATTTTGTCACCTATTCTCAAGTTTGAGTTTCGGGCTTTCATTTCATTTAGTTTTTGTGAGCTGTTGTTAAGGAAGAGTTTTAGATTTTTTCAAGTTGTTAGGTCCTTACAAGTTCAGCCACTTGTTAATGTGGCACAGGTGTGTGATTTAATTCAGTCAGTGGTTTCTTTTTTGTCCTCCAAGCTGCATCCTGTGACTCTGAGGTGAAAACTGTACATTAAAGACCTGATAAATGCATTGTGGATGGTTAGAGAGAAAAGGTGCAAGTTTTAGTAAAAACTAAAGATAATAGAAACTGGATTCCTGAGAACAAAAATTACAGAAAATAACCCTGTGTATGCATATACATATGAACTAAACGAACATAGTTAACTTGTGAATTGCAGTATCTGAACTGTTTAATATTTGAATGGCAAGAAAAATGGACATATTTATGAAGTACAAACTGAAGGGCTTAGAAATGTTAATGTTTTTGTGATATTTGACTATTTTTATTGTCTATTGGGTTAACTATCTATATTAATTTGGATATTATAAAGAGATACAGTGCTTTGGCCAGATATTTAATATTTACTCTTATGAAGCTGAACCTCGCTCAGGATTGAGCAGCCCTGTAAAACATAAGTGGAAGCACCTGTGGGCTGTGAAACTAGGTATACGAAAGCAGCTACTTGCAGTTAGACAAGGTACAGCACTAAGGAGATAGGTTTACTACAAAGGTTAATTAGCAGGCAACTTTTAGAGAAACCAAGTTCATCAGGAGGGTCTCTGGAGTAGCAGATCAAAGGGGATTTGAAAGAAGTTTGGGCCTGGTCTTTAGCTGCAGGTTCAGTTAGGGTATAAATGACGATTATGGCTTTTCAGGGGAAGCTTGTGTCATATTTCTTATTTGCTTTTTAGTTGGGGGCGTTTAATTTCTTTGTGAAAACACATGTCTTTAATTTTGCTGTTGACTGCATAATAGTCTTTGCATAAAGGCTTCCAGTATTTCATGCCGATCATACCAATATATATGCCTACAGGATGGATGGTTCTCATTTGAAACCCTATATTCAGGTGAAAAAAAAGATGTCTTGTGCAAGAAGCTGGTAGACAGCAAGACAAATGAGTATCTGACAGATGTGAAACAGCTTGCTCAAAGAACAGGTTGTCTCTAAGGCTTGTAGGTGAGTTTTAGTGGATGATGTTATATTAGTTGTAAGTTACGGAAGTCACAATAAGTTCCTCCTCCCCTGCTTAATGTGAATCAGTGTTCAAGGGCAATGCTGATGCTAACATGTTGTGTAACTTGTTACGGAAAGATTCCACCGTGCAGGATCTGTGCCTTCCACCTGACGTATAAGGAAGCAAGCTGTTTTCTGAGGAGGAGTCTGCTAGACCAACTGGAAGCTCTTTAAGCTAATAACTAAAGGATGGAGGGGAAATGAGCTTTACATTTTGCCCAGAATCAAGACGGAGAACGGCAATGACCAGGATGTGAAGAAATCCCTTAACTCACAAACTCTATGTTAATGATTCCTATTATTATTTTTAAGATTAATTGAAACTGCTCATTTCTTAATTTAAATCAGACAAAGCAGTGACTAAAACATCTATTTCAGTCTCCGGAGTTGAAATATTAAAATAAATATTTATGAACCTATTAAGAAAGACAAAGTGGATAAAAAGTGAAATGAATTTGCACTTGTGCAAAACTGATGTTACTTTGAAATTCCCAATGGCTCAAGGGCCCATGACCTAGAGCACTCCTGTGTGTTCAAAAGACCATGTTGAAGGTTACTTGCTGTGTGCCTCAGTTTCCTCATCTGCAGCAAAGGCAGTGAGGATATTTCTGTAAAAAGAGTCTGAGTTTTGAAAAGTACTTGAAGTCTTTTTAGATATTAATGTAATGGTGAGAGAAGCATTTTTGGCAACTGTGATCTTTGAGCTTTCACTTGTGCATGTTCTATCAGTTTAACTTGTTTTTAAAAGGAGAATGGGGGCAAATCTTCTTTTCCTGGGTTCTGCTTTCCTCAAGCTTCTTGGTGCGCCTCGCCTGGCGCTAATGAGATTCTTGGTCTCCGAGAGGCTCCTTGTCTATTCATGTTCCTTTCCCACCTGCACTCACAATGGTGGCTCTTTGCTCCCACATACATGCAACAACGCACTATTTGTAGCCTGGCCCTCATTCATTTCATTCCCCCTTGAAAAGCCTGACAGAAAGCCTTGTGAAAAGCCTTTCAATGCAAATGCCAGTTTAATGACTTGGTTCATTCAGCAGAGGGGAATCTGAGAAATTAACTTCTCCCTACTGCAAATACAAGAAAATGTTTTCATAAAGCCTTGGACGTGTCATGCTTTTTAACAAGATGCCCTCAGTTTGCAAACAAACCTGCGGCATTAACTTTGAGCTAAATCCAAACCTTGGGGCTTTTTCTGCAGTGTCACCTCCCATACCTCAGTGTGTGCGGGGGGGGGATGGATGATTCCTCCCAGCCTCAAGAGCTCCTCCACTTTGAAAAGCTTGAGTTTGCTTCATGTCCTCTGCAGAGCAGTGTTGCCCCTTGGGGATAAACCCTTATTAGTTTCTTTCTGAATGTGTTTAAATATCAAATTATTGGGAAATTATAAGCATAGTTTTACTTGTTAAAGTCAAAGGACAAATATTTAGGTTGTTTCAACAGCTTGTGTAGGAGTTTATTCTTGGGATGTGCTTTTTCTTAATTTTCATTTAAAAATAGATTCTTCACTGGCTTTGCTCAGAGATAAAATCAAAGTTATGATAATAACACAATGGAGCTCTCTAGTCGGCCTTTGGCTATTGAGTGCAGGCTTTAGCTATATTAGTTGAAGCAGTGTCTACAAAAGACATGAATGGAACTTGAATTTTTCTTTTAAAGTTCATGAAGTCTAACTTAGACTTATTGGAAAAGTTTGAGGAACTCACTAGGGATAGAACCAGCAGAGTTAACATTAACTAAGATAAAACCATAGAGAAATAAATCTTGACAGAGTAATTAAGATAGTGGCTTTTCATCTGTAGTTGCCTGGCTGCTGTTTTGAATGTAGCAGTAGGACTACAGGAAGCAAGAACATAAAGTTCTTATTTGAATTTTCACTTTTTTTTTTTTTTTTTTTAATATCCAGCTTAGTTGTGAGAATCACTTATGTTACATTTCTTAAAATGTTATTGCAAATTATGAGTAATGTTCTGTTTTGTTACTTGAATGAAGATATCGGGTGCTTGGGAATTAATGGATTCTCTCAAATCAGTGTAGAGGATACCTGCAGGTAACTTGACTTGTGTTGGCATGCTGTACTTCAGATCTGGAAGGATGACAGACTGAGTGTGGTGGTGCGTGTTGACTTTGTTAGTTTCTTTTCTCCTTTCATATCCTTCTGAAATGAACCTTTTTTTCTATGAGAAACTTCTGAATACAGCAGTTGGTGCATGTGAGCCAAAACGGAGTTTCTGCCTGATCCTGCCACAACTGACAGACTTGATGGGCTTCTGTCCATGGGGAGGAGCTTTTGTCACTGCACATGTGTCCTGGTGCTGAGTCATTCATCCTGGCTCAAGTTGCTTTAGCCAAAGTGCTTTGAGAGCAGCCTTTGACATACAAGCCTATATGACTGTATTCTCTGGAAAGAAGACGCATGAGAGGGAAGAAATAGTAATATATTACTGAATTGTGTTTAGTTGTCAAGACAATTCCCCCCTTAGTGATAGGTTGAAAATCACAAAATCCTCAATAGTCTAGCCTGCATTCACGTAGGAATGTCTCCTAGTCAGCTTTGCAATACAGAGTAATTGTGTAATTACACTTGGCTTTTTTTGAAGTCCTTCAAGAGTATCTGCTGCTGATATTGTCCTTGCAACAGGCCAATTTTAATTTGAGGCTCTATTTTACAGAAGAAGTTGGAACAGGGAGGTTCCAAATTGGTGGCAACATGAGCAAAAAGCTCCAGCAAGAGTTGGTTTTAGTCAGGAGTAGTTCCTGCTTCTGTGACTAGATTAAGACTTGTCCGATGAGACTCTAGTTATTCTAATAAATAGAGGCTGGGGGGGGGGGGGGGACGGGACCGGGGGGACCCAAA
>JAUBOD010000560.1:8123085-8175442 GCA_032353885.1 Nothura maculosa
CCCCCCCCCCCCGCCCGCGCGGCGCCCCAAATCAGCCATTTCTCCAACATGCAACAACTAAAAAGCAGATCCCTCTGTTGAGTGTTATTTGTCATCCTGTATGTAGAACACTTAAATACACAACCTCTCGCATGAGCTAATACTTTGTTTAAAAAACACTTTAATTTGTGGCGGCATATCAATTGAATTACCCTCAACCCAGTTAATTCTATTTGCTGTTGTAATAATTTCATTAAGATATGTTATGAGGCGTGTACCACTATAAATACCCACAGCTCATATTGTGCTTTTGTGTTACGCTGTTTGCCCTTGAAACAGGAAAGAAAATGAAAAATGAAACTTCCTCTAGTCTTCATGATTAAAAAGGGTGGAGGAGAGGGATGTTATGCAATAACATTTGATTAAATAAGACCAGGAGAATTTTACATTATGCTGCCAGTAAGGGGAGAGAGGTAGGGATAGGTGGGGAATCCTGATACTAAAAGCAACAGAATTTGTTGTTATTGGAACCTAAATTCATTAATTCTGTTATGAACAAATCTTTTTTTGTTAGTGTATAATCTGGCTATTTTTCCATTGGATTAGAGGATGCCTCATGCGGCACTTTGAAAAAATTACCTGATGGTTGCATGAGTTTCAGATCAAATTTGAATCTACCTTTAACTGGTAGTAGTAAACTATTGAGTGTTTTACCAAAACGAGGAGTGTTTTTGTGATAGAAGTTAGAGAGCTGCCTTGGATATTTTATTTTCTGAACAGCTGCATTTGGTGTGCTGTGTGACTTTTCCAAAGTATGAAAGTGAGGCACAGCAGTAAGGACCATAAATACTGACTCTTAGGCTTATACTTTCACTTACTATTGAAATTAAATCTTTCTTTCTGGGCAGACTATAGAGTTACCTTCAGCAGAGGGGAAGGATGACCTGCATGCTTGAGCTGCTGCTGATGTGAAATGCAATGAACCTGTGCTCTGCTGATGTGAAACGCGATGAACCTGTGCTCTTAAAGTAGGTGCCACCTCTTGGAGAGTGTGTGTGGCACAGCACGAATGGCCAGCAGGCTCCCGCCAGCTGGAGTAGAACTGGGAGACTTTCTTGCCCTTTCTTACCGACTCCCAGAAAGGCAAAGGAAGGGATAGGTAAGAACTTCTAATAAGAATGATGTTGAAAGTGCTTTTGTTTCACAGTGGCTTTTATTGCCAGATGCAGACCATTCAGCTCCCTGTATATGAAAGGAGTTGTACGCACTTGGCTCTGGAATCTTAACAAAACCACAGAAGAGCTCAAATGTGTCTTGGTAATACAGACTGTAATGCCACGGTATAAAAAGCTCTGCCTTTTAATAAATTTATAAGCAGTTGCATGTTTGTTTGTAATTCTAACAAGCTTTCTCATTAAAGAGTTGCTTCAATTACAAGATATTTTGATCTTGTAAGCCACCAAGCTAAGGGTAATCAAAGGAAGGAAGCAGTCTGAAAATCATGTAAATTGAATGAGACATGGAATGAAGAACAATCTGTTTAGGAATGGAACTTGGTTAGGAGGAAGGGGTGCTAAATATTTCAATAGGTCCAAGAGGGAAAGTGAGTGGGTAGAAAAAAAATTAAGAAATAAAAGTATTCTGACCAGTAAGGAAAATCTTTTTATTCGATCTATAAAGTTTTTGTGTCTTAAACTGTAGGAGGAGAACATTTTTTTTTTTCCCCAGAGTTAAAACTTCATGAAAGATTTGAGTTGCCATTTTTTCCTACTGATGGAAGATGAAGCTAGCAAGTCTTCACCTTTCCTTATTTCCAAAATTATGACTTCTTTTGAATACTGCTTTATATAGAGATGATTCAATTGTAGTGCTTCATTAGCCAAAATCTTTTATTATGTAATGTTTTAAGAAATAGTTTGCTTCGCAAAAGAATTCAGCTTAACTTTTTAGGCACATTTCTAATTGAATGGGATAATGATTTATAAGATACTCAAGTTTGGATATTGGGTAAGTCGGGTACAAGGCAACTCCTCAAGTGATTTAGCCTCTGGACATCAGTGTAGCTGACTCAAGGTTTGTCTATTACATCTGAATACGTTGGTGGTTTATTTTGGCCCATTCTTTAAAAACAAAAGTAAATAAAAATGGTTTTTTGATTCATTATAGGTAATGGATGTTCTCAGGTAAATACAGATCTACTCATTCACAGGTTTGATTCTTGCTACAATAGCGTTGAGGGTAACGTTGTCAAGACTGAAGTATTTTCATGGAAAATATCTGGAATGCTTTTTTTAGCCAAATTTGATATTTAAGTTTATTCCTGTACTTCTTAAAAAGATGAACAAAGTAGCCTTTAAAATTAGTCAGTGAATGTCACTAATTAAGTCATGAATTTTAATGCTTTATCTGAATGCCTGTAATTACTGCTAAAAACAGAATTAGATAAGGTCTTGGCAAATCAAGTTTTGGAAGAGTCCAGACAACATAGAATTTTGGGAAAAGGTAGGCAGCTGAGTTTAGGCAACACAATCTGATTTTCTTTAGAGTAGCCAATATTTACAGCTCTGTTTGAGATGAGACTGTTTTTCTAATTCTGTTATTGGACTGGAGGAAAGACTTCTCAATTGAATTTGTAATACCAGATCTAAGCTTGCATGAACACCCTGAAATCTGCTCATTGGATATTGTTCCTTTCTGTTTAACATAGGCATAAATGAGCCTTTTAATAGAAAGCTCTAGATATCTATGAGGATTTCCATCATGACATCTTCCTTTGTAATATTAGAGACCTTCTGTTAACAGTGTCTTCCAAAATTAGGTGTTAGATACCTGGTTTACTACACCTTAGTTGGAGTTGGAAAGCAAATGTCTTCACTGGAGCAGGTTGTTATTCTGCATAAAACTACACGTGTGTCCTCTTGTCTTACGAGGCTTGAGCTTCTAACTTCCTAGGGTCTGATATTGTGAAACATTTGGTGCATGTTAAGATTCGTATTGATATTTTCTGTATGTGAGACAAGACATTCAAATCTAAGTTTCTGGGTTATATCAAGAGCCTTGTGCTTATGTGTTTCCCTTACAGCAGTCGCAGAGCTTATTTCCAGGATTTAATCCTACTATTCTATTAGTCTTCACTGACACGTCAAGTGTATCCTTTTCAAAACGTGTCGGTAGCACTATTTCATGTTTGATGCATTCATAACCAGACAGAAAGCTGCATGGTCTATTTCCAGATCTGACATGAATATTTATCCTTTGCCTGCATCTTTATAAATTAGTCAGCAGCAAGATAAATGAAAGTAGTGAATCAGAGAGGACACAGGCTGTAATACCAGCAGAAATTTACTACCCCATTTCTACTTAAAGCCCGATGACTTTGAGAACGAGGCAATACATTTCACTCAATTCTGTAATACTCTTCAACATGGAGGTCCTCAGTTCTGAGGTAAATTGATTTATTCAGACTAGTGTATTAAAATGGAGACTACTTAAGAATACGACCTCTTAATTTGAATCTTGAATTTCTTTTGTTTCAATACTGTAAAGCTGTCCCCTCTGCAATAAATTGAAGACCTTATTTTTTTTTGATACCCAATATAGTTCAACCTAGTATAAAAATTTCAAGCTATTACTGCAGTAGTGGCCAAGTTACTTCCTTAGTTCAGTAACTGCCGCACAACCAATTCAAATTCCTCATTCTTGTTCTGTTTCAGCTTGTCTCAGGATACCTCTATGCTTTGTATATTTTTTTCTGTGCTTAAGGTTGACTAAAATGACTCTCTTGCCTAATGTGCCCTTAGATTTGAAACGTAAGGCCGAATTGCTTTAGCACAAGCGAGGGTTCCTGAAGCCTTGGTTCTGTTGGTTAGTCAACGGAGGAAGCAAAGCCAAGTCAACAATTGAGAACAGCTTTCTAGGTTCTAGGTGTGCTTTCCTGTCCTTGAGAAACATATTGCTATTGTGACTTCTGTTCTTGCTCCGTTTTCCTAAGGATACTCTTAGGTATAGTCAGAGAAAGATATGAGATAATGCATAATCTTTGCTGCTATTAGCTTGTTAGACTACTTTACATTTTTAAAATAAGGTATTAATCTGATTTTCTTTAGAGTAGCCATTTTATAGAGTAGGCATTTTTATATACACAAAGGAGATGACATAGCTGTAGGAAAGCTGATAGTGTTGTTAAAATTGAACTTTAAGTCAAACTTACTCAAACCTAAATGCAAGGAAAAAAAATGAAGATAATGAATTCTCATAAAAGGGAGTCACTGTTAAGCATTTCCACCTACTGTGAAATGACAACCTGAAGACATGCACCTCCAGTTGTGTAAATTGAAAGGCTTGACTTAAATCAGCTCTGAGTCATTTATGCTGATTGCATGATAAAAAGCACTGGTGCACAGAATTAAAATCAACCATGATCTAACCATTAATGGATCAGAACTAAGGATATTGAACAGATTTCTTCACCCTTATGCCTGTTTTTATACAACAGCGTTACATTTACCTTGAATATTACTTTGAGCAGTATATACTATTTTATTGTTATATATACATAAATTTGCATGTCTTCCATATCCTTGCTTTTCATGAAATCTATGCTAGACATAAAAGTTCAAAGTGAAAACCAAAGTTATACCATTTCGGGACTTCAGAATGGACAAGGCTTTTTAGACCACTTCACCCTTGGGGAATATATGTATTAAAAGTTACTTCTCACGTTCAAGATGAAACTGTGTTCAGAAAAGTTAAGTTCTTATTTTCTTAGTGGGCTCTTACAGCATTTTCCTTTTGATGTGTTCCTTCTTTCCTAAACTTTTTAATAGATAAAATCCTGTGTGTGTCTGTGTGTGCCTTCTTCTCACCTTCTCTTCTACTGCTTCACTTACTGAGGGTTCCTCAGTGGGGTTACATGCAGTGAGTCTGCTTTCCATTTAGCTTAGTGTGTTGTTATAATATGAGCTGCACATGAATGCAGCAATTGCACAAGATTTGCAGTCATTTTTTTCCCTGAAAAGATACTCCGGCTTCTTTGAGCACATTTAAATTGCAAATTCATATGGCAGAGTGTGAGAAGACTTTGAATCTACCTCTAGGCTGGCTTTGGTATGCAGACTGGCCCAAAGCACATTCTGTGACTTCTGAGAGCAAGTTCAGACCTCTGTCACATCTGGTTGGGAATCTCCAGAGCTCCTCTAGTTGAAATTTCAGAGACAGCTCTGTAGCCTTGTGGTTTATAATATAGAGAAACAAGTTGTGTATCTATAATTAGAATTGCTAAGAATATAAAGCAAACAACTTATGTGAAATTCTTTTAAGGGAGGAATAAAAGCTGCCATGTAATGTGTTGGTAGGAGTGTAATACCTGTTTTGGCAGATTTCTTCGCATGTGTGGCTGGAGTGTATTTGGTTAATGGCTCTGCAGTCAAGGCAGCTGTGCAGAGAAAGGCAAAGCAAGAAGACAACTGCTCATACTGATAGTAAACACAGAAGATTTTGCCAAAAAATGCCTGTTTTTATTTCTCTACAAATGCCCTAAACATTCAGAAATGTGTTTAAAGTAACATGCAGTGTATTAAGATATCTGGTGGTACTCCACTTAGTTTTTGTGTAGGTTCTATTCTGTACCACTTATGTTTAGAAAGTCTATTTTATTCACTTTTAGAAGAGCACCTCACATGGCATAATTCTTTTTTTGTTTTTATTTTTTGTTTGTAGTAGAAGTTTAGAGTACTATTAAAAGGATATGGCTCCTATATCAGTTGGATAAATTTATGAAGCATGAAGGTGGAAGGGAAGGGATGTCTGCCACCCGCAGCACTAATTAAATTTAGCCATGTGAAATAAGAACACCTTCTCAACCTACTCAAGGCTTATGACTACTGTGTTCTGTTTTGCTTTCAGCAGAATGATGTGATGAATGCCCCTAACAGTTTGACTGTGGTTGGAATAACCTGAGCAAAATCTTATCTGAAAACTCTTAATGAAGCCTTTCTAAAAGCCTGCTTTGGGATTAATGGTTGGCATTAAGCATACTTAAAGCAAGAATTAATTGTGAGATTTCTAACGCTTTGAATCTATTTGAATATCACTTAAGCTACCATGAGCAAGTTGATCTCGTGAGAAATGCTTACCGGAAGATTTTTATCAGATTTCTCGGTGAAGCTCCCTGTCAGGGTACTGCAGAGGCTTGCAGCCCCCTGTGGTCTGGGTGGGAAGGAGGTTTGTCATGACAGCAGGGCCTCACCAGCTCGTCCCCCTGACCTGGAGATGGTGTTGGTGTCCCATCAGGGTCAGAACAACCAGGTAGTGATGGGGCAGGTCCGGTGTCAAGCTGAGAGGCTGATGGAGCACAGGGGTGAAAAAGGAAGAGAGAATTTCAATTGTGTTTTCAAATGTGAACCCTAAAAAATTACAAAACGTGAAGTATCAGGAGTTTGGCTTTTGAGTTAAATCATGTATTTTTAATGGTTTTACCTATGTATTTCTGCATATGCTATATTTAAAAGCTGGGAATCTGCATTTGACTGTACCTGCTTATTTATGTTTTTCTTGCTTCCTTTCTGTTAGAAGATATTTCTGTGAGTCTTGAAATCTTTCCTTTTCCTGATTCCTTAAAATTTTGGATAAGTATTCTTTTGATGAATTTTGGGGACAAAAGTCTTGTCTAATTTAAGGAGGTTATTAAAATTACATTGATAATTTTCTCATCAAAGAAGAAGAAAGATGAAGACTTTTTTCTAAATAGTCACTAAATGCTTGTTCTTAATGAAAGGAGTTTTGTTAATACATATATTTGCTTCAAAGTCATGTAAGAAATTCTATAGATAATTTTTGTGTACCAGGAGCTATATTTAAGTCTTACATAGCTTTGCAGAGAAGTCTCTTATTCCATTATGGGAAGTAAAAAATCTGCAGCAGGGAAAAGAAACAATGCTTTCTTCTGTTTCTCCCTTCCAACTCCTGTCTCCACCCCACCTTCCCCCTTCAAATTCAGCAGCTAGGAAACTCTGGCTCACTTCTGGTAAATTTTCTGACCCAAAATAATAAAGAGATGTTTGAAGTAGCTAAAAATAATAATTCTGGCTGTTTGATTGAAGCTTCCTTGTTTTAGCTCTGTGTGTGTGTGTGTTTGTAAAGCTCAAACAAGTGAAACAATTACCTGCCTGGCACACTGACTTATTCACCTCTATTTCTATCTCTGCACTACATCTGTGCACTTTGAACTGTTAATGTCTGTGTACAGTGTGCATATGGTTTTAAAATTCTTAAAAATGCCTTCTAACTACAGGAAAATGGCCTGACTCAAAGTTCTTGTGAATGAGGTTGCATTTCAGTAGAAACTTAGAAAGTTCTACCTTAAACGGGTAGAACTTTAGCAAAAAATGCCTTCGAAGCCAGGGTGTGTAATGTGTTTTCAAGTACCATTCATCTCTAAGTGATGGTTACTGTGAGCCTGTGGTGCATTATACCACAGTTTACAATCAGTCATTGCATAACAGTTTCAGATAATATTGTGGATATGAAGATGGTGTGTCGAAATTAGTGGTTTTTTTCCCCTATAACTTGTTAAATCAACTCCACCCATATGATAAAAGCTGCAATTATTTGATGCTTTTTAGATGACTTTCATGGAAAAATATATTTGTTATGCTGTTCTTGAAAGGAAAAAAAAATACTCTGAAGGAAGTCTTTTTCTAGTAGTTGGAAATTAGTTTGGCCTAGAGGCTGCCATATCGGGCACTGTTGAAATGGCTTGTGGCAAGAGTCCCAACCTCATAAACTTTATAGACTAAAGGTGATAAATGGAGGTGTGACATAAGCATAAAGGGCTGCAATGATTTTCCCAGATTATTTGACATTTCATGGTGGAGCTAGGGTAGAATCTGTATCGCCTTTTCTAGCATGCTCTCCTCTCTTATTGCTGTAACACTCTTGGGAAAACATATATTGCACTCCCTGCTTCAGGGGAATTTCACTTTTACTCTGCAGTGACTGAACGTAATCCCTGCAGGGGATATATTAAGATGTCTTCACTTGTTGCTGCTGTTATTGCACTTGATATTTGAATAGTTCCTTTAATTCAGACACCTCCTTTTATTAAAACATCATTCTGTTTTTCCATACTTCTCAAAATTCAAATCTCTTTAACATGATATTATGGGAATAATAAGCTGCCTTTCTTTGTTCAGTTTCTCTCGCAAAACTTAAGCTGAAATTTGCTGCTGAATTGCTTTGTGAATGTGTGGTTAGAAAAAAATTACAGAAGATGAACCTTTTGGGCAGTTTTTATTTGTCAGACTGTGAAGGTTGCAAATTATCTAGTTCTTACTTGTAAATGAAGACAAAGCACTTGGCTGTGCTTCTGTCAATATATCTCATGCAACTTCAGAAGTAGAAGGAAAATAAATACCCAGCCAATCAGTGTGATGGATCTTGTGCTTGCTCTTTTTGTGTTTAGTCCACTAGCTTATGTTTTATGAGGTGTACATTAGACCGGGTTTTATGTGATCTATCAATGGTTCTTCCAAATTGTTTAACAAATTAATCTATATATTTTTAATGGAAGAGATTTGTGAGAGAATGTCTATTTTATTAGTTTTATGGCTATAGCAAATAAGAATGTGGGAAATGCAGGATAATATTATACAATAACTGCAAAGTTGGATTTCTTATTTTAAGTGAAGAGGCAGAGTTGAGATTCCACTTAACTTTTTGACCTGTGCCATAAGGAGAGACAGCTGATAGTCTGTGTGTGCCAACCCCAGGGCCAAATATATATTGCTTCATTTCAATGAAAAAGAAAAATACTTCATTTTTTTGCAAACAGAAAATTTCATGAAGTCTTTAAAGCACTATGTATCACTTGTTCTTCATCTCTGGTACCTATCATCAGGATACATTACTGAACCAGGTATGTAGTTGTTTGCTTCATGAGTATGTGTGTTGTGTTAGCCATTAAATCACAGAGTGGTTGAGATCAGAAGGAACCTCTAGAGATGATCTAGTCCAACCCCCTGCTCCAGGAGGGACACTCTGAGCATGTGGCACAGAGTCACATCCATGTGGGTGTGAAGCCTCCAGAGAAGGAGACTCCACAACCTCTGTGGGCAGCCTGTTACAGAGCCTTGTCATCTTCTTAAGAAAGAAGTTCTTCCTCTTAGGGGAAATGGAACTTTTTTTATTTCAACTTGTACCCATTACCCTTTGTCCTATCGCTTGCCAGCACTGAGAAGAGCTTGGCCTCTTCCTCCATACACTCTCCCCTTGGGTACTTAGACATATTGATCAGATCTCTTCTCAGTCTTTATGCTAAACAGGCCCAGTTCACTTAGTATCTCCTCAGTAGATAGATGCTCCAGTCCCTTCATGATCTTTGTCACTCTATGCTGACCTCTCTCTAGAAGCTCCACATCCTTCCTGGGGAGCCCAGAACTGCACCCAGTACTCTAGGTGCGGCCTCACCAAAGCTGAGGAGAGGAGCAGGATCCCCTCCTTCCCCTGCTGGCAACACTCCTGATGCAGCCAGGATCTTATGGATCTTAGGTTATGGGAGACGATGTCAAAAGAAACTTCTTCTTAGAGTTATCAAATTGTAACTCTTTCAGGCTCTAAGTCAAGTATTAGTATTGCTAACGAAATAGGAACGTAATCAACTTCTCTCAACGTAACATTTTGTAAATAACAGTACCCATTAAAATAGAGTCCTCTGGTACGATCTCTACCACGTAGGCTAACTTTGCATCAAAAAAATTGAGACCTGGATAAATGACTTTATTTGGGATCATCCTGCACTGAAAAACTACTTAATAAAGAAGGCCAAGAGTGGAAGGTTTTATGGTTCAAATTATTCTTGCCAAAGCTCAGTTAAGAAAGTAAGATGACAATTTTTCACTTTAAAGGCCTGCTGTGTGCCACAAAATTTAAGAGACAGAAAAAAAGTTGAGAGAGAGTAAGATTTTATTCTCTTTTAAAGTTGGCCTTATACTAGAAAATTTAAGAGAGAAAAAGTAGTAGGTGGTTGCATGGGCTTAACCTATGAGTCTACGAATGAAGAAAATCTTTGTGAATAGAAATTAGAAATAAAAAAGTTTAAGGCTGAGAATCCTTGATGGAAGCAGAATGACAGTGCTGTAATGACTTTGCAGAGTGGCTTATATTTTCAGAAGGAGACCTTTCTCATTTTTCTCAACATAATTATTTAATATTCTGGGACTAATGCTTGCTTAGATTTATACATGATTCAATAATCCAGCAGATCATATTCAATAAAACATTCATTTGAAGGTTGAGAGGAGGGGGGAATGTGCAAGTTGTACATTTCCTAGATGAGTGAGTTGTTATTTCCAACTGAAGGATATGGAAGATGTCCTTGCTGTCCATGTATATTCACAGAATATAGTTCCAGAGCCTTAACAGCTTTGGTGGGGAATTTGGCTTCTTTGTTATCTAGATATACTGTTATCATTTAGTTTGCACAGATGAGCTCTTTCCTGCATGGAATTTTAAGGAGAGAGTAGCTGCACTTCTATTTAGCAATTTGCTATCTGGTTAATTGATCCAAGGGTATCTAAAGAGCAAGGCAGCTAATAGGCAAAGCCATTGCGTTACCAGCAGCCTGCCACTTCTCATTTTTCTCCTCCTTGTGCATTAGGCATGCTCGTGCAGAGAGGAGTCAAAGGCAAAATTAGCATCTGTAAATTGAGAATGCTGTTTTTAATTTAAACAAGCAGAATACAAAGAGTCTTTTGGTGTCTAAAATCTTTCCCCGAGTCTTTATGTATGATTACCACAGCTGAGAAGCACCAGATGTACTGAATGACTGTATGAATTTAAAGAAATATGTTTAGCTGCTCTCAGCATATTCAAAAAAAAAAAGTCAGCACTTGGTAAATGTTGACTTGGTCATACACTTTTAAAGTGTTTAGGTACTTATATTAAATCTATATTTGTCATGTTAAGTATTGACCTATGGAAAGGAGTATTATTTTTCAGAGCTTGTACCATCCATATTTCAAAAGTCTAGTGCTTCATAATTTGCTGTCAGATGGACTAAAGATTCTAAAGCAGTTTATTCATATTATATGAAAGAACTGTTGAAGTGCTAGAGGTAAATAAGTACTGATGCAATGGCCATATGTCAAGAGATAGAAAAGCAGAAGGGCAGCTGTACAGTCCTTTCCTTTCTGTATCTCAGCTCCTTGAACTGCAAGTCTGAGTTCTGTTCAGGAGTCGTCGCAAAGGTCTAAACCTGTGTCGTGGCAGCTCTAACTAAGAGATAAAAATGTTTACTGATGTTGACATGAAAACCCGATGTGGGATAGATATGAATGGGGCTTTGGTTAGGTAAGTCACAGTAGTATGAAAAAAATGATTTCACTCTTAGGGGCAAATCATTGAAGTATTATTGCAATGTAAGCACAGATGTCTTCCATACTCTGTACACAGTCAATTAGTTTCAAAAGGGTAAGCAGATGTGACCGGCTATGTGACTTGCTCACGATAAGGGAAGTTTTACTGCCCTCTTCTCTGTCAAGGGGTGCAAGTCTGGAGCTCACCAGAAAAGCACTGAGCCTTTCTGCCCCTTTTTTCTTCTTCCCCCCTCCTCCTTTTCCTCCCTCGTTGAACTTAATGCTGCAAAATGCTCCTGTATCAAGTGTGGCTTTACAAATAAGTCTAGAATCGGGTGGTAATACTTTCAAGTATAAATCTAATCATGCTAGACCCTTGCTTTTCTTCCTGAAGTGAATTTCACTCTACAAAAGATAGGTGTTTCTCTTGCGGTGTCAAACATTTGTATGTGCATCCAAATATCAAGACTTACTTCGCTGTGTTTAGATATGCATCAAAAACTACATTTCTGTTTGCTTCAGCTTGTTTAATCTTTCATGTTCTTAGCTCGTGAAGTTCCTCACATCCTAAAATAACTTTCTCAGCAAAACATAGGCAAGGTCATACTCTCCATAAGGCTCTGGGTGGTAGAGGACTTGTTGCTTGGGGATGATGCTTAGTAGGTGGCAGAGAAGGGAGCTTCAGTGAGGTGTTTAGGGTCCTAATGAGACGACAGTGTCTGAGCCAGATTTTCTATGGGTATCATTGGTAGCCGCTAAAGTTAGTTCTGGTCTTTCTGTGTAGGTTACAGATGCAAGTCTGGTATATTAGAAGCCATTATTTAAAAGCGAATGTAATTTAGAAAGGATCAGTTTAAGATGTGTGTGCCCTTTTCATAGTGACTATAAAACTGTCATGTGAACTAAATTAAAACCACATCAGTGAGGAGCAGAAATTCTGGAAACTCTAGAAACAGCGGTGTCCATTATAGCTCGTATAGAAATGTCTGTCCTTTGAGTTGTATTACTGGGCGAGCAGCAACCAAAATGCAATCTGAATAAAAGGAACAAATTGAAGTGATGCACCATTAACACAGATGTTTCTAGTCTTAAAAATATCACTTGCAAGTGACATAGCATGAAAATTAGTGTTTCTTTTATTATTTCTTTATGCTTTTAATTTTAAATATATTGTTTTTCCTCAAAACTCCTTCTAGGAATTAAGGCTTGACTTGAGCAAGTCACTAATAACAAAAGACAGTTGGTTTTAGTTACTTCGAGATTTTAATGAGAGCGAAGGTGAAGGATAAGTTTGAAGTGATTATGTCAAGCAATCAGTGATCCTCTGGAGTTATGCCCTTAGTTGACATGTATGTTTTGAGACTGGTTTGTCTTGTGAAGGATACTTAGCAAATAAAGCTTAAAGTTTAAACTTTAAAGCTTTAAGTTTAAAGTCCTTTGATCTGATTGCCCAGATGAAAGCACTGGGCTATTAACTATGCCTAAAGGATCATTAAGCCCAATGAAATGAGCTACACTGGGTCAATATTGGTGTTAGGTCATTATTTTAACAAATATTTCTTGGAGGTGCTTTGAATTGGAGACTCTTCACTCTATTTCTACCTTTATTTCTCTATTTTGCCACAATAATATGCCATAGTTTTGTTTCAGTTTATGCTTTATATTGTTGAAATTGCTGATTCAGGCTGACATGTTGACTCCAGGAAAAAAGAGATACTTAGAGAAACAGGCGTGGGAGAATTAATTCCATCAACCTACTGAATTAGAAGGGCAGAGTTTATTTTTTTTAGCAAAATTTAAAGTTGTCTAAATGAATTTTGCTATAGATGGTGTAGTTTTATCCTCTTACATATTATTATTTTTCTCCTACACATTGTTTTACATTATGGCTTTTTTATACAGTGAAATCTGAGTGAAATCCTTTCTTTCCTCCTTTACTATTTTCATTAGTGATAGAAACTGTGCTGCTGTAGTTGCATCATAGTATCCAGCATGTTTTTTAAAATAAGTTATAATTGGTTATCTATAATGATGATCTTTAACAGCTATAAATCATCCTTTTGAAAGAATATGTATTTGCCTGTAATATTACCTTAATGGATAGGTAATGAGTTGAATATTCTGTGGCTTGTGGGTGTTATTTTTGCTTTAAATGAGCTGCTTCCAATGTTTTACATGAACCTTAATGCTTGCTACCAATAAGTGCTTCTAAAAATGTACAGATAAACAGTAGCTAGATGCTTTTTGATGTGTACTGTTTTTTCCGATAAATGTCACAAAGATTTTCATACGTTGCCACTTAGAATCGTCCATCCCATGCTTCTGATACTGCTGATGGAAGTATGTTTCAGTTGACCTCTGCGAGGTGGCATATGTATATTTCTATATATAAATATAATTTAGTATTTAGGTGTTCATGTAAGATGTTGCTGAAGGGAAGCAGCAGCGTAGGAGAAGCTGCAGAGAATACAGCAAAGGGGCACTTCAGAGTTCAGGCTTTGTCTCCAGTGAATGTGTTTGCCAACAGCCTCGCCTGCTGAGCAGCTTTCTAGCCCGGGCAAACTCCAACAGGCCGCAGCCAGTACAATTCGTTAACAAACTAGTTAAAAAGTGACATTAAAGACAGGTGCAGTGCGTTAAGATAATAGGATGATAAAGGGCTCAAACAAGGAAACTGGCAAAGACCACATGCCTTTGTGCTGTTTCAGACTGAGTGAATAGCTAGAGGCAAATCTGCAGCGAAAGATGAGAAGTGTCTAAAAGCTCTCATGTACTATCCTGATAAACTTGGTGTTTCTATTACTACTTCATTTATTTGATTGACCCTTTATGCAGAATATAACTTCTATTTTGCAGAAATATACTTCAGAATAGACTTTCATATTGTCCTCCTGTTACAATGCTGTGTTTGCTAGGTAATTGCCACAGATGAGCAATATTTTCACTTGGACAAAATGGAAGAGGGACTAGTAATCCTACCAGACTACTTAGTAGTCAAATTAGCTTTGAAAAGAACAATGGAGTAGTTTACCAAAACAATGCTAAAGCTTCAATCCTTTTGTGAAACTTAGTAAGCTAGTCAGCATTTAAGACATGAATTTTGATTGACCTACGTATTTCAGAAGTTATCCAGCTGTAATCTCAACTGATTTTAGTATCATATGATCAGCACAGGGCTCTTGCATTTCTTCTAAGATCTAAGGCTTCCCAAATATTGAATGAAGGTGTTGAATTGCTTATCAGCTTTTGCTATCTGAAAATTTGAGAATAGAGTTTGGGTTGTTCCGGGGCTCTGTCACCCTCACAGTGAAGAAATGCCTCCATAAGTTCCTGTGGAACTTTTGGTGCCTCAGCTTGCAGCCATTTCCTCTAGTCCTAGCGCTGTCTACCACTGAAAAGAGGCCAACCCCATCCTCCTCACTACCTCCCTTGAGGTATTTATAGACACTGATCAGGTCCCCCCCTCAGCCTTCTCCTCCTGGCTGAACAGGCCCAGCTCCCTCAACCTTTGCTCATAAGGCAGATGTTCCAGGCCCCTGATCATCCTGGTGGCCCTGCGCTGTTTGGAACTTGTTGGTTCTTGAACTTTGTGGGTGATTTAGAGTATTAATATCCTAAAAAAGTATAAACTGACAAATAATCTTGATACCATTCTGGTTACGTATTATTTTTGTGGATTTTTTTAATCTATCTTTGCCATTTACTACAGATACTTAGCTGCACCCTAGTTTCTTCTGGGGCTTTCAGATGAAATACAGCACTAGATTTACTGCTTTGTCCAGTTGCATAGGTGAAGACTAGAGAAAGGGAAAGCTTTAGTGTAGTTGCTTCTGTGATGAGATGTGACCTGGTCGTGTGTTTGAGACTCAAAGACGGTGAATCAGGGCTTAGCTGCGGGGAGTGGGGCAGCCTGTGTGTGGAGGCCGCGTGCACTCGCTTCACTGAGGGGAGATGTGGTAATTCCTGCCCGCCTGCCTGTGCTGGGGTGGGCTACAGCTGCTCCTCAGCCCCCTTGGAAGACTTGTTGGTCCTACTTCTTAGTTGTTATTTGTATTACCTGGAATGGGAGAACAATCCAGGCAACATTTGATACTTAAGATCTAGGTTATTACCCTTGATGTGGATGAACCTTTGTGGTTTCCACGGAGCAAGATGTGTTTGGTGCTATGGGCTGTGCTCTGGGTACCCAGTGAGTGCATCAGGTAGCCTCCATATTGCTGCAATGCAAGAGGTCATTCTGAAGCAAATGTGCAGCACCTGAGCTTTGACCTTGGTCTGCATCGTGGAGGGTGGTAGCACCAAGGACCGTGATACACATTCAGAAACTATTAAAAAAGAAAAAAAAATTGTCACTTGAGGTAATCTGGACAAGTCATATAGCATGTACAAGAACATACTGAACTGTGAAGGCTGAGGTTTGTCTTAAAATTAGACTTTAAGTTAATATATTTTAAGCTTGTTCTATACTTTAACTTAATAAATTGGAGTAATGAATGGCTTCAGAATTGAAACCAGATTAGCTTGCACATTAAATCACATCAGGTTTAACTTATGAGATATACTGTTTTTTTTTTCCCTGTGCTTGGATGGGATATAAGGTTTGGTAATGACCTTCCAATGCTACTTACTCAAGTTCTTTAAACTGTTTTGTGTTTCTTAAAGCAGGGATAACTGCATATTTCTTCTTCCTTTTGCTTTCTTCATGCATCTTGTTGAGAAATTTTTTAAAACTAGATTGACGTTAGAGCCATCTGCTCCCAGTAAAACACATACATGAAATTTTTGCTATTTCTGCTATTGCAGTTGTTAACGTTACCTTAAAGAGTAAAACAGAAATCTGGTCTTAATCTTCCTGTGCTTTGCTGCTGCTTCCCATGCTTTCAGTCATAGACACACAGCAGCTTTGAACACAGGATTAACAGTGAAATCAATTTAAAGATGCAGGAAGCAGCAGTGCTTTCAGTCTGAGTCCTGAATTTTGGTGCTTTGTTGATGCAATTCCAGGTCTAACAAAGCCTCTTTTTTTCCCTGTAGGAATTGTAATTTTTGGTTTATTACCTAAGTTTGACATGTCTCCCTCCCTCCCAATGTACACTTCAAATGATAAAAGTGGAGTGCTATGTAGAACTCTGCTCCTTATTCCAGGTGAAAGGTGCTGCATGCGAGGCACATGTTCTCGGGACGCTGCTCCAGCCGGGAGGGCTGTTTCCTCGGGTAGGGCGCAGTGGGGGCGCTGGAGGGACTGGGCTGCCCCTCAGTACTTGCAGCTGGGCTCAGCTCTACTTGGTCTGAGGTGCGAGTGCCACAGACCTCGGCTTATTAGGAAGTGGGAAGTCATAAGTATCTCTGCTGCAGGGGTGGTAATATCTGCTCCAATCTTGTCTCAAAATGAGCAATATCTGGATTCATAGCTTCTTAAAATAATTCCTCAGAGAAACTTGCTATTGCCTGGGTTGATTTTTATATTAATCTGTATTAGCAATTTGTTCATAGTGGCAACAAGCAGATATGAGCCTCCAAGGAGAGAAAACATTTAGGAAACTCCAGTGGAATAATTGAGAAGACAGCTGTGGGACAGAATAAAAAGACTAACGGGACGTACTTTATTTCCTTTTTAAAAACGGGATTTTGTGGCTGTACCAGGCAGTGGCTGGGAGATTTTTATACTTTTGGGTTGGAACCAGCCCAAAGGCATTGGGCAAATTGGACGGGCACCATCTCGAGTGAAGGTAGCGAGGCTGGCAAACCTCTCGGCTGTGTCTTGGAGCACTCGTGGGGCGAGGGGCTCGCAAGGGCTGCACGGCTCCCTGCCCCGCTCCATGCAGCCCCTCTGAGCGGCCTGCAGTCCTTGCATGGCCGGGGGTTCATTTTTGTCTTGTGGTGGTTGCTGGCGAAAACGCTGACTTGTATTCAGAAGATGGGGAGAATTTAATTGGCTCAGGTTATTGTGAAACAAATGCTTGTTAAACTCAGGAGGAAAAAAAAAAGTATGGAAGGTCTATAATTAGAAGAGTGTTTTTAAGAGCTATGTTTTCACCTCAAAGGATACTCTTTCTGTTCATATAGCTCATAGGAAATTAACTCCCACATGTCTAAACCATTTAAATACCTTTTTTGTCAATTCTCTTAAACAAAATTGTAAGTTGGTGGTAGTGTGTACCTTCTAATTTTAGTATCCTTTATTGCATCTGGGGTTCTAGGGTTTTTTTTCTTTACCCTTTCCAGCTCATTTAAATAATGCACTGTTGTTTTCTTTAGTCTCTCACTCTTCTGGGAATAAAGTTTATGGCAGTGATTAGAAAATATTATGCACAGTGAATCATAAAGCACCTTGTTAATGTGCATCAGTAGGTAGGTGTCGAAGTGCTGTAATGCCCATGTGCACTTGACTGATTCAACTAGGAGGATAAAGCTGCTGTGATGGGCAACTCGAGTGAGCAGGGTTGCAGACTCCGGGGGCTCGTGAGGGGCTCTACCCCTGAAATCCCTGGTGAATCTGTGGGAGGCAGGTGGTAATTAGAGGGCTGGAGTCAGTTGGGGGTGTTATGGAAGAAATCCTAACTCCACGGAGTTAGTAGATAGGATGCATTTTGTCTTCATTTTATATCTTACTCAAAAGATAATGATGCTGATAAAATTACCTTGTCTTATGGTAGTCTGCGTCTTTAGCACCGTAGCTTGTAATTTGCTTTCACCTCCTGCCAGCTTGATGTGGAAGCCACCAACGTGTGCTTGCCTCAGCTTGTGCACTGCAGCATGGCCAGTACCTGAGACAACATTGGCTGTGTTTTTAGGTTTGCTGGCCAGACCATGGTTTTAGAAGAAAATCAGAACTTGTATCTATTTTCAGTGCTTATTTTACTTAGCTTTCTTATTTCCTATGCCCCTGTTTCTCTCTCCTTGCAGTGTGTGCATGCGTGCGCCAGAGCCTTCAGCTTCCTTTTGTCCCCAGCAGTTGCCAAGTTGGCAGCGCGCAGGCTTCCTCCGGCCTTGGTGCCGTGGCTGCTTGCGGGGCTGTGAACAGGGAGCTCCTCTGTGAGCGAGTGCAGCTGGAGTCCCGGTCGGTGCTCTCCTCCCCTCAGCAGCTTCCCGTGGGCAGCGATGCCCTCAGTGCTGCAGAGCCGGGAGCGGGAGCCCTTGCCCTCCTGCTGGAGGTGCCGCTGGCCCCGGGCAGCGCGAGCCCCGTTGGGTTCAACCCGGCTGCACGGGCCTGAGCCGGTGCCCAGCGCAGCAAACGGCCACCATTCTGCCTGCCCTTTTTGTTTTACCTCCTTCTGCTGCAGGCTGAAATCCAGCTACTCCCGTGGCCTGTGCAACAATGCTCCAGTTCCTCTTTGCAAGCTCATTTCCTTTATAAGAAAACAAAGCAATAAACTTCTGCTGAAGCTGATGGAACAGTTCAGATAACTAATTTATTTGAGGAGTAACAGCGATAGCACTCTTGAAACCATTCACTGTTTTAGTGTTAAAATTGCAATAAAATGGTGTTAGTGCCCATTGGAATTTTACTGCCTCGTATCGTACCTGAAATACAGAAATGACACTGTTAAGTTTGTACCTTATTAAGGAAATAAGCTCTTTAAGCACTTGGAGATATAAAAGGGGGATTTTGTCACTTGTGTCACTTTTTACTAAAAGTCACAAATTGGCTTTTAGGACAAAGTTTAGTTGTGCCTTAATATAATGATTATTAACTAATGTATGCTAGTTATGCTTTATAAGATTGTATATATTATGAGGCATACATAATACATATATTATAGAATATTAAAGTATTTTAATTGTGTTATAGAATAATATAGAACCTATATAATATGCTTTATAGGATAATGCCTTATAGGAAAGGCTGTTTAATATTTATCCTATAAATACTTAGTATTTTGTTTGCAGATGATGCAATGGAAGTACTGTCTTGTAACTGCTTTACCTACAGTTTTATAATAAATTGGTAGTAGACAACAGAAGGAGAGTACCCAAACACTGCTGCTACTCGTAATGCCAAATGATCAATACGTTTGGGGAAGTTCCCCCTTAAACAGCCTGTATATTTTCATCTCTTTCTCTTCCCCCACAGCCATGGGGAGAAGTGGTCAGGGAAGGAGGAGGTTTGGTGTCTTCAGTACTTTATGCTTCACTCAAAAGATAACACTTCATTCTTTGCTATTGGTTTGTCAAAAATGTTGGTTCCTTTAAAAGCTTATGTACCTTTTCTAAATTCTACTTAAAGTGCCATCAACCCAAGCCTCTCAAAAAAAATGAGAGATGAAGAAGAGAACTGTAAAGATGAGAACTGGTTGTTAGCGGTGCCTGCCAATGGTGCCAGCTCAGCATGGCTGACTTGGCTCCTTGATGGATGATGGAGACATCCATCTCCACAGGATGTCCTGGAGAGCAGCTGAGCTTCCCTGACTGCTGCCGTGCTGGGCGTGGGGAATGCCCAGGTGAATTCCGTTGAAACAAAGCGCTTGAAGCAAGTCCGGTGCTCCTGCACTCAGGCTGGCAGCCTCGGCTCTGCTTTAGCCATGCTTGCCCTTCCTTAAGGAATGGGATTATGTGACTGCCCGTTTATTGTTGCGTCCTTGGATGCAGATGTGAACGTCATCTTCTGGAAATTTAAAGTGATGCCAATTTAAAACACAGTGTGTGAGGGATCAAGCAGGGTGCTGTTCTGGACTCTCCAAACAATTCCTTTGGATTCCAGCCTTCCGTTTCCCATTGCTGATGTTCCCCTTTAAATTTTCTAATTTCTTTCTGTAGCTGAGTAAGAAACAAAGCTTTGATCACAGAGCATTTATGTTATGTCAGCTGTGTGCTGCTTCACACTGAAAATGTATGAAAAGTAGTGCCACAGAAATGGCACTACTTGAACTCTATGATATTTCATAGAAATTGTAAGCTTAAATCAGGAAAGAATTAGTTGGTCATCAAATCTAACTGTTTTAAAGCTGTAAGCAATGAAATATCATCCAGATAAACCTGTGATGAAGTCAATAACTTCACTCTGTTTTTATAACTCTCAAGAGCCTAGAATAACAGAGATTTAGGTAAGCAAATAAGAGGAGAGGCCAGGGTAATGCTGTTCTGCAAGGCCCTGCCTTGGCAGGGTATTGATTAGCTGGCAATTCCTATTCCAGAGTGAGCTGAGGAGATCACATTTTCTGCTGGTGTCATCTTGACCTATATCTGATGATTAACTTGATTTTGAATATGTTATCAAACAGTTCTCGCGTTGGAGCTCAGTGTCCTAAGCCAATAGAAGCATAAATACCCAGCCAGTTGTGTAATAGTCCATCTCCTCAAGGTGAAGCCAACATCTTTAAATGAAGTGTTTTGCACTGAGTATGATGAGGGTAAATTAAACTGTTCTGAAGACGATTAAGCAAGTTAATAGTTTGATTATAGATATGGAAGATTCTACTTTGACCAGTGTATCTTGAAGAAAACAAAATAGTGAGAGCTTTCTGCTGAGCTTTTCAGAGTTTTTCAAAAGATTGAGTGCACATTTGGAAGTGATTGCAAATCTTATTTGACAGATGGCAAGTGATAGGAGCTTTTTGTTTTATCTCTTGGACTGCTTCAGTGTTAATTTCTTAGAAATGACGATTTTCTTTTGTTACTGCGAGGATTTTTCTCAGGAATACTTTTGTTAGTGAAAAGAGTCTCCACTACTATGTTTCACTTGTCATACATATATATGTACACAAAGATACAAAATGACATCTCAAACTTTTTTGGGAGAAAAAGAGCTCTGTCAGTATTAGCAGTCCCCAAATATTATTATTTGGGACTTATTTTACTTCAAATACATGATTTTTTCCTGGTAGACTGAACCACAGCTGCACTGGTCAGAACACCAGTAGAGAGTAGTAAGTATTAAGTACGGGACTGATCTTCAATATTTGTGCACTCAAATCTTGATAACCTTTATTAGCTAATTGTGTACGGAATTAGGGCCTGTGATGATGCCAGATACCTTCAAGTCTGTGACTCTGTTCCTAATGGAATGCTTGACTCCACTGCAGTGTACTGGTTTATATTAAAAAGTTTGTTTGTGTCTTGAGTAGAGAGGCAGCCCCCTGAATTTTGTGATCCAAATCTCCATCCAGCAATTTCCTGGTCTCATAGCTGCTGAGCAGTGAATAAGTTTGGGGCTGGAGCTCTGCAGGTGCCGGGCACAGGCTGGTGGTCCCGCGTGATGGGGAGGTGCCGCGCGGCCGCCAGGGCCCAAGGCGGCAGCTGGGCCGGGCGCTGGGCACAGCGCTCCGTTCGGAGTGCCCTGCTCTGCGAGCTCCCTGCAGCGGAAGAGCAGAACGTGCCCCTGCAGCTCCTGGAGTTCAGTGGGAGTTGGGGAACACCCAGTGGTGCTACCGGAGAACGGGAAGGTGGCCTGACTCTGATAGTGGGCATCCCTTGCTCCAAGCTAACAGCGTTTCCCGGTCCTTTCAGCCCTGGAAGGTCTGCCTGCATCCCTTCCCCATGTCCAAAGGCTGCTCAGCCAGGGAAATGGAGCTGCTCGCTGTGCTCTGCCTGTGCTTCCTTTTCCGCCTTTAGCTTTCTGTGCTTTTCTTCCCCTGATTGATTACTGTCACAGCAGGAAAAGGTTTGAATTAAAGGATAACTTGCTCTGATGTAACTTTTTAGCAAGTTCTGTAGCTGGTTTCCATCTCACAAAACAAATAATAGGAAAAAATGTTTGGAAACCCCATTCTCCAGCAACCTTGTTTTCTAGCAGAAATGTAACGTACCTTCCTGGTAGACATTGTGCAAATAGATAGTGTTGCTGCTGTTATTGTTGTAATTATTATTGTTTTATTAGATGTTGTGTGCCTCAGGGACAGGAGTATGAGGTGGAAGTTGCTATGGAAACTAGTTTGGGAAATGTTATTGAGGATCAGGGAATCTCCTTGAGACAGCTGTCACTTGACATAAATCTGTCCTCATTAGTGAGGTGCTGGCTTCAGCGGGAGGGGTGTTTCATCTGACACTTCCCATGTTTGAAAGAGAAATCTGCTTGTGGAATTCTCTTATTTACAGGAGCAGTACAACAGTTAATGGAGTCAATGTTTGTGTTATGTATCCCAGTGCTGACTAAATTCTGTTTTCCAAGCTGCTACTGTAGGAATTAAGCTTTCTGTTTGGTTTTTAACTCCACAAATCCTGGAGATACCAAAATCATATCAGAAAACATTGCAGGTTAGTTGTGTCACTGTGACAGACCTCTAGATCCTTGTGGATTGGATGGCTCTTTCCGGTGGGAAGGAGGTGGTTAGTTCCTTTGGCTGTTGCGTAGCTATAGTTCTTCTCCCTCACTTTGTCGTCTCTCTCTGTCACCTCTGCTTATAAATTTTCAACATATAAAAGGCAATACATTCTAATGAGTTGGTATCAACTTAGCCAACGGCTGCCTTTGGAAAGCTCTCTGTGTATTCTCAAGCTTGTATTTCCACAGTTCCCCACAAAGGTAACCTCAGTAAGGGTGAAGTTTATTCCTAGGAAGAAATCATTTCTCTGCACATCCACAAGTGGACTGAAAGTTTTTATTCATGTTATTTACTTTTCTCCTTTTCAAACACTCACATTTTAAGGATAATTTCTAGGGCATCTCTCATATAACATACACATAATAAACCCGGAAGCTTTTTCTGCTCACTTCAAAAACTGGTAACTGAAATTTCTCCCTAATCTGGGCCAACTGAAGGCGTCATTTCTCACACAGGGTAAACTTGCTTTTACCTTATGTAAAGTCTAGCTTTTGATCAAGGAGGAAGAACCGTCTGTATCTAACGCTTGTCAGTGATCGGCTAAAATTCTGGTGACCTGATGTGTCAGCAGCAGCGAGATGATCCCCCTTGTCTCTCTTGATAGCTGCATTTTTTTGGTAGGACTTGTTTGTGGGGAAAAATGCAAAACTAATTTCTTATACATGCCTCAGGGTTTAATACATGCTTAAGGCAAGTGAGGTAAGGAGTAGTCAGCCCCTCCGTTTTCTTTGATTTCTTGCTTTCTAACTCAGTTAAATTGAAGCATCGATTGAACGTTTTCATCGGAATGGGAGAAACTGAACTAGCCTCTTACAGTAACTGCCTTGTTACAAAGTAGGGTAGAACTTTTTAATCCAATTGGGTAAAGGGTAACCAGCATAATTAACTGGATAGCTGAGGCCTACCAAATTTAATTAGAGCTATGTTTCCTAATATGGTAGGCTCCGGGAAATAAACTGTCTTGCTGTATTTTCCTATCTTTTCATATCATTTACTTCTACAAAATCTGTCTTGGCCAAATGCCAAGTTAAACTTTCAAGTGCAGGTAATTGAGCTCAGTATAAAGGCAAATCGGTGATGGACAGGAGGTCAGGCTGGATGACAGGATGCTCTCTCCATCCTCAACTTTATTCAATCAATACCGGTGAGTTGTCCCTCATTTTTCTCTCATTTATTTTAAAAGATGAAATTGACAGTAAGGAGCATTTTGCTGTAGCAGGTTAATTTGTATGCTGCTGGCTTTCATATTAAGAAATATCTCATGCAGTTTATAAAAATTCATGAAAACTGAAAGAGGAGGAAAGTACTTGACTGTGGGTTAAAGATGAACTCTCTCTGCATTGGTGCAGCAACTGTTTAAGCAGAAATCCATAGGCCACGGGCAACAGCACTGCAGCCTTTCTGCCACACTGCAACTGCATAAGGGCTGTGTGTGTCCTGCTGCACCTGCTCAGATTTCAGGTATGTAACTAGGATCTGATTTCACGTTCAATGATTGTTTTCAGGATGTGGACAGATGTCTACCTGAAGCCCATCTGTCAAAATAGTGTTCTTAAAATACTTGGTTGCTTAGTGAAAGTCTTGCTGAGTAACCTGACCCTGAACAGCTCCATTTCTCTGTTTTTCTTCCTCCTACCAGTCCAATCATCTTGTTTTTGCTTGCCTGCACAAGTAAGTGTACAGGTCGTCCTCCCCGATTACATTTTTTCCTCTCTGATAAGTGCGCAGATGAAAACACTCTAATTAAAGAGAGGAAATTGAATAATGTGATTAGGCAATTTCTTCAATGTCTGCGTTTTAAACCTTTGTGCTTAATGACTGCATGAGCATGCTAAATTTCATTTGGGTTCAAGATGTAGCTTGACTGTTATATCTGAGCTGTCCTTCCTTTTCACCTGTCTACGTATAATGATATCAACTGTTGCTGCACACTGAATTTTAATTACTAGACACTCCTCTCTTTTATGTTATTCTCCCTTTTAAAATTGATTTGATAGATTAAACTTCAAGTATCCATTTGCTCTGCATTGTTATTGTGCAACACTGGGACCGTGTTATGGCAGATATTCCCATGGTTGCATACAAGAGTTAGAGAGCTGCCTGGATGTATCATACTCCCTGTACCTGCTCCGTCACTTTCGTGCAGCATCTGCTGCTCAGGAGATTAGCAGGTAGGGGAAAGGAGTCTGACAACACTTATTATTCCCCGCACAATAATTCTATCTGAGTTTTATGTGCCCCGTTTGCAGAACAGCAAATATAAGTCAGGAATGCTGCTGCTGGTCGAGAAACGAATAAGAACACTAAATAAGTTGTCAGTCTTTATAAGAAACTTAGGCAACTGATTTCTGTTGTTCTTGACAGAACACCACCTCATTAAGGTGCTGAATCAAATATGTGTGTGTGTGTGTGTGTGTGTGTGTGTGTGTGTGTGTGTATATATATATATGAATAGTCCTTTAATTGATTTTGCATAGGTATTAATTTAGGTCATTTTTAGGACTATCATTTTTATGTATATTTTTGTGGACTATCTTGAAATTGCTCAATTTTTAATCTGGAAAAGGAAACTAAATCCTCTGAATACTGCCTTTCATCTCTTCTGTGCTGCTTATCATTAAAACTATTAAGAATAGTATTTACTCCTATAATAATAATAATAATAATGCGCGTAAGGGACTATGCAGACTTTCTATGTGATTTTTATGTTGGGATTTTTAATGCATCCTGAATGAGGAAGCTTCTGAAAATTCCAATCATCATCACTGTCCCAGTTCACTGCCTTTTTAAAAGGAAGGAAAGGAGGGAAAAAAAATGACAGAAACCCATCACACTTGGTGGTTTGTGCTTGGTTACTATAGCAATGAATCGGGTATGAAAACCCACACAGTTCTGGATGGAACCCGGACATGCAGATACTTGTCAGAAGAGAAAGCAAATACAGAGAATAAACTCAATGATATAATGGTGAATGGTGTTTATTAAATCTGTTTGGGTGAAAAAATTACCTCATTTTTATTCTAGATTTTATTGCTTTAGGCACTGATGTTAACAGCCTTTTTTATATGGATTTTAAGTGCAGATGATGGAGGTGATGGAGATGATGGAAAAAAGACTTTCATGTTTCTTGGCAATACAATCATTTTCCTCAACCTCGGATGAAAGCATGCTATGAGGACTTGCTGCCCATTTGTCTAGGTCACAAGTTGCAGGCTGTCCTGTTGCTTAGATTTATTTGGATTCAGTAGCATGACAAACCTGAGAATAATGGGGTCAAGCAGATGTAGCTTGTGGGTCCCTATGGCACAGGAGCCCAGCAGCCCTGGAGCTGACCACAGCCAGGGATCCTCAGGGTCTGGCCTCTCAGCTCCTCAGGAGGAGTTCCCAAAGGATTTGATATATCCCAGCAATGTCGGCAATCTTGCCTGAACTCTAACACTTTAATCTCTTTAAACCTCCGAAGTCATCCAAGTTCTGAGTTTAAAATGTTTAAATAGATGCCCAAAATGAAGAGCATATCTTGAAAGTTTGGATTAATGTTCCAAGCTAGTCAAAGCCATGTATATTCAGGCTTTGTCTAATTCCTCGTCTTGTAGATAGGTGCTGAACTTGCAGTCTTGGCTGTTTCTGACCTCCTTAGCAGTTGTGCCACAGAGCTGTATCTTCCCCGTGTGTGCTGGCTGGTCTTACTGACTTCCAGTTCTGAGCAGGCGAACCGAGGGAAACGCAGGCAACTCACCCCTTGGATGGCCATTTGAGGGTTTTTTTCTTGCTCAAGATACCAGCCCTTTAACAAGATTATGTTAATAAATGAATCTAGTTGTTGCCATCACTGTATAGTTGCATATTGCATAGATCATAAGTGCACCTTGAAAATGTTTTATATCTTGTTCTTAGTATAAAGTTCTATCCTAACTCTTGTATTTAGTGTAGCTTTGGTGACTCAACTGAGCAATGAAAGTGCTTGAGAACTTATGTTTGTACAATAATTTCTGTGTTGTAAATAGAAAAAAAAAATCAGTTCAACTTTTAACAAGATTTTCAGAGCTCGGTGGTTATTATCTACTGCATTTCATAGTCTAGATCACAAAGAAAAGCAGTTAAGCCAAAAACTCGTATACCATGTTGTGTGCTAATGTTCCCGATGTGCTTTTAGTGGGGGGTAGCCTACTTGTACAGAGCTACCATGGGACTCGCTGGGGTTCAGTGATCACCCTTCTATCTTGAAGCAGGTAGGGCTGTGGCTAAAGAGTTTTATTTTGTCACTACTGTGACAGCATCCTCTTTTGTGCTCTGGAAATGTCACTCTTAGATGGGCAATTTCAGACTAACGAAGCTTTAAACTAAAGGGGCAACAGGAGTTTCAGTTTAAATTTGATTGAAAAATAAGATTTCTTGGAAATGAACAGAACCCCTCACAAGAACAATGCAACCAAATCAGACATGATGTCAAATTTCCTTATTTACTATTTCCCTATTTACTATTCCCTAAGCTGAACTAAATTCAGTGGTCTGCTGCTATTTCTTGTCTGAATAGTGGCACATGTGCCTCTGGTATCTCCAAGAAAATAATGTAATATATGCTTTTTAAAATGTACCATCCACTCCAAACTAGGGAGTTGTCATATGATCTATCTTAGGAGAGTTTCTATCTGAATCCTGTGGTTTGGTTTATGCCATGAGATCTGAATAACATTATACTCTTATTTTAGTCATTTTGGAATAATCTATCCAACTTTCTTTTTGCTCTTTGATTTTGTTGAGCTTGTTTCCAACTGAGGAGCAAAGCTGATAGGCTCTCCTGAATGCCAGGATGATGATTATGAGTTTGGTTTAAGAAGGGGCGTTTCATCAGTTATCGGGGCATAGCTGCTAGGTTATAGATTCTCACAGCACCATTCTTCACCTTAAGTTTCATTTAAAGTAAATGAGGTGAGCAGTGTCTTTTGAAAGTGGAATTTACAGCACCCATCTTGGGAATTGGTGAAATTTTGACTTTCCTGTTTATTTTTCCCCTTCAGGCAATCCTTCATGCGACTCCACCAATGTGTGGTGGTGACTCATTTAATACAGAGAAGTAAATGTCCAGATGGCAAAATCACTTGGCAGTAACCTCAAGTAAAAGCAATTGATCGGAATAGATATTTCTTGGCCAGCACAGTAATGTCTGCTAAAATTATAATTTTAAATAGTCAATTAAGGAAATTAAGTGAGATTATTAGAGAGTCAGCTAGCTCAAATAATGAACTAAAAATAGTCTTAAAATAGTGGTAATGGCCAATTTCTTGTGGATAACTGTTTCATTACTTATCGCATCTCAGCACTTATGTCTTAAAATTAAAATGTGTTATATAAGACTCTTTCTGCAAAAACGAATTTGTTATGTATTAGAAAACACATTCTTTGCAGATTTGTTTTCAAGGCATTGGATTAAAAAGAGAGAGGTTTGGTTGTCTTCCTACCTTTCCTTTTTTCTACTGGAAGTCACCAGGGCACATGGAAGGATCAGACCAACTTAATTTCCTTCCCTTGAGCATTTAGTCACTGTCAGAGATACTGGCTAGAGGAGGCTGCTCTTGTGTTCTTAATATATGACTTGCAGCAAAAGATTTTTGTTGTTTTTTTTTCTTCATACTACTGCTGTTGGCTTTTGTTACTCTCACTTTGTGCTAAACCTCCTTGATAGTCTATGTGCTTTCCAACCAAGTGCTGCATAATACAAAATTCTCGCACTTGGAGTTGCAGTGCAGTTTTCCTGAGTCTCCAGGATTTATTTCAATATCCATAAATACAGCAAAATATTCCTTTCTAGTAACCACTTTATCTAAAGAAGACAAGAATAAATTTAAATTCATGGGCATATGACAGAGAGATGACCTTTGGGGTCATGAAGATTGGTTTCTTGCTCAAATAATAGGCTTACTTGTAACTTTCTTATGCTTATGAAATTAAAAAATTAAATTGCTGTACTTGTCAGAGGTCTGTTTTAGAATCTCATTTCTCTGATGATTAAAAACCTTTCTAGATTTTTTAGAAAACCTCTTTCCAGTTTGTAGTTTCTCATACTGCTTCTTATATGACATATTTGTAAGATTCAGTCTTGTTTAAGACTTGAAATTGTGAGGGATTTATTTATTTTCAGGCTCTGTGCACGATTGACTTTGAAAACAATGTGTATTGCAGTTGTTTAGATGTTTGCCAAGTAGTTCAGGGTTTGACTTAGTGCAGGGACCAAGTTGTGGGTTTTCTGGGAGGTTGTTTTTCACTTTGTTTTGCAGCTTTTTCTTTAACTAGTTTAGAACCATGTTATATATGTTGGTATTTAGATTATATGACTGCAGTGATTGAAGTGCAGAATATGATTGCAGGCACTTAAGCACTCTTGTTAGTGTGATTTAGAATTCAGGGAAAAAATGGGGTCAGTTTTATTTTTCTTTTAGCACACAAAAGAACTGCATGGCCTCTTTTGGCAGTAGCAGGATCTGCTTAAGAAGTTTAAGCTTTGATTCCCAAGTATGGGACAAATAGTGAATTATATCTTGCCTTATGGAATGGATTTGAAGGAAAGAAAACCTACCGGAAGCTTTGCTCAGAATTCAAACTATGTCAGATATCCTGCCATTATTATCTCTATAGTTCAAAGTCAAACTGCAATCAGAAGCAAAATACAAATATAGTCCCATATGAAAAGAAAGATGTCAGTGTAAGGGAGATGCACATGTTCACAGCAGCATTATTCTATATCTATACAAGGTAGCTAAGTATCAGATGTAATTTTAGGTCTTTTTTTCCTGCTTGAATACGGTGTGATCAAATCCTTGATAGCTGTGGATGTGTGAGGTTCTCAAGGCTGTTCAATCAATCACTGAAATGAGTATCAGACTCTCACCTACTGTGTCTTGATGTTGACAGCTGAATTCACTTGCTGATATTGTTTTCAATAGGGAAATGTAGGAAAATCTGTGTTCTAGAGCAAATATTCTAACAAACCCTTTTAAGCAATTAGAGTGCTTGGAGGCATCTGCTGCCTCTGTCCACGGGCCATCAACCTGCGGTTGGTGACTCCACAAGTGAGGCCTGTGCAAGCGGGTGCTGGGGGCCGCACGGCGGCTGTTCAGCCACGTCCAGGCTGCTGTGGAGTCCTGCAGCCGGCCCTGCCTTCATGCAGACACCCAGAGCTTGGTGCCTGGGGGCCCAGGAACACCCAAGGAACTCACCCACATCCCACTGCCGCTCATCTCTTAGAGTCTAAAGCTGCATCTGCCATGGCTTTTTCAGTGGCCTGATCTCACTGCCTGGATTTGCTTGTTGACTCCTTTGCTGCTCTTATATTTGTCCCCTAACCTGCATCTTAGCTATGCAAATACCTCTAATCTGGTAAGAGTAATGTCCAAATTGGCTCATAAACCCTGATAAGGCCTCAACCCACCAAATAGATGTAAATTCAGATTCCTAAGTAATCTTGGATTTTTACCTCCCCTTATTACTTCTTGCTAATCCGAGGAGGAGCAGTGCACAGAGAGAGAGCCCTGGGGCACAGAGGCTGGAGGAGGCCAAGCCTCCTCACACCATCCATGCAGAGCCAGCAGCATGGGAGGCTCCTGGAGGAGCCCAGCTCCCTCACTGGGCCAGCGGGATTTGCTGCCTGGATATCCTTGGTTTGGCTCTCTGTTCAACCTGAAGCAGCAAAACCATGTTGATGGTTTGGGAAAGTATTAAAGTTCAGTGTGAAGAATGGTTCACACGATCATTAAGATGGTTTACTTGTGAAAATCCTGTTTCTGTGGGTTTGATCAGGAGCTGAGAAAAGCGATGTCATAAGTAAATACCTCTTCTTGAATGTCACTCAGCTGTGCCAATTTCAGCAAAGCTTCTGCCGTGCCTCAGTCAGCTCAGGCTCGGAAGGGTGGCAGAAACACCCCAGTTTTTGGGGTTCCTGGGGTTTTTCCCTCGCTTGGGCTGCCCCTGCCTGTGAGAGGTGGCGCGGGCAGCCTGGCGCTCCGGGAAGCAGCTCCTCCCCTCCTGCCGCAGAGGTGCCCGTGGCGGCCCCGCTGCCACTAGGTGTCACACTGGGACCAGCTCTGGAGTCCGGGCGCCTCCTGAGGGGCTGCGGGAGGCCGGGAGGGGAGGGAAGCCAAGGGAAGGGTTTGGCGGCTGCCGGCTGCGCTGGGCGGGAAGGCGCTGCCAGGGGCCGGGCTCGCGAGCGCGCCGCTAAATGGGAAGTGACCAGCGCAGCCCGGCTGCCAAACGCCTCCCTCTCCCGTGAGGCAGGGGGATCCGTCACAGACCCGCGCATCGGGCTGACCGGCTCGGGAAGTGTGTTTGGTTCCCTGCCAGGGGGTGCGGTGCGGGAGAGGAAAGGAGAGGAGAAGAGAGAGGGGGAAAATAGCATTGGATTTTAGTCCTTCCGTAATGCTTCTGTCACACAGTATAAAAGAGCTAGATATATATGTGTATATATAAAGCTCTTTTAAAATATATCGTTGCAAAGAGGGTTTTTTTGAGCAGTGAATGCAATATAAAATAATATTTCTTTATTGCAATTATTTTTGTAAAGTGCAAATTTCTGTTTTTAGGAATAGTAAATACAGATGTAATATAAAGACAACACTTTTTTAGTTCTGCACTGTGCTTTTCCTGCACATCATCCTTTTCTGAAAATATTTCTAAAATTTCCTAATGTGGCAGTTTTATTGTGCTGTATAAATACCTCACTGGGGAGAAGGGGGATTGAGGAGAAGGAGCCAGACTCTCAGCGCTGGCCAGCGAAAGGGCAAGAGGGCAGCAGGCACAAATATAGAAGTGCAGAAATGCCTATTTAAATATATTTTTTAAAATGCTTTTGCTTTTGAGTGGTCCTTTTGTAAATGATTGCCTAGTCTCAGGCTCCTACTTTAATTTTCTATTTATAAATATGAGAAAGTTCTAGGAAAACCTTTGTCTTTTGGGAGCAAGAAAAGGTGAACGTGCATAGGCCCATGCATTGTTTTAACAGATGTATTATAAATTGACAGAATAGCTTATCTTGGTAGCCATTTCGTGTTCTGTTTGTGTGTAAAATCTGATATATATCAGAACAAGTGCTGAGAAAAATATTTAAGTGTGGATCTGAAAGATTTTTCTTGGTTATCTAAGTTATCTATGTTTTGTCTCAATATATATTTAGGCTGAAGGCTTTCTTCCAGGAGTTGCCCCTTAGTTGTGTAGATTTGGTATTTAGCACAGACTCTAAGTCATGTTCTTGACCCCTAGACATAATTGTAATAAATATGTATACTAGCAAGCAGAAAAGCTTTCCCTTTCTCCGGTTCCGTGTTTTCATGAATACTGAGCTGAAGTAAACTTGTATATGACTTCGCCATGGGAGGAATAGTACATGCTTGGGCAGACAGGATTAGAATGAAAGTAAAGTTTTCGGACTGTTTATTTGGGGAAAGAAAGTAAAACAATTTAAAATTCTATAAAGATAACAGCAAAGTGCTACACATGAGGAAAACAGATGTGTAGATACCAAATACAATAAGCAATTAGGGGATGCAAAGAAGTACCTTGGAAATTTGCAGGTGAGCAAGTAGTGCAGATGAACTAGAGTGTTCTGCTGTTGCAGGAGAGTCAGATCTGGTTTTGGTTTTATGGAATAAACATGGGTGATTCAACTCTGCTTCACAGTGGTGAGGCTCCAACCCCACACAAGGCTGCACCTGCTCTTTGGCAGGGCACTGAATGGAGATGCAGACAACTTGAAGAGGATGCTGCTTCAGACATGTCAGCTACCTGGTAATGTGCACTGACAGTGTCCTTGAGCTGAGGAGAGGACGGTTAGCGCTAGGTGGAAAAACATAATGGGAGTAAGGAGAGACAGGAAGACATGGCAAGTGAAGTGTTAAAGGATTTTTGTTACAATAGTATCTCAAAATAGAAATAGAGACAAAGGAACAGTTTGAGTAGCCTGACTAGGTGGCACTGAGACTCTGGTGTCTAGCCAGTTTGGGTTCAGTTTCTGTAAGAACTGCTTGTGTTGGGAACTTCCTTAATAAAGGTAAATATCTCATAAATATCTGCTTGGAATTTTGCTAATCTGATTCTGGAGCTTAAATTTAGGGATGCTGATATAAATTATGTCTTGTTCATCTAGGTTTTCTACTCCATCTGATCGTTGCTTTTTGAGATCTGATGCTCATTTCGTACAAGAGCAAAGAAAACATTTTTACTAAGTCTTTTCTTGAAGGTTATGTGGAGCCTATGGGATGGAAATTGATAAAATATTTTATTAAATTCTTATTGTTTGTTCTTTTTCTTAGATTTTATAAAGATAGATATTGAAAGCTGACTGTACATCTTAATGTCCATATAGTTTGTGTCCTCCATTAAGATAATAGCTTGGGATTTGTGGTTGATTTCTTTTTAAAACAGTTAACTAAGGTCATAAAAAAATGACTGATCCATTTCCTAGTTTAATGAAAATCAATATCTATGTGCATACATGGTAATTAATGATATTGCACTGTGACAAAAGCATTTAAGAATAATTGTCTCTTAGCCATGTAAGTATTGGTTTAATGTTTGGAATTTCTTTACACATACAGTAGTTCTCATACTGCTGGTTATAAAACCCAAATGTTTCCATAGATGTGTTAAATGTGGATTTTAGAGCTTTATATTTTAAAATTTGCTAGTATTAAGATTGTTGTCTAGAGTCTTTCAATGGCAGTATCTAATTTGATCTAGGAAAAACATAAAAGCTAGTTAAATCTATTTATACTTAGACCATCATACCAAAAATATGAACAAAACTACAATGTTGGCTAAATGTAGAACTAAATATTGCACCACCATCCTATGACTTTAGAGGCAAAAAACCTGCCTAGCAGTATGTTCTGTCTAGTTTAATGAAGGAAGAGACAGCCTGAGGAATGGTTCACTTAACTGATCTTTTTAGCTGCCAATCATTGCCACGTTCCCACTCCCTCACCTTCTGGCTTCTTGTGCTTTGTCCTAACAACCTGGGAACAAGCTTTATACAGCCAGATAAGTGAGAGATGCAGATCCAGCTTCAACCATTAAAACGAGAGTAAAGCCCTTGGTGAGAATCGGGGAAAATATATTCAATATTTCCATGGTTTTGTATTACTTAATGTTAATTAAAGGAATTGAGTTGACCCTGGGGTCCTCTCCTTAGACAGAGGCAGTAGCAGGCTTCTGTTGCTGCTATTGCTACTGTGTTTCAGCTTACAGATTTCCTGAAATTGCCAGGAAGCAAGGATTGCATGCCTAGTAAAGGAAACTACTGCATTTTGCTCAGGCCCAGTGTGCTCCAATTTCGCCTTATCTTTTGTTCAGGCATGTGGGGTGATGGTACCTGTTCTTACAAGCCTTCTTCAACCAATCAAGCCATTAATGACTCGTTTTCCCTTTTTTTCTTTTCGAGAACGCGATTGTGAAAGGCGTCTAGAAAGGGCGCACAGGGCAACACAATACTTGGTGCTGCTATGGCTGCTCCAGGTGTGGGGTGAGCTGCCTGTCATATCTGTGCAAGGGAGTGTCTCAGCAGTGCGGTGCGCCTGTATCTCTGGAATGCTCCAACTCCTTCAAGGCATGCCAGTGCAAACTGGCTGCTGGAACTAGTTCCTGTACCAGTTAGAGGTTTCTCCAGCACGTTTTCAGCTGTTCTTTTTTGCTAGAAACGTACCCTTCCTCTTAAGGATACTGCTATGATTCCTTATTTAAAAAAAAAAAGTCTCACTTGTGATGAAAATGACTCATCGTGGGTGGAATCTATGACCAGCAGACTCTATCTTCAACTGCAGAAATTTTCTTTAGCTAATGGTAATTTACTGGTGCATAGGCAGTGTCACCATGTGCTTATTCTCTTCATAATAGTCCCTTCAGCTTGTTAGACCCAACTGAGCAATGCAGCTGCTCATAGGCCTCTGCTTTAAAACAGACACAAATTTAGAAATAACACCAACTCTCAAGATAAGTTTTCATTTTTCTTTCTCTGTAATGAATGCAGAGATGTCTGTCTTCTGAATTTTGAAAGGGCTCCTTGTATTTTATGTGCTACAAATGCCTAGTCAAGAAAAGACAAAGAAGATTGCAGCTTGTTATTTGTCTTGTTAAACCTTTAAATTTTTGCTGATCATCTTAACTCTGGAGTGTTTCACTTAGGAATGAGCCATTTAAGTACAGGATGTTTGCACAGTTTGAATTAACTTTGAGGAGATGCTCAAATGTCACATTTCTCTGAATCATGTCCCTCTTCATCCCTTCAGAGATTTGTCTCTTTCTACTTATTTACTTAGAAAAGTGTTAAATGTTACCCTTTAATGGCGTTTCAGGGATTTTATGACATTGGAGTGTCCTTGTTTCACCGAGCAAGTCTTTGCTGAATGGAATTAATGAGTTATGCCATAGGCTGTGTTGCTAACACCTGAGGACAGCTCCTCAAAGGGAGTCTGTCGAAAGGATTATAGTATCACTGGTAGTGTCAGGCATGAAACTACACTGGTGTCCTCAGCCTTACCATGCTATCTCCATAATGCAGCTGCATGGGCTCGCAGCAGAATAAGAACGGGGGATCTTCACTGCTTGATCCACTGGGGTTTGTGTGGCACAGGTATATACCTCGAGCACCTGCCGTTTGAGATTTTAGGCATTTACTGCATCACTGCCTCCGTTCCAGAAATAAGATGCAAGTTGCAGGGAGGGCTATGAGAGGTTTATTTTAAATATATATTAAGAAGAGAACCACACTTTAAAATAATCTTGAAATCCTAGCAAGTTGTGGTATTTGAGGCAGAGCTACAGAAAATGTCACCTCATATCCATTAAGCATTTGGTTGTGTTGGATACTTGCTAGGGAGTCCTTCCCATGCTTACTCTTTTTCCCTCATCTCCATGTTCTGGGTCCCTTTTCTGTCCAATATTTGCCCAACATCAGTACAACTTGTGTGTGGTGTTGTGTGTTCTTCTTAATAGAAACCATCACAGCTGTTTCAGTGGGTGGAAGGTTTCCATGTATCTAAACAGTAGCACAAAACCTGGCAAATTGTTCTGTAAATCTCTACCTGCTTTATCAAGTTGATTGGATTCCATGGCTCCGCTGAGATGTTTTTAAATGTACAGTAGAGCTGAGGTCTTGCTACCATTTTTTTTTAATAGACTAAGAGGTTTATTTGGATGGTGGATGTGGTATTGGCTAGTTAGAGTAGATTTTAGTTACATAACTTTAAACACACAGAATCACAGAATGGTTGAGGTTGGAAGGGACCTCTAGAGATCGAGTACAACTCCCTGCTCCAGCAGGGACACCCAGGGCACGGGGCACAGGGCAGCATCCAGGTGGGTTTGGGAGATCTCCAGAGAAGGAGACTCCACAGTCTCTCTGGGCAGCCTGTGCCAGGGCTCTGTCACTCTCGCAGGAAATAAGTTCCTCCTCACCCGCAGGTGGAACTTCCCAAAACATGCAAAGTTGTTCCTGTGTGTTTAGTTCATTGGTTATTGCGCTTGAGGCAGTTAAAACTACCAAGGTAAAAATAATACCAACATTCTCAAATAACTAAAGTTATGATTTGTAATTTGCTACTTTGTATTGAGAAATAACTGCAAAAAAATGCAATTCACCAGAATCGGGTATAGCATATTTACCGTAAAATGAGACTGAAGCAGATGAGGTATCTTTTTGAAAATGAGTGTTGACAACACTGAAATACAGAGATGAGAGAACAGATTTAGAGGGGGAGGTATTTCTTGGAAGATCAATGGGAAAGAGGTTTGACACATGCTGGCTAAGGGCTCTTATGTCTAAGTGGCGAGGGGTGGGAATAATGTTTAGAAAGCACAAAGTGGGTGGGTTGCTTGCATGGTACTGAAGAGCGTTGTTTTGGTTCATATTGTTTGGCAGAGCATGTGCAATTCCCTATGGACTTTTTGCTTCACAAGCCTTTGTGCTAGGTGTTGTTTTTTTATTTTTGTGTTTTGTGGACTGCAAGATGTTTTGTGTCGGACAGCTGTCCCTCCCGTGTAAGCTTTGGTCTGGACTGTGGGACTTGCTCTACTTACCAGATGCCTGTTGCTTGCTTATAGCTCGCTGTGGGTTTTCCAGTAGCTTCTTCCTGCCTTTTTTACATGAAGATCCAAGTCGCAACCTATCTTGGCAAGAAGGATTCTTAACTTGAGATTATTCACAAAATGTTTTAGTCTTTGCTATTTTCTTTTTAAAAAGAAAGTGTGTGCCCTGTGCTCCCTTCTGCATTTAACAACAAGACTCAAAATCAAGTTTCCTTATGCTTTTGCTTGGCATCAGCAGTGGTAATTATGAACGAGTAAACTGCCATACGCAGCCTGCACGTATAGTGAACAGCAAATGTTTAATGTTCATCAGCAGCCCCAACTGTGGAAGCTCTGTGCCGGGGCAGGACGCAGCTGGCTCCATTGCTTCTCTCGGGCACTTAAATGTTTTTGTTTGGGTACAATGGCTTGATAACCAGAAACAGCCACGTGCTTGGTTCTCATGAACAAGCAGCCTAGAGCTAGGTACCGTAATCATTCTGCATGGCCCTCACCAAAGCCTCTTGGGCTTCTTATACCAGGTTACCGGATGCCCAGGTTTCATGTAAAAATTTTGGTTATTCTTCCTGTAACTCACTTAGAATGTGTTCATGTAAAGGGCAGCTCTGGTCATTCCAGCACAGGAAGGCTACATCAGGCCTGTTAAACCTCTCTACAGGGGCCCACAGGAGGCATGTACCTGAAATATGGTGGAACCACTTCTTCCAAGAAGATGCAGATCAAAGTTATTGATCCAAATATTCCCATGTGCAGGTCCTACAGATTTTGGAGGCAGATTTTAAAATCCACTTAGGAGTGATAAGTGTGAGAAGTACAGTTATTACTGCTGGGAAAGAATGTAAGGAAAATGAGATCCAGGGCTGACCAAAATAATTCTGTTCTCACCTCCAGACTCAGGCAATTAGTGTCAATTCAATTCTTAAAAGAATATTTTTAACTACTTCATACTTTTTTTTCAATTTAGACAAATTTCAAATCAATTCTGCTGTGAATGAAATCAATGATTTTTTAAAGATGGAAAATGCCATATCTGCTAGAAAGCTGCTTTTGTTAAGAAGAAAAATCAATATGTAGACTTCCACATTTTAGATCTCAATATTAATTAAATTGATTTATAAATTGAGTATTAATTGAAAACAGAATAACTGATTCTCCCGAACTTTACTAGATATGCTGCTTATCAGGAACATAAAATTCTTTGTCTATGTCTACAGAATGATAATGTATTGTAAGAACCAAAAAAGGTGGGTATGTCACCTTGCTTCTCCTGTGGAGAAGATGAAAAAGCTTCAGGCTTTCTCGTCAGCAGAATTTCTGTATGTGTCAAGCAGCAGACAGAAGGATTGCCGGCATTTATGCTAAAATGCCATAATAGTGTTGGACACGGGATCCCCTGCTGCGGCTCACGCGGCAGGAGCGCCGAGCGCACCCGGGCTCCTGGCATCGCTGGCAGCCGCGCCAGAATCCCGGCTGGAGCTGACGTGGGTTACTAGGGAGCTCCAAGTGCTCCAGCTGCCAGCCTAGTACCTCTAATTAGTGCTAAATAAACAGGGAAGCTCTCATTCAGGAGGAGAAAAAAGGAAAAGAAGAAAAGACAATGAGCCATATTTATTTATAATGAGATCTTGTGGCTGCAGGTTGAGCTGAACAGACTTTCTGAGGTGATATGATTTACTCCCCTGGATAGCAGGTCCCTTTTCTCCACTACTCAGTCATTTGTGCCTTTAATGACAGCAGTGTTTTAATCCGTTTGATTTCTGAAATGAGCATGCTGTCCAGAACTACTTTTACCTTACCTTTCCCTGCCTATTTCTCCTTGCCTTCTGCTTCATCATTGCTCTAGAGACTAACTTTACTCCGCACTCAGAGATTAGTATTTAGCTTGCTGTTAGAGGATTTTGTGTCCTAAAAAGCCAGTATTTTTCCTCCTCCTAGATACTGTTGTCAACACTGAGTAAGGATGTACAAAAAATAGCACACTTTCTGGTGCGGAATTCAGAGTCCACAGAATGTGTGCAGTGTTAGGAAAAGATTCTTCCTTACTTCTATAGTACAGCAATATAGTCTTACTTGAAATGTTGGGCTGACTAGCCAAGTGTTTATTGGTTATTCTTGGAAGAACACAATCTAGTGGGATCAAGGTAGGTGAAAAATATTTTTTCAAGGTTTACTTCTGAAGTGTATACAAGTAGTATATAAAGAGATGTGGAAGTATAACTGTTATCTCGGTACTTGGATTTCTTACTTATCTGTGGAGTAATCTGAGGTAATATTTCATTTTTTGAGATAATCACTTCTGTGATTAAGTTGATATGATGCCACCTGGTTTTGTATATGTCTTTCTAATATGCTTTTTACTTACCTTAGAGGTTTTCTATGGTATTTATCGCTGGCCTGTGTCAAGCCTTAGTGAAAAGACTTGTCATAGGCAGTGATTCAGAAATGTAGAGCTTCATTGTGTGTGCCTGGAGCTGAGTGTCCTTGTACCAAGCCTTTGTAAACCCTGGCTTAAAGAGTTCACAAGTGGTCTCATGCTCAGTCCACAGCTGAACTAGAAATACAATTCAAACAGTATGACATTGCTTTACAGTTCTTTGCAAAGGTCCTCCTTTCCTTGCATAAATGGATGGAGAGTTCTTAGGGACAAGCTAGGAATCTATTTGTGTTGTCTACACAGAGACAGGTAGGTTTTCAGTTACCACCACATCTTTCCTGATCTTTAGAAAATGCTGAATTTTCAAAAGTCCTGTTGAAATTAGTGGAATTACGAAAAGCTCCAGTACCTGGGAGAAAGCTATTAATAATTTTCCAACTCCCTAACTCCTTTTTCTGTTCCCCTTTCTGTATTTTCTGTGGCTTGCAGCATTATTTGATAACACCAGTCTTGATTCTGAAATGGGAGCTCAAGCATGTGCACGATGCTTTCTATCTAAAGCTATGCCAGCTTTCTGGTGATAATATTTTGTGAATAGAAATGATAAAGAACTAAAAGCAAAATATCTTGTTGAATCATTTGTGTATCCCAGTAGTCTATGAGTTTGCATTGTATAGGGCTCAAGTCAAAGGATGCGAATGAAGGTGAGAGAGAGAGGGAGAGAAAACAGCTATGGAAGTGCTGGTCTGGAGCTGACATGAGGGGTGAGGTCTGGTAACTTCTTGGAAATTGAGAGGTGGAAAAAGGGCCAGAGCTTCAGCACACTTGGCATGTTCAGGCTTATGATGAAGGAATGTTTGGTTTTGGGAATGATGAGTTTAATCTTCACAGTAACCATGGGATAGTTTTGCAGGACAGTTTTAGACTTGCTACCTGAGCTGAGAGCAGCAGGCCAGGCCCGGGGAGGTCACTGAGCTTCCTGCTGCTCCTGCTCAGAGACAGCAAGGAGGATCTGGCCCTTCTGTCAGGGTGCAAGACTCAGGAAGTCAGGATTAACCCACCTGGTAAGCAAGGCAACAGAGTTCAGTGTCTTTCCTGAGTCTCTGTTCATGCTACTCAAAGCGAGTAGAGGACTTAGGTCCTTGAATCTTGCTTGTTTCAGCAGGAAGGAAAATAAGGTCTAATATTCTGAGGTGGTGGGGACTAAGCCACCACTTAAAATGCAGTGTGGCATCACTAGGCTATAAATAATGAGGAAGATGAACAAAACATCTGCTGTGGGAAGGAGATTAAAAAAGGCAGGTTTTGGATGACGGTCTTACTGATATTTCTCAAATTGATAAAACCTCATATATTTCTGATGTTAGCTACTTAATTGTTTTTAATCCCTATGACACGACATTTGTTCAGTGATGCTAAGTGCAGGCTACCTGTCAGTTTGGCTTTCCAATCTCATTGTGTAGCATGGGTAGCACAGGAGCTGATAAAAGGAGGATAGCTGCAAGCTGATTTTTTTTTTTTAATTCCCTTCTCTTCTTCCTACCTGCAAAAGTAGCTTAGAGAAAATTTCTTTGCATCTGGGTCAGAACTGCCTTTTTAAAGTTCATCATGAAGTTTGTATGTGCTTAGGAATTAAGAAAATGACAAGATATGAAAGAGGAGCAAAGTATTTCAGCTCCTTGACCATGACAGCCAAAAGCTGAAACTGTTTGCTATTTGCATGGCGAGGTTAGTGTTTTCATGAAAGCTGGTAAGCCCACAGGAAAAAATCATTTAATCAATTGCTGGCTAATTCAGCACAGCACTTGAAAGTTAAAGGCAAGGTGACCCTTGAGAGGAATTATTAACAATTTAAATTAAAACTTAACACTGATTATATAGAGGCTGATCTCATATTACAAACAAAATAATGGCATACTAACTTTAATCAGGCATAAGAAATATTTCATCTCTTAATTTTCATTTTATTATGATATTAAATATGTCTTCCTTATTTGTCTGAAGTGCCTGGTTACATGCAACTCAACACTTAAACTAAGGATTTGTGAATTCAGTGAATTGGTAATACAAGAATGGTGAGGCTCACATTCTGTTATTCGTGTTAAATAAAAGAATGCTATTTTATATTATACCATAGCTTTTTGAATTTACTTTTCTCTTTTGGATGGGTCTATCTGGTACAAAACTCAATTATCAAATAGTATCTCCTAAAAATTTCTATTCTGGGACTCATTTTAGTAGAAAACATTATTGCTGTAAAATTTGGGCCTCTCAAACAATGACACACAAGACTGTGTAAGTAGGGAGAAAGTAAACTTGTTCTTACCACGAAATTCATTTTGTACAGATGCTTTGTGGTTGTGTGCAAAGAAGATATGGAACCTACTTGGGCTGACTCCTAGGTGTGATAGCCTGCTAAAAGCTGCCTTTTAGCAATGACTTTTTTAATATAAAAAAATAGATAGCTACTAGAAAGGAGTTTTAAAGAGGAGTTTCCAACTCTATTAAGTAAAATAGGGATTGTTTATACACAATACTCTCCAGAAGGGTAGCTATGTGGGAAGGTGGCTGGGACCCCCAAAGTCAAGGGACACTAAAAACATAAAAAAAAATGGGCCAGCTCTATTAGGAAGACAGTTTCTTCATAGCATGGGAGTGACTTGGCAGTAAGGGGAAGGAAGAAAAGACATTGAGGGAAGGACATGGAGCACTGAGGGGAAGGTGACTTTGTGGGCAGTGGCGTTATAGTGTTTGTGTTTGTCCCAGACATGGAAGATGCAGGTGATACATGAGCAAGCAGGGGTGGAGCCTCGGGACAATACTTGAGAAAGAAAGGTAATTAGCGGCTGTTTTAATTGTGGAGCATGTGTTGTGGAGCCCACTTCCTTTTAGTGGACAGGCAGGCAAGAGGTGAGAGAAGCCTCAAGTACAGAGTTAAACAGTGATGGTAGCTTCTCATGCCTAATGCATCTGTGAAAATCCTTGTGAATGCTGGAGGGTGAATGACAGCTTGCTGAAGGAGTGAATAGAAGATAAAAAGAGAATGAGAAGCTCTCATGTAAAATCACAAGTTAAAAATGCAGTAATGCAAAATTATGGACCAAAGAGGTGTTAAGTAACTGGCAAGGAAAGGAGGATGGAGCTGGGGGAAAAGTGCATTTCAAACTTGGAGTAGGAAAAGCTCCCTCTGAAGCATGGCTGGAAATGTTCTTTCTGCATACCCTATTGCGAGCTTTTGTGCTCATCTGGGAAGGGACTGATCTCCCAAATCTATAGTAATAATCCATAGGTTTACTGCTGAGGATGTGCAAGTCATCTTTAAGTTAAGAGTAACTTGAGCAAGAGCTCAATCTTATCTTGGTGTCTATGTTAATGGAACATTCACTTTGTGGAGTGAGTGGTCAATACTATATTCTATATCTTGCTTTGTATTTTCTTTTTTTTTGTGAATTTAAGATTAGGGAAAAATTATATATTTATATTATTACATGATTGCCTTGGTCTCATGGAAGAACCCTGGAAATCTGCTCCTGAGTACTGTCTACACTGACCACGTGGTCCATAGTCACAATTGGCAATGCTGTTTGCGTTGCCGTATAGGCTTTTAGGCCTCCCTCTGGAAAGCCAGTCCTGCCATTACTAAACATGCTATTAACTGATTTGAAATGTATTATTAGACCTTTGTCAAAGGAAAGGATGAGTTGTGGTGTGTCCTTGACAAATAAATCCCCTGGCATACTGCTTAATGCTAAAACGTAGGAGCATGTACCTACCTCCCTAGGCTTACAGGCAATATGTTTCTCATTAATGCAATCCTCTGTGACTGCCTTCATGCAGAATGGTTCCCTGAGCAATATTTAGCGTATATTTGGGATGTATTTGAGATATTTGGGATAGATGGCAGGAATAAGACAATGAGGACTTGCTTGTAGCTCTGCTCATGCTCTACCACATTTGGGCTCCAAAAGGGCATGGGCTCCAGCAAGGCACATTGTGGGTGCTAATGCATGAGGTGTTGCACTCAGGAGCTGAATGGAAACTCTGGTATATTGAAGTCAAAAGGTATTTCTGCAAACAAAAACTCTTCAGTTGTTCAGAGATAATGCATTAGGAGCAAATGGGCTGTTGAGCTACCCAAGTACTGTTTAGTTTGGAAGAGCTTTTAGGTTCATTGCAAATTGATGCTAATACTACAGGAAATTCAAATGAATGCAAATAACAGATGCAAATGACAGAAATCCCAAATACCATGCCCTCATATAACTTTATATATTTAGAATCCAGTGTAGCTCATGTTTAAGAACAAAACAAAGCAAAACAATCCCAAGTAAAGGTTGACCTTCTGGGAAAAGAAGGTTCTTCCCACTCTAGAAGAGTGGGGAGGACATTTGGAAATGGCACACTGCAGCCGTGAGGCTCGGAAAGCAAAGAAACATGCCCACCCCCCAAAGCAAATAAACATGCCCAGCCCCCAAAGCAAACCTCCTCCACCACCAAGCAACACCCCTTCCCTGCAGGCCTCAGACATCTGGGCATTGCTTGAGTGAGCTGCTCCCTTTACAAGGATGGACAGAGAAAGAATGATGAGGATGCTGCAATTGTAAGCAGATGGGAGCTTAATTGGGATTAGAGCAAGTACAGGGAAGGTGCTTCTTCGGGATTTTAGATGGGGAATTTCTATTGGACAGTTTCCCTTCATTGTTCATTTATATATGTATAGACTGTAGAATTTTTTAATAACAATGCTTAGAACTAAATAACAAGAGAAGAGTATTTGGAAAAATTTCTCTGGTTTATGGATGGAACTGGCTGCTGATCTGGGAAAGCAAAAGAAGAAAAAACAAGCAGCTAAGGAGGAAGGAAAGCTCATAACCTCAGTGTTAGCAGCGAAGGAGGTTTACAGCATCATTGTAAACAGAAGTACTGTGTGAGGAAAGATGAGCAATTTTGTCACAATACTTCATATTTTCCTTCAGGGAGATATGTCAGAACTTGAATGCATATTTAAAAATATTTTTCTTAAGAAAGCAACTTCCTCTGTTTCTCTCCAGTTAGATGTATGAATTCTGACAACTGCTTTCTAACTTTATAAATAAATTAAAAGTAATGAAATAATGAAATAACATGCTTGTACTGTTGTCCAGTTTTGCTGAAATGCGAGGAGGCAATGAGAGTGTTACAAACAGTGGGGTGAAGCAGCAACTTCATTACAGTGCTGCTTTGCATTTCATAGCGGCATCCAAAACACTCTGGAGTGTTCATGCCTAAATCCCCAAGGCAGGAGGCTGGCTACTTCAGTTAACAACAGGAATAACGCACTCCTTAGATCATTATGGGCGCTCGGGTATTTGAACCGTAGTCTGACCATCATTATTTTTTTCTATCCTTTCTGTTTATCAAGTTGGAAATGGATCATTGCTTCATTTTGCATCACTTTGCAATTTGTAGTGTGTTTTTTATGGGTCAAAGATGTCAGGCTATAATAATAAGGCAGAAATAGAATTAATTGAGGCAGCTATCTACTAGGCTAGGGCTCCTGAGGTAAAGGCAAAACAAAGAAACTGTTGAACCAATTCTTCTTTCTTTTTGTCAGATAATGAAATAAAGCTGCCTGGACACCCTTTGAGTTTTACCTTAATTGCCAGTTAATTTGCAGAATGATATGGACCTATATACTCTCCGACTTTGTGAAAGGATTTAATTCTGCATCAAACCACCAAATCTAAATATCTCTGAATTTCAGTTTCCGGACAGCAATGATTAAGCGCCGTGCCTGATTGCTGGGACTGCTTCAGAATATCGTGTGAGAAGAGGAGTCATTTACTGTGACGTGCTTATCCTTGCGCTACTGAAATGCCAGCAGTAGAATGAGTTTCCATGGTGTTGCTTAAGCAGTCACCTTTCTCAAAATAGCCAAGCTAAGATCGCTTTGCAAAGTCACTACGCAGCACCCTGACTTGAAGGTACTAAAGGCAAAATCTTACTCAGGTGAATGTGAGGGGGAAAAAAATAAATTCATTGTTAACTGGGACTGACTATGAAAATTTAGAAAATTGCAGATTTTGTCTAAAAAAGGGAATTTCTCCAAATATCCCTTAGCAGTCCTGCTTAATTTCTTCAATGACTGCATTTTCAAATAAGGGAATCTTCATTTTTATATCACATCTTGTTCATTTTCCAACATTGTCAGCAAGTTTCTCTATAGCTCTACTGATTTTTTGACTCCCATTAAATTTCTGTGTCTTAGTATTGAATAAAAGTAAATTTAAATATGTTAAATGGTGCCCTGTTGATCAATTGGATACAAGCTATTACTTTTTTCAACTTCTTTTCAGTACATAAATGAATACTAGTGTTAGAATTGCTTTTGTATGTGAATATTTTTTCTTAGAGACTTTTATCTAAAGAATTTATTACCAAAAAATATAAATATATATAATGCAAGAATGCAGCACAAATCCTTTCCAAGGACTAACTGCTTCTAAAGATCATTTTTTTCAGCAACTTCTTGGGCTATCTTTTTTTTCTGTATAAGCTCCACCTCTGTATCTCCTAGATAAAAATCATTTGATCAGCCAAAAGTACCAATAAGTGTGTGAGACTTGAGCCTTTTTCCGTTTGTTCTGTTGCCTTCTAATGGTGGTAAGTTCTAGGAAAATTGAACAACTTACTGCTGTTACTGCTGTTGAGCCATACCCATGTTTTTCAGGAGTAGGAATCAATGTGTTTTACTATTTCTGTTTGAATATCTTCAGGCAAAAAAAAATACAAATACTCCGTACCCCCAACCTCTTTTTAGTAGTTATTCTCTTATTTCTTACCTTTGAAAAATTTCATCTGTAACTCTGCATAACTCATTGAACATGAGTAAAAGGATAGAGCACTGAATGGAATACCAACACTTGCAGGTTCTTTCCTTGCTCTTGTCTCTCCTGAGAGTAAACATAGTAAGAACAAACTATGCTGGAATCAGGTAAGAAAAAGAATACCTAAGTGAGCTTTTAATAACGTGAAAAATAGGAAGCAGTGACTTTATTAGATTACAGTCAGAGCAGTGACTTAACAGACTATTACTCACCATGATGCTGCCATTGTTATCCTTCTAGAAAGTCAAAGAGATGTTGACCAATGAAATCTGTTAGAGTTGCAGACATTGAGCATCTAGAATTGTTTTTCTGAAGATTTGAAGTTGTGTGGAAATTAAATATGCCTTATATTCAGCTCTTTATAGTGAAAATGCGGGTGTTGCTAAAGCTAAATTATCGTAACTCTCCACAGATAAATGACCTTCAAAGCCCAAATCACAAAACTGTTCATTTAGCTCAGTTGATGATTTTCTCTTTGAAGATATATACGAATGAACAGATGGCAAGCAATCTGAAGCCCTGACTGTTAGGGGATATGTCATTTCACATCAAGATTTTAGGTCATTAGTACAGAAGAAATAATCCATTTGCTCAGTAATGGGACATCTCTTGCACCAGATTTGATCTGAAAGATTCGTTAAACAGGAAGAGTTGCAGAGGAGTTTCTATTGATACTAGCCATTGATACTAGCCGTTGATGTTGAAATGCATGCCTTTTAAAATATTGCAGAAGACTTGGGTTCAAGTCTTGAATTTGCCACTAAATTACTTTAGAGAAAGGATGTGATCATTTATTCTGGATTTATTCTCTTGGGAAGAGAATTATGAATCAATATTTCATTGGTGTCAAGAAGAGTAGGAGAAAAGAAGTCATTTTTTCTTTCTTCACATGTTTCAGTTGAATTTATTTGTAGCCACTGAAGTGTTAAGCTCTGGGGATGCTATTCTTAAGAGTGGTTAGCAAGATTTGCGAGTTGTTACAGTAGCAGCTTTTGATAAGATAGAGGATAAATGTATGTCTGTAGGACTGATTCTTGATGGATAATTGGGTTTGCTTTTCTGTGAAGCCATCAGAAATGTCTGAGTGCTACCGTGTGTCTTCAAGGAACAGTTTTAGGGGTCCTCTTATACAGCCTCTCAAAGGATTTTCAATGGGACTGGACCCTTCTATTGGCAGTGAGGTCTTTGTAACTCATACTTGGTCCTGCACTTGACAATTGACTTGCTCATCTTAGTTATATTCTCTGATACTTGGATAATCCTCTTGCATTTCCCAAAGTATCTCTGGGGATGAAAAAAATGAAATTTAATAGTAGTCTAAAATGTTTTTATTCATTTGTATTTACAATTTTAAAGTTAGGTTTATTAGCAGTACAGAGATTTTTACCTCTGTTTTTCCCCTGCTATGCTGGAAGTTGTTAGAATCAGCTTAAAAGCTTAATTGATTTAAAACAAATACTTAAAGTTTATTTCATAACAAATTGATTTGAGCTGAGTAGCCCCTGAACTGTTACGAATTAAGTAACCCAAGTGCAAACACAATGAGTTCAGCTCTCGAGCTTTTGTCATTCATCAGTGGGCTAATCTGAGTCATCATTTCTCAGGCAATAATAATTGCTCTTCTTCGTCCTTTGTTCTCCCTTTATTGTTTTTCTGTTTTGCTCTTTGTAAAACCATCTCATCCAGAGAAACACTTGGCTTTTTGAGTGTAGAAAACATGCCTTGGAGCAACCCATCAGCAATACGGTAGCATAGCACTTTTGTACTGGTCTTGCTTAGCAATGTGCTCCCTGCAATAATCTATCAGACTTATTCACTTGCTGGCCTGTAAAATGGGATGAGAGCACTGCCCGGTGAGGATTAGGGACGGGGCTTATTCTGCAGTGAGGCTTCCCCAAAACTTTACTCACAACAACTGTCTCTGAGATAAAGACCAAAAGAACCTTAAGACTCTTGTACTTCTGTAAAATTAATAGACGGAGCCTTAAAGAAGGGTACATACTTGAATTAAACTTGTTATTCTGAGAAGAAAGCTGTTTTCTTATTACTGTTTACCCACTGATTGTCATGAAAAACCATCATCATATGCTATTTAGGTATAACATACTCTGCATCTTATCTCTTTCTTCAATAAGAAGGCAAATTGTGCCACTGGATGAACCTTGTGGGTGGGTGGGGGTGTGTGTGTGCGACTGTGCTCCTCTCAACCCTTGTAAAGCAGCAGGAGTGCCCCTCTCCTGCACGGACTTATCTAGTGTACTTGCCAGTGTATGCACACCTTGAGCCCAAGGTATTTTCTTTCTTCCAACCGTGCTTTGTCGTTATGTCTTCATGAGTCTCCATGGGTCTTCAATCACTTATCCTATCTATCTCTTGACTTCTATTGATTTGAAATTTTGCTTTGACGTTTTAAGTGACAGAGTATTACAGTAATATACCCAGCCTTTACTAAAACATTTTAATGCACTTGTTCTTTGCTGCTTTTTCTTGCATCATTAACTTTGTCATTCATGGTCAAATGAGATGTTTCTTTCAAATGAGATGTTTCTTTCCTTCACTGGGATCAAATATCATTGGTGTTTTAGATGATTATTAATATCAACAGACTCTGGAAAACTGTACTATAACTGAATATAATAAGGCCCAAATTAGCCTATTGTGCAACCTGGAAAAATACAAGTAGCTTTGTTTATTCCAACCAATATAGTCCTCAGTTACTGCAGTGCTTGCTGTGCAATGAATGTTGTTAGTCTTCAGTTCCATATTTCCTTTCTTTCCTTGTAAGGAGAACTGCAAGGGTCTTTTGGGTGGTACTGGGGCATAATCTGCTGACAGAAGGGCCATTTTTCTGATGTGCTTTGCAGCCAGAGAAGGTTATGACTATGCTGGGAAATCCCATTCTGCTTTTCATTGCTTCCTCCAAAAAGACGTGTGTTTATTGGTGAGACTAATATGAACTCTCCTCTAAAAAGATCAGTAATGATATGGCCTATCACAGCAATATATAAAATATGTATGGATTTATCCCTATAGTAACCTTAAGAATTAAAGAAGTGTTACTGCTTCCATTGTGGGTGAAGAACAGAGCACAGATTAAAAACTAAACATGTCAAAAAATCATTGGTAAGAAATAAGTTTTCCTGAAATTCCATCCATCTCTTTCTAATTGTTAGCAGGGAGTGCTGTCTTTCCTTTTGCCTCAAACTCCTCTGTCTTAAGTTATAGTGGTCTTCCTGAGTTGATGTTATGAAGGGCTTTTGTACTGGAAGGATAGTTCTGGGTAAGAGGTGCAGTTTATCATTTAGACTTGATGAGGAAGTTGCAGTAGTCTCCTCGGATTTTAGCATCCCTAAATCATGCAGTTGACATGACATTCAGATTTAGGGCTATAATTTTTACTTCAGTGATATAATTGTTTAAATCATCCAAGCTCTCAGTGTTTATGTTAGCTTTCTCTGAAAGAAAGGCTCTGCCTTAGAAAAGAAGCTGTGGTTTGCATCGATATGGGCTTGTTACTCTGTACTTGTTCAATCTAGAAGTAAGTAGGCATGTTGTTAACTTATTATTTAGCGTACAAGGATAATGATGGTGCTTGGCCACAGAATTTCTCCAATCCAGTGACATCAATGGATTTTTTTCTTAAATTCAGTTTGAATTGTAACCTTTGGATTGTAATCTTTCTCTGTAGCCATTCAGTCTGGCACTGCCGCAGTGATAACATGTTGTTATGCAAATACTTGCAAACACCCCCTCCTCTCCCACCCCCATTTGCTTTTTAGAAAAAATGACCTTTTCTTCTGCGCTCTCCCTTGTTATTCCTTCTGCTTCCATGTATCTCAAGCAAATGCGAGTACACAGCTGGTTCTTCTCCACCCAAACCCATGTTCCTAGCCTGTGAATTCTTGGGTTAATTGTCAGAATATAGGCAACCTACGCCTGTATGTATATATGCCATGCACATACAGTCATGATTATCTTTTGACAGATGTGTGTACGTTCTCACTTCAGATAGACTTTCGAGCTCATTTCATGAGGATAGGGTTCATTCAGATCATTAAATCCTACGCACTTCTAGTTAATAAAACAGCAAATCTGCCTGCACAATGCTGAGTTCACCCTGTGACTCAGAACTCTGCCTTCCCCCAGCTTGTTGAGTCATCCAGCAGATTGTTTTTTTAATACCAAATTTATTTGGATAGCCTTGAATATATTAAGTACAGGGTCTATATATGCAAGGAGGATGATGCCTGCCTGTGGAATGTTTTAGTTGAAGGCTAGACCAGGCTAATTCCTAGCATCTCGGTGAAGCTGCATAGTAATTATGTAATTATTTCTGCAGATAATACAGCAGAGTGTCACTTGTGCTCACGTGAGCAAGCATGGCTCATCGGAGGATGCCTGTGATTCTCTTATACTCTGTTTTGTCCCACGTACAGTGATGTGTTTTGCCTTGAATTGGATTCTGATTTCAAAGAAGCTTTCACATAGATTTGCTTCTGCCGCCTCCTTGCCTGGATGTTATCACAGGGCGATTCAAGGTACTGACTCCTGAGATATTCTAGAAAAGCTGGATGCTCTGACCAGTTATTCTGAGATGTCTTTCCTAGAGCCCTTTCAGTAGGTCTGTGTCACAGATTTTAAAGGTTTCCTTCTCTTTCGTCTGTCTGGGTCACTATAAACGTGCCAGTTTTGTCTACAGCTGTAAGCAATACTGTGAGAAAAAGGTAAGTCATCCTTTGAATATTAAGTATCAAAATAATGGGGATCATTTTTCTTCTCTTATTTAATTACTAATCGATGCCTCAGCACAATTTGAACAGATTCTGTGGTTATGGCCTGCAGTATTGCTTTGAAAGAGTGGTGTTTTGAAGGGCAATGTATAAACTGAACAGAACACACTTACTTTTGATATAGTTTTCCCATGATTTTTTCTTAGTGAAAAAGAACATCATATAACAGAGCTTTTGTGGAGAGGGTGTTTTTGTTCCTCTTTCCACTGCTGCAGTTTTGTTTCTTCTGGCCTCTCATTTTTGTCTGCAGGATACAGCAGTAAACAAAGAAAACCAGGGACATAAGAGGTAAAGGAAGAGAGAATAGGCCAGAATTGGTTCTATTTTTCAAAGAGAAAATAAAACAGAATTCTGAGATAAAAGCTTATTTTTATACTAAAAACCTTTGATTTAAAGTATCATAGTTAGTGCATTTTTAAATAGCAGTATTTGGTTCTTTTTCCAGAACAGAACTATGTTCCCATAAATACTTTATTGCTTCAAAAATAATGTTTCTGAATGTAATGGAGTAATGTTTTAAGCCCACAAGGAGATCAAAATAAAATGGACACATTGGCTTTACTACACTTCACTGAGGGATCTCTACTGATAAATACCATGCACCAAAAAAATGCCATGCTACTCTGATGCTATAGGATTTTTTTATTCTTTTTTTTCCTCTCAGTTTTAAGTACAAAGCAAGCTGCAGATGTGCAGCCAGGTTTTGCCTTGTAGATGCCATCTACCTGAAGTGTCATAGGTGGCCCTGCAGCAGGGGCAGATGGAGCAAGGCCCCCAGACGTGCTCCCTGGCTGCAGCACAGCCCGGGGAGACTGGGGCAAGGGCCAGACACTGGGGGAGACCTGCAAGTTCCCTGTTCTCTAAGGGAACTGAAAACATTTGAAATACTGTGACTGAGTTGAAATCCCAAAGCAATAGAAAAATATATTTATATACCCACACGCATGTTTATATATACATATATAAAACTTAAGTAATTAAAATTGAGTGTAATGTCATGTTTTCAGTTTTTCTACATTTGCTTACCACTTGCACGACCTGGACCTGTCTGTGTTCATCTCGCAATCATTTGCTCTTATTTTCTTTTCCCTGCGTAGATTTCTTCTTGTCAAAGCAGCTACAGTCAACGCTGAAGCAAAAGAAAGCTTGACCTATATTTTTCAAAAACAATCACAATGTGTGTCCTACAACTTCCTCTTCCACTGCAAATTTGCACTTTAAGGCAGTTACTCGATTGTTTCTTCATCTTTGGTGGAAATTCCCTTCCTAATTCCTCCAGTGCCTAGAGAAGACTGCAGGTGCTGCCATCTGTAGGGCTGGGAGCTGGTGGCCCAAGGCTTGGACAACTGATACCAAGTACGTGACGGGGCCTCTAGCACAGGGCAAAACCATCCCCAAACCCCGAAGCGCGAGCGGCTCCGGCAGATGAATTCACGGGAGCGCTCAAAGCAGCCGCTCCCTGCATTTTAGTTGTGGCTTTTGCTGCAACTGCTGCCAGTTAATGGATGCCTTGTTTCTGAATGCCCATACGTGCATATATCCCGGTAGGGACAGGAATAGAGGGATTCCTGCCCAACAACTTGCACTTTCTCAGTGCGTGTGGTGGCTGTCTAAAAGGCTTCTGCTCTTGCTGTAGTTAGTGATATCCAAAAAGTATTTGCATCTG
>JAUBOD010000560.1:8181729-8199808 GCA_032353885.1 Nothura maculosa
ACTTCACTGATTCCACATCTCCCCAATGACTGTTTAGAAGCATAAAGCAAATTAGCACATTGATTGAGATTTAGATGTAGGGAACATTAAGCACGTGATGAGGATTAAATCATTATTGGGTATGGAAGCAATTTGTATTCCTTTTTCATCCTGCTTGCTCTGCGAAATGGAACTTTTAAACACCTTGAAGTTTCTGATGCAGATACAGTTTGCGTGCCAGCTGCATGGCTTGGGAACGGAGATCAACGTGTGCTCTGAATGGGTGGAGAGAACATGATTTTAACACACACGGGACAGGGAGGAATGTGTTTAGAAGACACTGAGTACATTTCATGTTTGTCAACACTTCCTGTTGATTTTGTGCAAGTAGTCAAAAATTAAGCCTAAACGGACTTTTTAAGCTTATGCTTTTGTAGTTCTGTTTATAGTCAACTTTTTTTTCAACTTGTATACGGATACTTGGCAAACTTTTCTCTCAGTGGTAGAAAATCTACTCAACAAAAAACCCCCTTGGTTTTTATAGTCTCCAAGGCACAAATAACATATTTTGTCCCAAAGGAAATGTGGAAGTGAGCAACTCAAATGAGACCCTGTTAGAAGCAACACAGAGACTGAGTTACTGACATGTGAAAGGCAAGGATGCCTGGTGGGAAGCATTGGAGAAGGAAAAGCAATTGCTGCAAGAGGCCTTAGGGCAAGGCAGGAGGGCAGCCAGGTAATGAGAGCAGAGAGACAAAGGTGGCAGTTTTTTGAATAGGAGGTCAGGGAAGTCAACCATGAGGCAGATATTCAGATAAAAAGTACAAATCTTTTTGTGAGGATCCTAACTATGAGGTGTAAATACAGCAATGTGCAGGGTTCTTTCCCTGCCAAAGGGCAAACAAGGACAGGTGGAGGAGGAGAAAAAGGAAAAAAAGTATGTCCCTAATTCCCAGACAGAAGGGAATTGCAGTCTTCAAATACCATGAAGTTAAAATTGAAATGAATAGAGGGAAGATCAGTCCCAGCGCATGGCTTCCTTAGTACTTAACAATTTAGCAGCAGTTGAGATTTTGTAACTGCGGAGGAGGGAGGGCAGGCAGCCTCAGAGCGAGTTGCGTGCGCTTTTGTAGCGGTCGCTCTCTGTGCTGCCTCGCTGATGCTGCCAATTTAGGCTGGGTCACGTTTCCAGCGCGCGGGCAGGAAGTGCCACTGAACTCGCGGTTCCTGCTGCAGTGATTGCCAGTCACTCGAGCTTGGCCAGGGCCTTCTTAAGGAATTCGTTACTATATTGTGTTCTTTGTGCAAGAGTAATGAAGGAAATCAATTATCTCCATTAAGGTAATGGACAGAAACTTAAGCTTGGCAGAAGCCTTAATATGTAAAGATAAACTTTGACTCATATATCAAAATAATGGAGATCTCTGGACCTTGTTATAAAGCAGCTCTTCCTTAGCTGCCCCTTGAGCGGAACTGGTCATAGGTATATGGTGGAGTAGGGTTTGCCTCGGCCTATGACTTCTGAGCAAAATGTAGCTCCTGTGGGAAATTAGACCTTATTTAAAGCCCATTGAAGTCAATGAAAAGATTCTTACTCACTTGGATAGAAAAATTCTTATTTTTGTGCTTCATACCTCTCTGCTTAGAATCCTGGAGCACTTTGTCAAATTCAATTAAATGAGTTTAAATGTAATTTTGGCAAATGCTCACAGTGAACTCATTGAACTGAATGCACAAGAGGAAAAGAAACAAAGAAAGTGTGACCTGAGGCTTGTTTCTGTAAACTAGAGTGTGAGAGCTTGTGTGTGCTTAGTGTTAGTTGCTCTGCTCAACTGGTGGAGGTTCCTACGATGAACTTCTCCTGAATTATTATTAGAATACCCGTAGCATCCTGGAATATGGGATTTGTTTCTCTTTTGGAAGACTCAGCTGAAGAGGAACAATTGTGCTCTCTTGTATCCTCTTGTTCCTCCTACTTTTTTAAATACTAAATCATTTCAGGAATTTCATTTAAAGTACATTACAATAGATGTATTTGCCTAAGGGTTGAGTGAACTACACTGAGAATATGTAAGTGGCTGAAATTGGGTATGACTCTCATGAGCTGCATTTGTCACCAGAGAGACCAGTAGTCAAAATTTGTCCATGCCACGTGGTATTGAAGTGGGTAGGACAGTTTTTGGCTGTGATTTTCCCTCAATAGCACAGAGTGCAGGCATGTAAGGCTATGGACAATATTAGGTTCAGTACAGTGGTGGAACATCACCTGCCTGTGGAAGTTAGTTCTAAGATTAAGAGAATCAAAAGAGAGAATAAAATACACGACCTTTTTCTAGAAGCTTAACTTTATGCTATACCTACATTACCCACCTAATATTCTTTCATAGAAGGAGCCAATTAATGTTAGTTCGATAAGTTGTAGGAAGGCTTTGCAGTATCTTGTTAATACTGCAAAGCCCAAAGTCTTGAATCACATCAGCTGAGCTTCCAGTTCTTGGTAATTCACTGGCAGGCACCAGAGCTGCTGCTGCTGCTCTTGGTGGCTGTTGGTGGTTGCTTGGCCACAGCTGGGCTTGTGTCGGGGAGAGGAGCCCTGTGCTCCCTGGGACCTTAGCTCCACGTTCTTGGAACGCGGCTCGACTGGGGCACGTACTGCTACTTTGCTGTAACGTAATGTCAAAATGGAGGTTGAAATGCCTCCTCTTGGCTCTATTACCTATGGAGAGCAAAACGTAGCTAGTGAAGAAGACCTGGTAAGATTAAGCAAGGAGGACTACAGCAGTATAGCTGTTCTCTGATGTGTTCCTGACTGACTTAGTTCCTAGCTTGCAAACAGTATTAGTGGTAGCAGTTCTTCACACTTTGCACACATGTGCTATTCTGAGTAATATTAAGAGGGTTGTGTATCTTGCCTGTTTGGAAGGGATATAAATGGCAGGCCTAGCGGCCCCTGATTTTATCCATCTCTAGAAAAATGTTTGTAGCTGTTGCTTTTCTTCCAGAAATTTTGACCTTTTTTTTTTTTCTTTTTCCCTCCTGCATGATTAAATGCTGTTAATTATCCTGACATTAAAGAAATTAAAATGCAAAGCCTGTTGAAGAGGACAGCAGTGGCAGTTTTAGCATTAACAAACTATTAACTTTATTTGTCAGACACAATCATTTATGGATAATTTCCTGGCTATGCCATTTAACCTAGATAATGTCTAGGTGCTTATGCCCTAGCACCTAAAATCAAGCTGGATATTATACGTTAAATGAGCTGCTGCCTGAATTTTTTCTAATAGTGGTTATTTCAGGAAAGGAAATAACAAAGAGTCTTTGTAGTGGCAGAGTGCTATGTAATTATGCCAAGTTAAATATAATTTTGCTGATCGCCCTTTCTTTTAAGGACAAAGGAGGTGTAGTGTGTTCAGAAGGAACTTCTTAGCTCAAGGCAAGACGGAAGCAGCAATGTGCTCTGAAGAGCATCAGAGAAACCTGCAACTTTTGTGTTCCCAAGTGGCACTTGGTTACAGCCCTGCAGCTGGGAGAGATGGTGGGTTGTGTGTGTGTGTGTGTGTGTCCTCCCCATTCCCTGGCAAGGAGCTTTCTGAGGTCCCCAAAGTCTGGAGCCATCTACAGCAGATGGCTGCGCAGAGGAAACATCGGTGTCTCTAATGTAACATGACTGCATGCCTGCCCACCTGCATCTCTGTTTGTGTTTGACTTGCTGCAATGTTGAACAGAAATCAAGTGACACAAATAAAGGGTACAACTGTTGGCAAATAGGTCTCATGAGCCAACAACATTATGAAACTATAAGGTAATGAATTGTCCCTATTCTAAGACATTTAGGCCTTTGACCTTGCAGCTGAGACTTTGCTTTCTCATAGCAACAAGCAGGAGTATGGGAGGGAGGGAAGGCCTGAGGAACGTGTGTGCACATGGGCACACGTGTGGACATGGCTGAAATATTTATACTCCGTGTGTATGTCCTAAGTTGTGTCCCAGTGCTCATTTTGGAATGTATTCCGGAGAATTTTCCCATGATAGATGAGATGGGCTTTGCTCTGAGATCTGCAGTAGAACATGTGGCCCAACGGTGGATAATGGATGTGGGCTTCAGCCTGCAGCTCTGATCTGCCTGTGCGTTAATGCCTTCCGAAAGCCCCTGCGTGTGGCATTTCTGAAGCAGGCAGCTTGCTGCACGGATCTGCTGGCAAATATTCCTAGATGAGGATGATGCTAGAGAGGCATGCCAGAGATACGCAAATGCTAGCTTCTTTTATTGAATAATAATCATTTTGTATTTGCATGCTTGGTAAATAATAATAGTAAAAATGATTCAGATTAATCTTCTGCTGTGTTGGTTCCTAAGCGGTTTTCAGAGCAAGTTGTGCCTCTGGTGCTGTGTAGCGAAGCCATTACCCTGCCGTGCAGCGCGGTAATGACAGGAGCCACGCTGCGAAATGTAAACTTGGCATCCACTTGGAGGCAGGCGCTATTAGGCTGTCATCTCTGCAAGCAGCAGCATAAATAAATAAATAATCCCTTCTCTTCCTCATCTCTCATGCGTGGCTACAATAAGAAATGAATCCATCTCTAAAATGACTCTTTTTTGCACTATCTGAGGCTTTTCTTTTAAAAAAATGTTTCCTATGTATTTTTGTTTTCCTTAGCTCACCAAAGGAACAAAAGATGACCCTTTCCATCCAGATGTTTTTTTAATTTTTCATTTGCTTGCATTGGAAATGAGCCCTCTTAGTGAAGAGGAGAGGCCTTACAAGATAGATGTTAGGAATGAAACCTATAACTATTTTCCCTGTGCATTGTAACTAATTTTATGAAAAGGAGTGTTACCTTCATTCCATGGGATCCATGCTAGACTGTGGCCTGGGAGTGCATTCAAGAACTTGGTGACTACATATTTCTCAGTGAGATGAAGTTCCTTCATTGATGTTTGCAAGTTGAGAGCATTGTAACTGTGCAGATGTTTGTGTGTCAAGTCATTCCAGATCATGAGGAAGTGTATCTGATAATTCATATCCGTGATACTCTTCTGCTGCGGTGGCCAAGCTCCCCCAGCTTTCACTGAGCAGGCAGGGTGAGGATGGAGAAGCAGGTCACCAGAGAGAGGGCATTTGTGAAACTTCAGCATTAGGATGAATTATTATTATTAAGTCTCAGATTCCCTTTATTTTAAGAAATTATGCAGCCTTGTTGACAGAAGATGATCTGTTTCCTGGTGTTTTTTGTGGAATACTGTGCTGTGTTTTCATATGAAATTATCAGTTACTGAAAATGCAGGTTTCTGTGCTCATCTTCGCTCTGCAAGATTGGCAGCTACAAGCTTTCTCTAAGCCTTGCCCACCTAGCAAGGTGCTGGGGAAGTGCACTGCACTACGAAAATACCTAAATCCGTCAGTGTGCTTGCTTTAGCATATGCTAGGGTCCAGGCACAGTGTTGGATGTGTGAATAGTTGTTTAGTAATTTTATATTGTTCCTTAAATGGCTATTGTGTTTCTTAAATAGCTTTTTGGTTTGGAAGGAACTGTTGCAACTGGAGTGTGAATAAGAAGACAAATAATACAAAGGTCACTGCATTACTCAAAATTGCTATAGCTGTCATGTGAAGACATGTCTTTGGCCCTGTATTTTGAGTGTTTATATGGAATTTTCTCTGTCTTTCCTACTTGTATAAAGATGAATTGTCAAATCCACTGGAAGTTGTAGACTAAACATTTTATCCAAGTTTCTTGTGAATGTGTAGACCTGGTGGGCCTGATGTACTCACTATATCACTAATTGCTAGTGGAAGAAGTTTGGATCCTCATTCAGGCTTCCATGCTGCTCCTGGTTACAGCACCTTCTCCCATGGGTGGTGGTAAAGCCAGCGTCCTGCCAGGTGGGACAGCAGCTTCTCCAGCGCATGGAGAGGAGTGGGATGCTGCTTGGGTCAACCCCGGGGGCGTGTGGGGCAGCCCGGCTGCAGGTGCTTTAGTCCAAGCACTAGGCAGGCACTAAATCTTTCCAGCCCAAGATAAACATATGGGGGGGATGGCAGAGAGAACAAACATCACTGCCAAGGCAAGATTGGGTAGCCTGTAGGATTTATCTATAACTTCTGTTGGTTTGCCCAGTAGCAAAGATGAAACAGATCTTTTTAAATGAGGAAATCCTCAATTTGGCAAGGTTACAGGAACAAGATCCAATATTCTGCCCTGAAAGCGCTCAACTTCAGCAGTGCCGGAGGGAAGGAAAATGTTTATAATAAAATGTTTACTGCCAAATGATTTTTAAACATTCTAAATATTCTGAAGAGATAGGCCAGGACCCAACCCTATGATAAAATATTTGAAGTGGTTGTGTCAACTTGGGGGGATGTGGGTGATCTTAGATAGCAGATGTCTTAACAGATCATAAAATACGAACCGAGGGGGACAACCCACCAACATCTCCTTTGGCACAGACCTCCATTAGGAAGGAAATTCCCTCTGCCAAATTAATGAGTAATTGCATTTAGGGCAGAAAATGAACACTTTCTAAAATTTTAGGAAGTGTATGTAGAGAGGACGCAACCAGCTGTGCTTAGATACTCGATGCTTATTTTATTGAAAAAGTATTGCCTAAGTTGAGTTAACTACCACTTAAATTTGTTGTGCAAGCATCCTATTTCCCTATTTTGAGCTTTTTTTCAAATACATGAATTTGTTTCCAATTTTAATAGAAGTTAATATGAAGACAGTTAATATGAAGAAGAAATAAGAAAATAAACTCAACTGTTAAGGTTGAACTAGATTGTTTCTTTTAACACTTCTTGGTTAATTTGGAAATGTCTACTTTTTTATTTCTCACAAATTTTGGTGGAAATATTTGAGCTTGAAGAGTAGAAAATTCTTCTGCAAGTTCAGCAGATGGATAAATTGTTTCTGGCTCTGTCTTTATGGATGTCTTGGTTGTTCAACTAATCAAGTTCCTTACAAGACCACAATTTGATTCCAAGCATGGAAAAAATAGCTTCATGTAAGCAGGACCTCAATGGAAATGAATGCACTCCAGCAATTGCACACAACAGCAGTTGTTAGTTGAGTTGACAAGTACTAGCTGCTCTTAGACTGTTTTGTGCTGACCTGTGACTGCTTTTTTTCCTTAAATATATAAATATACCACTTATCTTCATGTGCATGTCTATGAATGTTTCTTCTTTATTATGATCCAAATCGCACTCATCATGTTTGAGCTCTTCTGTCAAAAGGGTCAGTTGAAATTCCTGTGACCTTTTGACTTTGCAATTTATTAAAAAAAAATAAAGACTTTGCTCTGTTAGCAGCAAGAGCTTGTATGTCATCTTTTGTTTTTCTAAGGATTTGCAGACAAATATAATGTTTCATACATTATATTCTGAAACAGTTGTATGCGATTCAAAGAATCCTAGGAAGCATGCATGTGTGCATACACACACACACACACACACACACACACACACACACACACACACACACACATGTATTTTACAGCTAGAGTGTAACTAGATGGCAAACTATAAGTCATAGACTATAACCTACTAATTTTTCATTTCCTTGCCATTGCACTGTAACAGTCTGCATGTTGCTTGTGTACAGTTTCAAGCTATTGATTGGTTCTTGTTGTAGTCTATGAATGAATGGAGCTGTGTTGAATAGGGCTTCTAAGGATTAATTGTGGTTAGAAATAAAAGTCAAAGAACTTGAAGAAAAATATTTAGTCTCTTGATAATTTATCTACCAACCTATAGTGGTTCTGATCATTTTTAAGACTTTTGCTAAGATTTGAAGGGTTTTTTTTGTAAACCTCAGTTGTTGGAATTTGCTGAAGTTGAAGGGCAAATACAGTGGTACTCATTACTCTGAGTGATGGAGAAAGGGGAAAACAAATGTTACTAAATGATTTCAGGTAGTCGTGGTTGTTAATGGTCTCAAGGAGAAGTGCATCTCCAGGTGATCTTTGGGTGTTGAAGCAAGTTTATATGTGCCCTTTCTCCTCAGCACCTTAGCTTTGGCATTTTACACTAGTATGCTAGGTGCTGCTGCTTTGAACTGTGTTCTCTTCACAGAGTTTAATAGTGTGTACTGGACAACCCTGACTTGAGAGGTGTGCTCAGGGAAAACACTCTCATAGGACATGAGAAGTGGCTGTGAAGATCCTGCTGTGATGGGGTGCAGAATCACAACTCTGCTTTTGGTGGCAAGAACCTTTCCACCACGGTGCCCTGTATTAGTGACCGTCCTGATGAAGGTGTTGGTGTGTGCTGTGCTTTCTCTGAGCGAGAAATGTCTGTCTTAAAAGTCTCCTGGTGGGGGAGAAGGAACTTCAAAGGAATTTGCAGGGGGATTAAAGTGAGTTTATTTTAAAATGACCTAGGAAATCTAGAGATGTGGAGAGAGAGAGCGAGCTGGATGCTCTTCCAGCACACTGCTGAGATGGGAGTTCATGGCAGAAATAATCTGCATAAATAGGGAAGAGCTGCAGTTGAGGGAACATCTGAAAGACGAAAAACCAGTCAGGGGAAGAGAATCAAACGTGTTATGAATGCCCTGTTTTGAAACTTTTCTTCTACACGCTGCTAAGTAAGGAACGATAGGAAGCTGGGCCAGAACTGCCACATGCGATATCTTGCCTGTCCATCCCCTTTCCCTAGTGCTCTGGGACAGGGCACGCTGAAACCAAGGCCCCAGGGTGCAGGGAGATTGTTGGAGATGGTTGGGCAGTGCTTGGGTTCTCCGCACGCAGAGGCGGGTGGCAGGATATGCAGAGTGCGGAGCCGCCTGGGTGAGGAGCAGAGCTGGAGCTCAGCCAGATTCTTCCTAGCTCAAGGGACTACAGATTGGAATTCAGCCTGCAAGTCTGCCCTAAAATAGAGCACATAACCAGATCTGGGAAAGCAACTTTCTGTGTTGAAACATTTTTGGTATTTTTTCTTTCTATTTCTGTGTAGGGAGATGGGAATAATACTCCTTACTTTTCCCTCTGGTCTAACTGGAAAAGCTGAAGATAAACAAGGTTGAGAAATGGCTCAATTGTCTGTAATGAAACAAATGCTCTCAGTGGACACTTTCATTTTGCAGCTATTACCCTTAGGACCCTCCTTATTCTCTACACTAGCTTTTGCTGATGATTAAAGTCTTGACTGATCATTATTCTCTGTGGTACTTTGGCAGGATTTATGGCTTTGAAGTGGTCGTCACATGTATAGCTAAACTACTTCACTCCTTTCCTCCCACCCTGACACCTCCAACTACCAGAAAGAGCTGGAGCTGAAACTGAAATCATAGCAGCTTTGTTGGGGGAAAAAATATTTGAGACCTGATTTAATAGACTAGCTGCAAAAACGAGAACCACAGTGCTTCAGGTGATGCCTCCTTGCTCAAGTTTAACGTGACTCAAAGTATTTTCTGTGTGCTTTATGTTGCTGCTGAAGTGAAAAGAGTCTCTGTGAGCAGAGAAAGAAGTAAAGATAAACAGCAAAAAGTAAAGACTTTTTCTTAGAATAAGTTGAGAAAAGTATAAGGCTGCACATCTGTATGAAAGGCAGGAAAGCGTGTTTGGATCAGGACACTGGCTCCCTGGCAGATGCTCCTTTTGAGAAATGGTAGGATTAAACCCAACAAGCTGATCTGTTAACTCAGTCAGCTGAGTGACATGGAGACCTTAGGGCTGTCTCTTCAAGGCAGATCTTTTGCAGAAGTGGGCAGGAAAGAGCAGAACCTGCAGTGATGCAGATGGAGATGGTATTTTCAAGCTCCTGGCCAGGGTACTGCTTTGCTATCTGTAGGACAGCTTGGCTGGTTTGTAGCTCCTTGGAGTGCCCCATGTTGGCATGTGAGTTCGCACAGGGAGTTCTTTGTGCTGGATCTTCCTTTGCTCGTGTCAGTCACTGGGGACAAGTAGATGCTGTTGTTGGCCAAGCTGTCCTCTAGCAGGTGTTGTAGTTTCTTACCTGTATTCACAAAACAGTTTGTGGGGCTCTATATATTGTCATCAAATAAACCAGGTTAAAACAACTTCTTTTGGGAGGCAATGGGGCTCTCGTCCTCCAGAGAGCAGCTGCCACAGCTTACAGTAGCAGTTTGAGGTCTTGATAGTGATATCACCTCCTACTTTTCTCTCAGGGCGCATAAGTAGACCGCTGTATTTGGTTTGTTCTTAGTATTTGCATGGTAGTGGTTGCCTTTTTTATTTTTTTTTTCTCCTTTCTTTTCTTTTTTTTCTTGTTTAGAGGCAATAAAAGTAATAGTGAATCTCAGAACTCCTAAAAGTGAGGCTAAAAAACACATTTAAGATTTCATGATCGAATGTTCGAAAAGAAATGCAACTTCTACATTTGTCTGTGATCTTATAGAAATGAAACGGTAGGCAGTGTAAGACTTCCCTATCCAGCAACTATTTCTTATTCCTTTTTTTCAGAATCCACCTGAGAATATTCTGCACCAACAACAGAGCCTTAAGTCTCCAACGACATCTCATTATTTGGCTCCCCACTGAGCTTATAGCTGTGCTGAAAAAAAACCAAAAAAGTTGAGTTTTGTGTCCTGATCTGGGCAACATTTAAAGATTTTGTTTTTCTCGCTTGCTAGGAATGACAAGTTTTTTGGTGGTTTTTTTTTTTTTTTAATGATTTCAATAAAAGTATGGGGGAAAGAATTATCTGTATCCTTGTCAGGTCCTCATGTTCTGAGGTGCTTAGTACTGCATTGAAAGTGGTAACGTCAGTCAACTGCTTCTGTGTCTTGGTTTCTAACTTCAGGGGAGCTTTCAAATACTTCAGTCCAAGTTAAATGCTCTGCTATTCCACAGCAGTACTTGTCCCTCTGTATAATTCTAACTTTGTTCCTTATCTCGCTCTGCGTCTTCCCACACGCCCCGTTCCCTTGACGCTTTCCCTGAAGGCGCTGTCTGCCGTTGGCAGTCCCCGGCCTAGGCAAGGCTCCAAGAGGCGGCAGCGCCGCGGCCTCGCTGGCGAGCACAGCGCCGGGCGCCTCGCGCGGGGCCATGAGAGCTGCCCGGCTGCTGCGGCGCGGGCAGGGCCTCCCAGCCACCTGCCTGCTCGCTGGACACCATGCACGTCTGTCCCTCTGCTTAGCTCTTCACCCAACAGGTACGTGCTGCTTCTGAATTCCCACGCCTGCCTGCCTTGGGCTCTATCTGGAGCGTGCCGCCTGTTGTCTGCATCTTGTTCACTTGGGTCACGTGCAGGGATTAGCCTGGAGAATAAACCGCACCTTATTTCTATGAGCATTCAGGTTGAAACTTTCACTACTTCAGTCTGTTCATGATTGCAAATCTGGCTGCTCTGCACTGGATGCCTGTCTGTACTTTTATTTCCTCCCTCATTTCTAAGCAGTTGATTTTTTTTTTTTTTTTTAAAGGCGGAGGAGAGAGAAAAAGGAAAGGAAATCATAAAATCCATTTGAAGAGAAGCAGAGGCAGGAAAAGAGCATAAAAAAAATTAAGATTCCATTTTCTCTACCATTCAGTACTGGTCTCTCAGCCCCAGACAGCTTGATGAAAACAGTGGCCTAGCACTGTGCCCTGTCACGAAGGGGCTGTAAGTACTTCTGCCTGCTCTTGTTACATGTCTTCCAGGTACAGTGTGTGCAGTTAACATCTTTACCAGTTAGTAGCAAAGTTCAAGGATAGAAAAGCTGCAGCAAATGCAGACTGTGAATTTCAATCTGCCTATTTACCTAGTGGCCTTAGAGAGATTGCTTTTCTCGTGTGACACACAGTGCAGAATGATACCTGAGCAGCCTCATTCTACCTCTGTTAACAACTTAACATTGCATTTTTTGAATATAATAATGAAAAGAAATCATATTTCAATTTTTTTCAGATACCTAAGCATACATTCCTATATAGATCTAGCAAATTTTTTGGTTGTCCTGAGATGAATGTGTATATTTGTGAGGGGTGAACAAGGCAATATGCATGTGAGGAGTAATTGGTGACAGCAGTAGCATTTGGCAGTGTGTAGCTTCTTTCCTTGTGTAAGATACAGTAAAATGGAAGTGTAATTGGTGTCATGATACAAATAGCTTCCGATGCTACAGACTTACAGGGGCATCTAACACAACTTGATGTATCTTTTGTTGGGAGTTTTCTGTGGCCATAATACTCTACAACGTGGTCATTGCCAGAAATTTATGGTTAGGTGTTTATCTGGACTTTAAAGCAAAAAAAAACGAGCTAATGAAAAGCTGCTATGTACTCTGACATAACTCAAGCTCTTTCAAGGCCAGGAGTAGATGAGATTTGCCAAAATGCTGTCTGTCAGAGCCAGGGTTTAGGGCCTAAGGAATTCAGGGAGGATTTTGCGGCATTGAAGGGTTTAGCGAGCTGGAGTTCAAGGTGGAGAAGCCGTATGTTGCGCTGAGGAATGCAACAGCAATATGGGTGGCAGGGCTCATCTACACATATTGAAAATGCTTTCAGATGAGTCAGGTGTTACACCAAAAAAAAAAAAATAAAAATAGCTCTTTTAATATTAATTTAATGGCTCAGAACAGTTTAATAATACACTAAAGGAAGACAGTTGACAAGGAGATATTGAGAGAAAATAAACCAAGCCTTCTTCAGGAAGCTTCTTTGACTCTGTTAACAGCAAAACACAGAGTATGTTAATATGTTTCTGCATTTCCATTGACCCAATGGAAAAATGAATTTGTGTAAACTCATGTGAAACTGTAAATGGGATTGTTCTGCTGGGAACAGAGCCTCTCATTAGCTTTCTTACACAGAGCACGTTTGCTGAAAGTTTCCTTCTGCAGAGGAAAAGGAAATACACCCTTACTTGTTTCTTTATATATATAATATTTCTATATTTTTCTATTCTCTGTATTTTTCTTCTCGTCTCTGGGAGTCTTGAACATTTTGGAAATGTTTCTTTGCTACACTTGGAAAAAAACATCAGTGAGAGGATTAGGTTAGGGATAGGATTAACTCCACATTTCTTTTGTGAACTGGAATGTGAATGTTTTGTGAAGAAGAGTTGGTCAATTACCTAAATCCTTATAACGGAGCGACCTGTGTGTTATAGCTCCCTGCGAGTTCTGTAAGGCGGGTAGTTGGCACCCAGAAGAGGGGAGAAGACACAATCCAAGTACTTACCACCCTCCCCCGCCCCCCCATTTGTCAAAGTGAAAAACACCTCATTTCTTCATGGCACATGTTTCAGGCCTGGAAGTCTTAAAAGTGAAAAGGTTATTTGAATATGACATTTTTATTCGCACATTACCCATGGTCAATGATGCTTGTGATCCTGACAGTGATATGACCCCAGTTCTGTCAAGAACCGCAGCCTGGAGAACATCTTTGCTTCTGTTGATGTTTTAGTGACCTTTTTTAAAGCATTTCTGAATTGACTGATGTTGCCAAACATCCAAAGTGCAATAATCTCTCATGAGAATTGTATGTATAGAAACTTGTCACAATTGATCTAGACACATAGGCTGTATTTTGATAATGCCTCACATGCAAAGTCAAATGGTTTACTTTCTTACTCTTTGTAAATTCACAATACCTCACTTGAACCTATTATCACTCCCTTCTTGCTGTATGCTGAAATGACTTTTGAGGTTTGGTTTATGGAGTGAGGAAAAAAGGTGCTGGGGGGATGAAATGTGAAAAGGTAGGAACACAAAATTCAACTACCACCACGATTCTGCAGGGATGTTTAAGCCATTGATAGTGAAAATCTGCACGTGTGTGTGTCATAGATGTGTGAGGAGAGAAGCAACAATGTGTTACCGATAAGATAGTGATTTAATGAAGTTCAATCATAAATAATAGAGTGATTTATCAAGGATTGATGGCAAATTTCCCTTGGTTATTTACTGCAGGGAGGACAAGGTTAGATGAAAGTGCCAGGAAGCTGCTTCCATTCAGTCAGGAGATTCACTAAGGGCCTTCTGGCTTTCCAGACTCCTTATTAGAGGAGTCTGGGTGCAGCTGAATTCAAACATGATTCCAGAATCGGTCAGTGGTTGATGCCTGAAGGATTGGGTGCACAGTCAGAGATGTATGGAGTTTCCAGAGTTTTTGCATGTTCTTGATGACTCCTTGAGGATGTGTCATGGGTGTCAGGAATCTCTTGAACTTGAGGAGCAACCTTGGGATCTGGGCTCATGGGGAGGTTCCACAGTGCATCCTGCTGCTGTGCAGGAGAGCTCAGTGGGCTCGAGCTGCCCCTATTTATGGGCTAAGGTGGTTGACTCATAGTCAGATATGCCTCTTGGATGAGTTTTAGTTGGCGCGTGCTCAATTAGCCCCTGCCTGTGTGCTGGTTATGGAGAGGTCAGCGTGGAGGGACAGAACATGTGGCCACAGGGTGGAAAATTATCGCTCACAGAGGTCTGGGGGTTACAAGGTTGGCAATTTTCTCTGAGCTGCCTCTAAAACCTTGTGGGCAATGAGCCATCCAGCAAGGATTCAAGTTAATTTCTCCTCCAGTGTTCCTGATGTGCTTGCTTTATGGTTGAGTTTGATGGAATAATATTCCTCCCAATGCAGGCTGCTGAGTTGAAAGATTTACGGCAATTCAAAGTGTTGTCCTGACAAAACAGAAGGATTCTACTGCAGCTGTCCCATCTTTTTGCTTCTGTGTACAAAAGAGATAAGAGGTCTGATGAGAAGGTTTCACAGTAACAGAGTGGCAAGGGTTATGTCTCGTGCAAGCAGGGGCATTTAAGAGAGAAAGAAAAAGTTGCGGGGGGGGGGAGGGGTAAAGAGAAAAAAAGAAAAGAGCCAGAGGAAGCTTTTCCCTTCTGGAATAACCCTAGCAAGATGAAATCTGACTATGGTTTAGGGAAAGCCCAGAGCAATAGAAGAAATGAGAGAACTGCCCTTTCACAAATCATAAACCCACCCTGAGAGTGAAAGGCAAGCACAGGTAGAGGTGTGATGGGAAGACAGATGTAGAAAAAAATACAAACTGCAAGGGCTTATGCTACGATAAAGGAGATACTTGGATACCCTGGTTTTGTTTTCCTCTCTCTTCTCTCTCAGAAACTTCACAAATAGAAGTACTTTCACATTTCTCTCTCCTATAGGAACAAAGGAGAACATAAATATGTTTGACTGGAGGCGTGAGGTGAGCAGGGACGCTCCTAAAACTCAGCCCTTGCTCTTTCTCTCCCTTCTAAATTGACCTCGGCTTATGGCAAAGAAGAAACAAAGACTTGTTATTGTCTTCTGCCAGACAATTTATTGCTTTTTCTGAGCTCAAAATATTGGCCTGGAGAAGTCTGAAACCTTTTCATTTGAGGTTTGAATCCATTCCACATATGCGGAATAAACCATTCTGGCTCTTTCTGGTTAATTTGTGGTTATTCTGAAGTTGAGCGATTTGCTTTTGAATGGATATATGGTAACATAGTTATGTGTACGATTCTGTCCTATAATTTTATTAAATGTGATTCTAGCTCGTATATATCCATAACTGGGCAAGTGATATCTGCTTCTGTATTACTGTGGGTAGTAGTTTTGATGCAGTACCCTTGACTGGGGCTTTGAATAGGGTACGCGTGATCCCAGATGCTGACATCTGTTAGTCTTTGCAGCCTTCATAGTCTCCTCTTGTCTGCCCTCTCCCCCGGCCCGCCCATGGAGTGCTATTGTATTAAATTCAATTTCAATAGTAACCAGTAGACCTTTTCTCTTGTCTTATGTCACTGCTTCTTCATGACCTTATTCTCTAGGCACAAACAATATATATAATTTATGCTAGTTAACTATTCCTGTTCATTAGTTAACTATTTATGCTAGTTAATTCCAGTCTGTTATGTTGTTAGTTACAGCATGATCAATTTATGTGTTTGGAGAAAGGAATGTTAGATGAATGTGGCCATCCTGGAAAAAGTTATTTTTGTGTTCCAGGGAGATTCCTGAGACTGAGACCAATTCATTGAGCTAGTGGATGGTAGCACTTGCTTTAGGCAAAGCCTGCCAGTGACCAGAAAAAAATCCAACTTGGTAGTTATGTTTTGTTAAAGATCTGTTTCCTCTTATATTTCATTATGAAAGATGTGTTGACTGCTGGTTGCAGGAATTCATTGCATATCATGTAACTTAGTGAAGTTCAGTGAGGGGAAAGGTGTTGGAGATGCTGCTTTTGCTTTTTTTCTACCTCCAATCAGGAGTGCTCCAAGTTGGGTTGATTGCGCAGCAGATCTCTGTGCCCTTCTGCCCTTTTAACTGGTAGTTGCACATCTCTTATCTATCATTAGTCTCAGATCAGAAAATGAGCTTCAGTGACCACTTGAATTCAGCGTGCAGGGAGAAATTCATGCTGTACTTGTCAAATGAGATCTGGGGAATTCTTTCTTCTCTCTGATATTATGGAAGGCAAGCAAAGCAGCTCTCTGTCAGGAACCCTGAGTATATGTTATAAATAAATAAATATTGCCGTGAACTGTCATAAATAACACTCTTTGCTTTTAATGCATAATTAACATTGAGTAGTAGCTAGTAACACAGCTGAATAATAATGCTGCATTTTAAGGCTCTTCTTGCCTGCTTCAGCCACACAGTCAAGCAGTTAAAATATGGCCAGATCTTTAGAGCTTGGCAGAGTAATTTTTAGTTAGAAATTCCCAGTGAGCTCTTTAAAAATCTAATTAGTAACAACCATTAGTGTTGGCTTATTCCTCTACATTAGGTGATAAGTAAGCAGCATGTATTTGTAGGGTAAACTCCTGCAATGTATTCAGAATACCAACTACAATGATTTACTTCTCTTCTTCTCCCAACCTGGAGCTCCTTAAATTACCCAGTGGTGTAAACAGTTGAATTCACTTGTGAGTCCAATTGCATTCACGGGCAGTATGCAACATCACTTGTTCCAACAGATGGTTTAAATCCTGGCTCTAGAAATTAGTAGTGGGATTTTTTTTGTTTTTGTTCTTGTTTTCCCCTTCCCCTGGATGTTCCCATATATGCTGGAGCGCATTGTCCCAGTAGTTACTTAAGTGAAATTCTCTTATTGCACATGTGCTCACTAACTTAGGAAGACCTTGGTACTGCTTAGGAACCATGGGAGACCATCAGTGTGTCTGAAAATTTTATGAAGAAAAGAGAAGATGCTGTGTCAATCCAGCAATGTGGGTTTTTTTTTTTTTTATTCCTTTTTGCTATTTCTGTTTTGTCCCTGCAATTCCAATTAGATTAATAGGCAAGGAATCTCTGCTGTCATATTTTTGAGTTGTAATTCAGTTAAAAAGGCAGGTTGAAGTTATTCCTCCTCAGAGGATTTTGCTGCATGTGTGGTTTCAGCCAAGTGCTTTATCAAATGGCAGGAAATGTGAAACATGATTTGATGGTGTCAAACCTGAAATTTATATGAAGGATTTTTTGGAAGCCCAGCTTCATAGGATTGGAACTGGCTTTGCTGAATGACCAATGAATTTTCAGAGAGAGCCTCAAATGAGTGTCTAATTTGCCTTCAGGAAAGTAATAATAACTATTTCTTGAGTGCATTTATACTCGTGGTAGCGTGGTAGTGTGTAAGATCATTCATGCAGATTAAGTGTCTATGTTGTATGTGACCAAGTATAATATGTGGTCTGGTAAAGCTGGTTTGGCATTTGAAGTCTGTAGCTCGTAGATACTTGAGCCATAATTAAGGTCCAGGCAGCAGTCCAAGCTCTGTGGAGTCTATGGCTGCACAAATTCAGTCTTTAAGCTTTCTGTCCAGGAGATAAGGCATCAGTATTGCCAGCTACATGTGCATCCAGACAGAAGAGCCTATATTATTAATATACTCTGTACTTTTTAGTGGATTGTTGATAACTATGGAGAAGGGAGTATGAATAGAAATTCATAATTGCAAAACTACTCATGATCTTCCTTTTCTGAAATAGCAACTTCTGACAGGGTTCAAAGAAAAGTTAAAGATGGACAAATCTTCATCAATATAGATTAGAATTTCCAGATCTGTATTTGATCCAAATTTCATTGATGTATGAAGTAATTAGTTTACTAAAATTAATTAAGGAGAACTTGTTTTGTAAGATATACATTATCTGAAACAAACAGCATGTATTGGAAAATGCCAATTGCTTTCTGATGGTTTCTCGCACTGAGATC
>JAUBOD010000560.1:8199908-8247387 GCA_032353885.1 Nothura maculosa
GAGCTGCAAAACTTTAGCTCTGCTAAAATAGTAGTTCAGTTTAAATGGCTTTTTATGTACAGTATTATAAGAATTGAATAATTCTCATTAGCAATTTATATTATAAAACACCTTTCCAAAAGCAGCTGTATTTATTTATGAGTCTCACCTGAGCTGGCCCCAGAAACACTGACCTAAAACTGAGCCCCGGGACTGTGCCGTGTTGTTGGTCTGCAGAAAACTGTCGTATTGGAGTCAATAAGTACTGAAGGTTTTTAACTTGCAATCACAGAACTTCGTAGGTCACCTTTTAAAAGTGCAGCAGATCCACTTGTTATGGCATTTGCACAAAGCTGCAAGGGGCCTTTCTCATTATGCAGGCGATGGCACTTCTCTCTTAAATGATCTTTATGTCGTGTATCACAGGAACATAGTGCTGCTGATACTTGGTGTTGTAACTGGAGATAGGAGCCTCTTGCATTTTATCAACCTACTTGTTCAATTTCTTTCAAGACTTAGATCTTATTCTTTCCTGTCCCCTCTGCATTCTGTGCTCCTACATATGTCCTCAGTGGAGATCAATGCACCTGAAGAGACTCAGTCACCTTTCCTACGTTTGTGCCAGAAAAGAATTCTCGCTTGGCTGCTCTAGCCTTTCCCATCCTTTGTCTGCTAAAAGGTGACCCTAGCAGGCAGGGGGATTTGGAAGTGGCTTATATCATGCTAGCAGATCTGTTCACATGCACTGACAAAAGAATATCCAGTGCTTCCGTGCTGTAGGCTGACAAATGCAAGTTTTACATCCCGTTCTGTCTGTTTTCAGGGACACAATTTGGTAAAGATCTGAAATATGTGCTGCTTTTGTTACATTTCAAAGTATATAGTTGCTGGCAGGATGAGGAATACATGTTTCCCTACTACTGTGCTACATATTGATCACTTAAGTGATTTAGCTATTTCCCATTTTAACTGCAATGCAAGGCTTGTGTTGGGACGCATACCTCAAGGAATATCCCATAGGGTCACCAAGATGGATTTTAATAGAAGGAGTGACAGTAGATAGTAAGTGCTTTTGCCTTGTGGTTAGTATTTAAGAGATATTTGTTTCTAAACCATTCGATCTTTTGTTATTCACCTATGATTTTATGTCTTTTTAATTATGCTTTGCATCGGAAAAGCAAAGACTAAAAAAACACAAGGACTAAAGTTTCTGAATGATAGCTTTGCTGCTTTTGTTTTTGTGTTACACAATAAAGTGGTATTTGATGAAATGGGAGAGAGAGAAATGAATAGGAAGTAAAAGCAGGTAGTGTTTGGTAGGAAAGACAACCAATGCCATCTGTCAACGTCACCATGGTTGTCCTTGTCTTTTCCTATTTCTGTTGAAATATTATCTTATCCTTGGAGTCTATTTTTGTGGGCTTTAACTTGTCACACATTTCTATCATAAGAGGAATCTTTGGGCCTTTGCTTGCTGTTTTCACTATTTGATGTTTCTTGTATTACCTGAGCAAGTTATTCACAGAAATCATAGTTTTGTGAACTTACCATGTTTCTTTATCTCCAAAATAACCCAGAAAAGGCACAGATTTTGTTAGTGTGCTTACGATTTCCCAATGCCAGGACAGCTCCTCTCCTCTGAAGGAAAGAGGGCAAAAGAAGATTGTATGTTCTTGGAGAAGTTATAAAAGAGATAGTTCTTCATTTAAAAATGTGGAAGGTACAGCTGTGATGAAGCAGTTGCTTAGCTTTGTTTGTATTAAATCAGAATTGTTCAGCTGTTTGCTCTGACACAGAGAAAGGGAATAGCTAGATAATGCATCTTTTGTGCTGCTTTCAAAGCACTTCTTGAGGAAAGCAGAATCTAGCCTGTGAAGTACCATAATTTGGTCGGCTGCCTTGTACGATGCTGCCTTTAAGGCAGTGATGGATGCCGCCTGTGCTGCTGTTCCTGGTGCTGAAGTCACAGCTGTCCATGTGCTGGGAGTCCTGCCAGGGCAGGCCAGGGTGGGCAGCAGGGATGGCCCCTCTGTGCAGAGGGTACATCCAGAACTGAGTGAAGCTGAGAAGGACCTAATCCTAGAGCATGCTGTTAGACAACGCAGTCCAGCTTCTACTGTGGACACTGAACTACAGCCAGTTACCCTGAACTGAACCCAAAAGCTTGTGTTGAACTGGATCTCATCCTCTGGAAAGCCTTTGTATGGAAAGCTCCAAGAATGAAATGAACTATTCAGCCACTGTCAGCTAGTCAGCAGTATGATGGAATGGCTGGGACTTTTATTGGATATGAATTTGGCTTTTTGTGCCTTTCAGCTGTTAGTTAAACCCTTCTTTTGTGCTTTAAAGACTAGATAGCTAGTTGTTATTTTTCCCCCCAATGAGGATATCTCAAAATTAGAATTTCTTACCTGTTTGTTTGTTTGTTTTCTAGTAAGCTAAAAATAAAAGTTGCAGACATTTCTGCATTTCTTACAGCTGAGCCCTTTATTGTTGTTCTATTTATTTTTGTCCTGATTAAGTTTTAAAATGTGGCACTCTGCACTGCATGCCAAAATCAAATTTCACTCTTGCAATACCATATAAGTAACATCTATATTTTACTCTCTGCTTTATAGATTTAAGAACTCTTTGAAAAGCATGCTAGGAAAGCATGTTCTAGCTGACAGAAACGTTACTGCCGAGCCATGGGCAGTTTGCTACTTGCGCGCCGGTTCTCATGCGACTCGGACAGGGAAGCACATGGTAAGAGTGGAAAGGCCTCGCTAGCTCCGGGGAGCCTGGCATAGCTTTGCCCACAACAAATACTAGGAATACATCAGTTCACTGCCACTGATAATCTCTCTAGGTGTCGGACAAAAAAAGCTCTCCTGGAAGATGGAACAATGTATTTATCCTCCTCAGTTCTCCTGTTGGAGCCAGGTTAGGTAGCCCTGTGCTACCTGGCTCAGGTCAAAGGAACAAACCACCAGCTAGGGCCTGACATAGTTTAATACAATTATCTAATAATACAACTGATATTTAACAAAAGTACAACTGCTGTGCTGCATCTCTGGTGATTAGCCTTTCGGTTGCCTAAATGTTTAATGTGCTGTATAAACCACTCAGTCCAAATTTAGAAACCTTTCTGAGCCTTAGTTTCCTCATCTACAACAAATGTGGCCTGATGTGGATGTAGTGAGGCTGATGTAATTTCATGTGACAGACTTCTCAGAGATACCTTCCAGGGGAGGTTTCCGTGCAGGCAGGAGATAGAGGTAGAGCAAGATGTGTCTTAAAAATCTTTAATTCAAGAGCAATGCAAGGAAAAGCTGTTGCATGCACCGAAGAATGGCAGTTGTACAGTGAATTGTCTATAAAGCCAATTTAATGCTTAAAACTTCTACTAGTATCAAATACTATGCTAAAGTAGCTATTTTCTTAACAGTGTATTTCATGCTGTATTTGCCAGTTTCTACAGATTAGGCAAGATACCAAGATTCTACAGATACCAGAGCAGGTCTAGAATAAAGGGGACACTTCAAATGCTCTTTAAAGTGTTTTTCTTTTGTTTTTTTTTTTTTTTTTTTACTCTGACATATCCAAAAATAACATAGGAGACAACTTCCAGTGGTACTAGAAGTAAATACCTGTTTTGACTGCTTTGGCTCTGCTTGACTGGAGAGCTCATTTCCAAATAATTTGATATTTCCTGATTCAACCTCATTAAATGTAGGATTTTGTCCCTGTTGGCTGATGCATCCTCTAAATACTTAATTTTGAGGTTTCTTTCTTCCTGAATCATTGTTTAATGTCTGTGATATGCTTCCAAGGTTGTCAGTTTAGTATCTGCATTTATCCTTATTATGTATAACAGATGTTACTGAGTCCTTAAAAATGATACTGACAAAAAGTATTTTTCGTAACATTGTACTGGTAGGAGACTGTGATTTGATATTAATTGCTTGAGATCAATCCCTACTATGTAGCTGAATTCTCTGTACTCCTAGGACTGGCATAGTAACTGTTGAGTGTACTAGGATATAATAGTGAAGAGTTTTTAGCACATTCTTATTTCTTGTGTGTTTTTTTTTTTTTTCCTTTAATCATTATTATTCCCTAGGCAGCTGTGAAGATAAATTTTCATGTTTGGACATGAAAATGTCCAGTAGGACATGTGTTTACAATAGGATATTGCCACTAAGCTCTTTCTCGTGCACCTTCAAGTGTTGAATTTTGTTCCTTGTAGATTCACAGTCTAGGCGAGAGGTGGAGTTGCCATTTCCTTGCAAGGCAAAACTTGCACAGCAAGCACCTAGCCTGATGATCAGTCCTTACATGAACCGGCAGTTTAGGTTTCTCTCCAAGGACAGCTCTCCATAGCTTATTTTGGTGCTTTCTTGGTTCCTCAATGAAAGAAAGGATGACTGACCATGTTCATTTGTGTTCTGCTGTCTTGCCGTTTAGCCAGGACAAAACTTTCAGGCAGGAGGTGACACTTTGCATCTTGTTGCACCGCGTTGTTCCCTGGCCGGCTGCTTGTGCTTAGTGTGCAATCCTGCTGGGTCTCAGGCAGGAACTGGGAGCCTCACAGTGCTGGTGTGCATTTGGAACAGGAGGAGACATTGCCTCCTTGTTCAGTATTCAGTGATAATTGCTAAAGGCCAATAAATAAAATCATCCTCGGAATCCACGTTTGTGGAAAGCATTGAGCGCGGCAGCCATCCAGAACACTTACTGTCCTGTTGGTGCATGTTGTTTCATAGCTGCCGCTTCCCTTTTCTAATGAAAAAGACAAAATTCCCTTGAGAAGATCCCTTGGAAGTCAGGCCGAGGACCACTTGTAGAAGTGCTGATTTTTCCTACTTTATTATTTTTATCCCAACCATTTTTTTTTTGAGTATACAAAAGGTATCTGAAGACTTCCCTGAATGTGACAATTCATCTATTTTTTTTACTGCATCTTGCTGAAGAAAAGGGCAATGTGCTTCCATGAGTTACTGTCTGGCTCTCAGGTTGTCTAGCTATGAGGGTTTTTTTTTCTCTTGTCCCTTTGTCTCTGTTAATTCTATTACTTAATCTCTTTATAGTACACTCTGTCCTTCTCCTTGCTTTGTTTATCCAGGCAGGTGAAGGGAGTCACTCCAGCAGGGACATTGCAGACATAACACATCCCAAGTTCATCACTGAAAGCTAAGGCACTGTCCTTGAAAGACATCTATTTCATTTTTATTCCGTGCTATGGATCCAAGTAATTTTCCCTGCTGTAAAGCTGTTTGCTAATACAATCCAATAACTGATATTTCTGGCTTGAATTCATCCTTGCTGGAAATAAGCTCTCTGTTTTCAGTAGAGCTATTTTAGGGATGCATTTAGTCTTGTCTGTTTTCAATTTATGTTCCTTTCTGTTCCTTGATTTCCTCCTTTTCTATAATATAAAATCTATAGTCTCTTCTCTTAGGTCAGCATTTTATTTTCAATGTGAAATACAAACTCTGGCTCTAAGGTAGTGATAAAGCATAGGAATAGGTTCCATTATACTTAGCATAAATATAGGGACTTTTTTTTTGTTTTGCTTTTTAATACCATGAGTGGAAGGAATTGAGTACTTGGAAGCTCTTCTACTCTTGCTAAAACCTGTTTTTTGCTGGGTTTGGTGCATTTTTTTTTATTTTTATTTTTTGCTTTTATTTTTTTTTTTTTTTGCTTTCTTTTATAAGAAGATGCCAGGTTAGTAATGTGTAGAGTTGCATTTATCCGGTGACATGCTTCAGATGTCAAGAGACAACAGAAAATTAAGAGCTGTGGTAAGGGAGATGATGAATGTGGATTACGCTGTTGAAAGATGAAGGATCTGAGATAATTTGAGTAGCAGGGCCTGGCTTCTGTGAGCTATTCTGTTCATGTTAAATACTTGACTTGCACAGCTGCTGGTGGTCTCACAAAACTGTGTGCCAGCCCTGCTAACGATTTTATTTGCTTTGCCTTATTGGTAAGGTGTGGTCGGTTACTAATGCAGAAGTGTGTCCTAAAAAAGATTGGCTGTAATTTTGGGTCTGCACTTTAATCAGCTCTTTGTGAAGAGGAACAGTGTTTGATGCAAGTTGGAAATCACCTCTGCATCTGTCTCAAAGGAATATTTATGTAGGAAAGACCCATATTCATAGTTCATGTCTGAAGTTTTTGCTAGTTCTGAACAATATCAAGTCGTTAACTTGAAACTAAAATAAATGTTAGGTTTAAACAGTCTACTTAAATATATATTTTAATTATTATGGAAGCAATGCAACTGTAAGCTCTTTCTTCATGAATCCTATATGTAAAAGTCAGTGGTCTGTGGATTTTGTTTCTGCCCTGACTGGCAATAGAGGTCGCCTTTCCAAAACATAATTGCAGAGCAGTGATGGGATGTGAGGCTGAAGAGAGGAGAACCAATTACTGACATTCTGTTCTTATGAATAAGCTTCTCTTGGTGTTCCAGGGCATGAAGCTATCGGTACAAAATGCCTGTAATAAGGCAGTCTGAAATGGGGTTAGTGTGGGGACACACTGTATTCCTTTACTCAGTCTTCCACTGTTAATGACAGCTGTTGAGGGCTTGAACTAGATGAATACTCAGAAATGTCATTTCAGAAAATAAGCGTTGTCAGCAGCAGAGGCTGTGCAATCAATAGATGAAATGAACAGGCCAGGAACGGATAAAATTCATGCAAGAGCTCTGAAGGAACTGAGGGATGAAATGGCCCAAATACACCATATATAACCACAGCATGTGATTTGTATCCTCTTGCTTCCTACTGCATTGGTACTGGAAGGTTATGAAATGCCAAGTGTATTTGTAAATGAGATTCTAGAAAGCTCTGGAGAACTGTACAAGTGATTAGAGATTGTATAAAAGAGAGATATGCCTTGTGGAGTGGGTAAATATATTGGGAAAGAGACAGCACAGCTTCTGCAGGGTGAATCATGCTATACAGCCCCCCTGGAATTCTTTGAAGAAGGAGGAGGATGGCTGATATAATTCAGTTGCATTTCCTAAAGGCTTTTGAGAAGGCGCTCAAGGAAGCAGGAGGAGAAGGGCAGCCCTTGAATGGGTAGGTCAGTAATTAAAAGGTGGAAAGCAGAAGGTAGGAATGAATGATGATTTTTGTAAGTCATTAGCAGAGTTCCGGACGTGTGCTGGGAATTGTGCTAGTCAGCATATCTGAGGTCTGAAGGTGTTAGTAATGAGTTGAGAAAGCTTGCTGATTGCAGTAAATGGAAGCTGAACAGCTGAGAAGCTCTGAAGAATTGCAGAAGGCTCTTACGAAACTCTGCAATTGCATCATACAATGGAAGATGAAATTCAGTGTAGGTAAAGGTTAAGTTAGTCACACAGGAAAAGTAATTTTAAACTTCTGTATGAAATGATGGACTGTGCTACTATTCAGGAGCAGGATGTGAGGTTATACTAAGTTCCATCACAATACTAGCTGAATACATGGTAGTGCTTCAGCAGATACAGAAAAGCAAACAGACAGTTAAAAAGTATTAAAAAAGAGACAACTCATTATGCCACTGTGTAAATACAGAGTATGCTCACGTTTAGCATATTGCATGTTCAACTCTTAGGTTCAATTACCTATGTTAAAATAATCATAATAAAACCATAGACCTGAAAATATTTAGAGAAAAATGATCAAAGACAGAGCTCTCATAACAGAAACAATCAAGCCAGGATTCATGAAGCTGGGTGAATGACCGCTGATGGAGGATTGGCTACTTGTCTAGAAGGCCATGAGTGTCGTGGCAAGGCTATATAGGGATTGATTGCTTATTGTGTTCTTTGGTGGAAGTGCTGTGGGGTTTCAAAGGACACTAATATGTAGCAGGTGCAAATCACTCAAAGGGGTGAGTCAGCTGATATCATTTAAACCATATAAGTTTGTGTTTCTGGTTGTTTAAAGTGGTGTAAAACAATTTGGAAGAGAGATACGCTGGGGACTTCTAAATACATAATTACCAGCTCACTGTAGGAAATTGTTGAGTTATAGTTATTTGAAACTTGGTAAGTACCTACGAAAGTATGATATGCTGTCTGACCACTGTCAGAAAGGCAGGTTGGATAAACTTTTAATATTACCTGTAATAGTGTTATTTTAAAATGTACAGTAGTGAACTGGGCTAGATGAGACTTTGGTCCATGTGGACAATCTTAGATTCTTTCCTTATGGTCTCATGTAAACTAGCCATCAGCTTATGTTTATTTTTCTCTCACATCTTGAGTTTATTCTTAGAAAGAGAGATTGTATTTCCCTTCAGCAGTCTGCCAAGTCCATTCTTTAGTTCTTTGTATTCACCAGCAGCATTGAGTGTCTTGGATTTGTGAGCTCCTCTAACAAATTACCATGCCTAGAAAATTTCCATTACTTGTTTTGTTTTCCATGAAGCTCAGAAGCATTTCATTTGTCAGCATAGCTACATCAGGCCAAATGTCTTGTTTTAAAAACTATTTTTCCTCCTTATCTCCCTCGTTTGTTTGTTTGTTTTTGAAAGTGCATCACTGTAGAAAGCAGAGCCGGAGAGAAGAAGGTCATAGGTTTTCCCAGGCATTTGCTGGTCTGGAAATGGAGTAGTGACAAAGAAGGTGAGTTCTTTTCCAGAAGGACTTGTTTGATTGAATGTGTGGTTGGTTTGACCCTTTAGGGTCAGTGGAACCATTTGCAGCAGTGACAGCAGGTGTAGGGGAGCAATTCTTCAGTTGTGCTTCATGTATGAGCAAAGACATGACAATTTGGCTAAAAATAAAGTGTAACATGAACTGCAACAGTGCTGAAACCCATCCATCATGTGTGGCTCCTTCGGGAAGTGTTTGGTATTGGATGTTTGAGAGCCCTGAGTGCTGGATGTGCTGTGTACGCGCTGCTGCGCCATCCTGCTCCCTCGCAGTGCAGCAAGGCATGGAGCTGCCCTTTCCAGAGAGAATCAGCAACTCCTATTCCTTGGAATGAAGCATGTGTCAGATGGACCTAGTTAAACTGCCTGATACTAGTGTTACTAATTGCAGCTGTAGAGGCCTCTTCATTGTTTTTTTTTTTTTTCTTGCTTCCTGTTTCTGTGATTGTCACAGCCATTCATAATTCCCTGGTATTGCTAGCAAGCAATTTCCACCCAATGACCTGAAATGAACTGCTAGAAGAGCACAATTTGGTCTGAACATTACTGCTGCTGTTTCTGAATAGGGGACTGAACTTTTTAGTTGGATGAATGATGAGTGTGATGAGGTGGCCTTAACCCTTGCTGCAGCTGTTGTGCCGTGTTTCTCACTTTGTAATTTAAGTGCTCTTTCTATACAGTTCTTGAAGTGTTGCAGCCTAAATGGAAAAGTACAAAACTACAGTTGTTTTTTAAGAAGAAAAGGACAAGATTTGACAAGAAAGATACCTTTTCAAAGAAAAGGTATCTTTTCTTGCTTTTTCTTCCCTCCCCCGCTCTTAATTAATATACATCCATTAAGAATGGGAATTTAATAGACTTATTTCTCAGTTATCAATTTGCTAAATCTGTTAGATTACTTTTTCTATCATGATAAATGCATGATTTGGTACAACATCTGATGGATCTGGAAGGGAGAAGTGAATATTTTTTTCTGCTAGTACTAAGGGAGTGTAATTCAGAATGCCATTTCCGTAGATCTTTTGAAAAATAAATGAAAGCATAAAGGATTATTGATGGCATTTTAGAAGGCATTAAGTTAAGATAAAATGATAGATGATCTTGCTATGGAGAAAATATAGGAAGCAGAAATCAATATGGCATCATCAGCTGCCTTTTCAGAAAAATCGGTAGTAGTTGTACAAAAAAAGGAAACAAAAGCATGTGACCCTTGAAGGCAAAACAGAGAAGTGAGATGTGGATTAATTCAGCATAATGTGAACAGTGGCATATTGAGATGTTCTTCATTAAAACTAGGTACCGAAGGTGAGTGCAGAAGAGAACTTGTAAGTCTGAGGACCTTCCCCTCCTGGCAGGCATAAGAGCACACGTCAGCTCAGGAACATTGCCTTGGGCCTTTGAACATATCCTTGGCCAGACATTTTCATGCTACCTGATCATGCTGCCCCGCTGCAAAATGAGGAAAGGAGACTATTGGATCAGACTGAATACTTTTGTGATAATGCCTATTTATTTTTATTCTTCTTCCTTCAATGTGCTTGGCTTTCACTGTGCGGCAGCTTTTAGCATCTCTGTAGGGTTGGACCCCAGAGAGGTGGCAAGAGCCTGCTGGAGTGGGAACGCCCACCCAGCCGTATGTGCTTCTTAAGGAAGCAGCAAATTTTACTCTGTCGTGAGTGCTTCTGTGCTCACATGCGAGAAAATGGGTCCCTTGAACTTTGCTGCTGCTTTTTTGTTTCTCCATAAAGGTGCAGATTCTCATTAAATTTTGAAATGTGGGTTGGTGTGCAATTTCTAGTACTTTTGCATTGTCCATTAGCAAACTGGAGAGTTCAGTTACACACTGACAAGCATAAAAACAAATTATGTGGGTGACTGCACAGAAATATTAGAGTGAAAAGATGGAAGGATACATCTGGGAGGTGCAATGGGGAAGTACACATTATAAAATAAATGATGTCTCCTTTTTAATATTTCCACCTACTCTCCTTATGGTCAAATCGTGGGTTTTTTTCTCATTTTTGTGTGTCTTGGAGTTCAGCTTATGAGTTTCCAGGTTTTGAGAGGAGGGCTATTTAGGGGATCCCAAGCATGAAGCAAGCAGTTAGGCTCTACTCTGCAACTGCATTGATGATGCCAGTGGACACTGAGGGTAAAAGGTTAACCTCAAATCCTTCTGCCCTAGGGCTCCGTGTGGTTTTATTTATAGTCTAAAGACACTGTGAGTGCAGTAGCCTCCTGTGTTCCCTCCTTGTTGGCTTGAGCAGAAGCAGTGGTAAAACAGCAATATATGAGAATGGGCCACCAGCTAGGAACAAAGAAAAGCTGCTTTTATCAAGTGTTTTCTCATGGGGGATGAGAAAAAAAGTGAATTGCAGGATTATTGGTAATGACTCTAATGGAGCCAAGTCTTCCTTTCACACATGTCTAACTTGGAGTGCTTTATCTGCCCCTTTGAACACTTGCACAGTTCCCCCCCGATGTGCTTTGGGGGCACCAAAGCTGTCTGAGCAACCGCGTACCCAGCACCGTGTCGGTGAGAGGCCATCGCTACGGGGACACTCTGCCCTCTGCCATCTAGTTGTTAATAGTATCACCAGAATAGTTTGGCTGTAAATCGCAGCCTGACTCGCAGAATCCAATGTATATATATATTGGCAAAAGAAACAACAATATTGAAGAAAAAGTTAGGGAAAGGAAGAGAAAATGGTTGGAGTAAAAACTGGGAAAGAGAGGAACACAATGAATAGAGAAAGTATAGTCTAAATGTGAAGAGAGTCACAGATCATGCATTTCTGGAATTAAACAATCCTGAAGCTCATAGATTTGAGACAGTGGCTATTTAGTGTAACCCTTGCAGGGTGGGAAAACACCTAATCCTGTTTGTTCTTTGACCTTATTTGAAATCCTTTTTATTTATTTTTCAATGTACTGTTTTATCCTGTTTCAAATGAAATACCCTTCAGCCACATAAGTCAATTGACGCTTTTCACAGAATCTGCCTATGAACGATTTTATTTGTAATTATTCTAATAATATTTAGGAGGGACAACTAAATTTGTTTTAGTACAAAGCAAAGTTTAATTGTAAGATTAGCACAAGTTGATTATATGAAAAGCATTTTCAACACCCTTAAATCAGACCAACTGACCTCAAAACAAGTAGCATAATGTTTTCATCACATTTAACATAAACATAAATAATCTGTAGTTAAGCAAGTCATTGTGCATTCAGGCAGAATAGTGCCCTCAACTGCATAGAAACATAAATTGCTCATTGGTAATTTTGGGGTTTTATACTGCTGACAGCTACCGGGAGAATTCCCTGTTCCATTCAGGTTATAGGAACTGTGGGCGTTGGATCCATTCAGTTTTAGTATTGTCAAGAGGTTTATATTCAGTTTTCTTAGGTATGCCATAAATTATTGCTGTTCTTTTGCATAATAGCCTTCCTTAATATATGTGCTGAATGCATGGATTAAAAAGCTGAGGGTCGGTCTCTTCCTTGGATGCCTTTCTTGCATGCTTTTTAGTGAATAAAGGAATTAGCATTAGGAAGTCATACTCTGTCAAAATTTCTGTTACCACCACAGTCTTTAGAGTAGTCTAATAATATAATCTCTTGGGCTTGATTCTGTTGCTTTACATTGAAATCATTTTCACTGTATCAACTAAGCAATGTGATCTGACTTAGGAGCGGGCAGCGCAACCCGTTAGCCGGCATTACCGGGATTTGGGAGGGAGAGGAGGAGCGTCGCTGTCTGCTGTGGGACTAAGGAAAATACCTGGGCCAGTCACAACCTGCTGGGAAATTAGCATACAAAATGTAAATGATGCTGGAGGTATGAGGCTGGATTAGCAGATATAAGGAGATTTATAGAAATAAAGGAGAAAGAAGCTAATGTGTTAGGATTTTTTTTTCTTTTCCAACATGAGTGCAGCCACTTCTTGCTTATACTCTCGCTTCAATGTTTCCGTTCCTAGTAAAATATTGGTAATAACATTACAACATAGCGTTTTCTTCAGAAGATTTATCCAAGTAAAATTGATGACATGGTTTTAGTAAAATTAGAAATGTTCATTTGATATATACCATATAATTTGCAGTCTTAATATTCATACTATCTTGGCAAAAATCCAGTCTTAGTAATTACAGTTAGCAGATTTCACCTGGCCATTTCCAGTGGCAGGAATGGGTTTCTTTCTTTCCTGCGGCATGACCAGGTCTTGTTACCAGCTGTTGTGTGCAGCTCAGAGATCCGTCGGAAATATTTGCAGTGACACACTGAAGTGGAAGATGTAATTTAAAGACTCCAGTTTTAATTTTCAGAGTATTTTGTAGACTAATATTATTGACACAAGAGCATCTAATGCATTCACCTTTGAGTTTGAGTTTTCATCCTCCATAACAAAGAATTCAGGTATTTTATGTTTTGCCTTAGATGGTGGTTTAAATCCTGTTTTAGTTTAGACATTGATTTTTGCAGTCATTATTATATGTGGCTGACGTGAGCTTATGTGGGCACTGGATCCTTCCTGCGAAGCAAAAAAAACCCTCAAGCTCTCAAGTCCTCCTTAAGCATTTGCTGAGAACATTTACTGAGCGTTTTCCCTAAGAAAAGGGACTATTTTTAAGAAAAAGTCCTCCTCAAATTAAGACAAACCTTTTCATAATCATTATTATAGTAGAATAATCAGTAATGGGACACAAGTATGGGAGTTGAACTATAGCACCTGCATCCTTTTATCTGTATTTATGCTTTAATTCTCCTTTAGTGTTGGCAGTTTTATTGGTTTCATTAGGTGTATCACTAGGATAGGAGAGATTTTTGAGATGTCCGAGCCATCTTCTATGTCCTGAAGGCTATTCTTGGTGTTTGGCTCGTCTGACGTTAATTTTTTTATTTCCTGTGTGTGTGGTTTTTTTTTTTTTTTCTTAAAAAGGCATTATATTATAGCAGATGAATATGGCTTCAGAGGAGAAGCCAAGCAGTTATTTCCAGAAGGCACATCTCCATCTTTAACCTAAGAAACATGACATTGCCATAAATCAAGAGCTCCTACTGCATCAAGACTTGTTATTGAGTATATGACAAGAACCCATGTTCTTGAATAAATTTTTTTTTGCTATTAAATGAATTGAAATGGAATTATAGAGTTACTAGAAGGTGAGGTTTTATAATTGCTTTCTTACTGAATCATGTTAAATAATAATCTCCATTAATTTTCCATTAATCTACATTGCTAGTTTCCTGGATATACAGATAAATTTAGTCAAACTTTCTGCTTAATCCATCAATTTGAAAAGATATGACCAGGTGCATTCAGTATGTTTTTAGTAAGTGATCCCAAGCATATTGTTTTGTGGAAACACAGCTCCTCTTTAGTTCTTTTCTGTTCCATCTTACTGTGACCTTCTTATTGCCTGTAGTTGCAGGGAGTGTTCAAGAGCTTATTATTTTATAACCTTCTGAGTACTGAGTTTTGGATTGTTTTTTTAATTAGCATTTTAATTGCTCATCAAAGTAATTGAAAATTGTATTTGAAAACTGGTACATTTACTAATCCCTTTGGAACTAGTCAAGATGAAGACTTTCCCAAGGTCGAACATATGACTGTGATGGTGGAAACTTGTGTTACCTACCTGATGGTAGGTAACTTAGAGGCTTAATGAGTAGATCCATTTTGACTGTGCTTTGCAGTCACTCTCTGCATAGCTACATGTAGAAAACTTTCTCCAGAGACGTGTAGTTCCCTACAGTTTATCCAAGCCAGTCTTCACATGTTCAAAATATAGAATATGAGTCTGAAATGGTTAATGCTGGGAGGTAGGGAAGCTTCTTGAATGGATGACACTGCCCTTGGACACTGTATGCATCCAGCGGTGTTCATCCTACTGCTAAGATGTCCTCACTAGACCTTAAACTAACAGTTAGTTCCTCTGGAGCTGTCCAGAGAAGAAGACTTTTCAGTTATTTGAGAGGTGGCTGGTTGTGGTTGTTGCAAAATCATATTAGGAATCACCTGTGGAACAAATTCCAGGTCTTGGCAAACTTGCGTCACAGTTTCTTAAGCAACTGCACTGTGAGCAGAAGGTTGACTATTTGCTTTGCAACCAGTGGAGCTCTTAATGGTGTTTGAAAAATCGTTTAGAGATACTGTGGGCCATAAAGCACCAGCCTTCCTGTGTCAATTTGTTCTCATTTTAGAGCTCCTAATCAGTTGCAATGCTGGCTGAAGTTAATGGATGTTGCTTGAGACTGGATATCATGTTAAGAATGCTTTCTTAGAACCATTTTTAAGAGATACCTCTTAGTCTTTTCAGTCAGCCTGCTGCTGAACAAAAGGGTTATTAGGAGGTATATTAAGGTTTATATATACACACATATATGCATGCTTATGGTGAATGTGCTCAACCATACAATATATAGAGAGAAATCACCATGCAAATCAAAGCTCTGCTTGGTATTTTAACGGTGGCAGTATCTCTGACATAGCACGAGCTCACTTTCCAATGTGCAGCTTTACTTTTATGCCAAGAGGGATTAACCGCTAGCTGAGCTTGCAGAGGGCAGAAAATTTGGCTCATTGTCACTGGATAGACTTGAGAGGAAGCTACTACTCTGGTTATTGTTTTAGAAGTTTGGAACAACAACAAAAAAAGTCTCTATTATATCTGAAATGAAAATAAAACAGCCAGAGACTGACCCAGTGGAAAATTTCATACTTTTCATTGGTAGGAGATCCTCAGTGAGGCAGAGCAAATGTGATTATTGACAGGGGAGAGAAAAAAAATAAATAGGTTTGTTTGCCGTGTTGTGATGAGAACAACTCAGCAGGACGGGACTCGAGTAGCTGGATGCTGACTGACAAGCAAGCTTGCGTGCTGCTGAGTTAGCAGGGGCTGAGCCTCTTATTTACATGGAGTTATCTTTGCCTTTGCAAGTGCTAGTAACTCTCTTTGTAGAAGAGGTAAGGGCTTCCTGCAGTCCTCAACCTGCACTTTGTATTATGGAAGATGCTTTACAATTAGAAAGCATTTAGTCTAAACACTACTAAGGTGTGGTTCTGTTCCTTCATATGTAGTGGTGGCAATAACCTGGAAACAGGTGGGAAATAGATGGGGAGAAGGAGAGAGAGACGGTTCTGTCAGCATCACTGAAAATGGGGTCAGAGAGTTTAAAAGAATTACCTGTCAAATCACAGGAATTAATGCTGGACTTGGAAATACAATTTGGTAGTGAACTCTTAATCCTCATGGAACGGATGAGAGCTTCTTCATTACAGCACTAATTTTTACCGTCTTAGTCATGGCTTCTACTTCCTTCTGTGAAATTGGAGATATGACCATCACTTAAACTGAAGGAATGGAAGGGATGCTTGCACTTGGATGTAGGTGTGGACATTGAGTTCAGAGATTTGTTAGCTCAGTAGCTGAGAAGACATTCCCCTATAGCTAGAGAGAGAAGATCTACCACCTGGGAACAGAAACATGACTGAGGCCCAAGTTGCTTTCTGAAGGGGCCTTTTGCTTCTCATGACCTACACAAGGACCCAAAGGAACTTCTGTGCTCCATGTTTGGGAATATAAATATACTCCTCAACCATTTTCCTGAAAACTCATTGATTGCTTCTTCTAACGTAGAGCTTCAGGAAAGTAAGCTTTATGTAAAATGGAGCTATATTTGTAAATGACTGTGACTTTTAAGAATGAGAAGAATTGGAATGACAGATACCTGGAATATATAATGAATGCACTCAGAAAGAAACTCTCTTGCATTCAAGCTGGTCTTCCAATTAAAGTACCTTTTCTTAGTAACTGCATCCTGGTGTTGACTCTGCGCTCAGTCAGATGACAGTGAAGTTACTATGTTTTTGTTTGTTTGTTTGTTTGTTTTTTGTTTTGGTAACAGTTCCAAATTGGACCGAAAAGTTGAGATTCTTGAGTTTTGTAAAGAATTTCTTTTAGTAGTACTACCAAAGATTTTACTTCAGATAGTCCAAGTATTGAGTATAACATCTTAAACATTAAAACAAAGATATTAAACAACAATAAAACAAATATATTAAAAGTTAAATATTTACTTTATAGGGTGCATATATCAAAATATCAAATAATTCATTTTCTTACTGTTCTCTTGTTTCTTTTTGTTCTGTTATGAAATTCTGCCCACAACAATGTATTCTTTCAAAATGCTGAGTTTTCTTCTGGAAAGCTGTTTTGTTGTTTTCACCACCTTGTATGGGGAAGCAGTTCTTCTCAGCGAGATGTACTTTGAACTAATTAACTTCTCCCTAAGCACATGGGGCACCGCATATTAAAATGCACCATAGATTCCAATCTTAATTTTTCTCTCTCTGCATGAGATATATTTTGGATCAAATGTTGCTGAGGATACAGAAAGCTGTAGTAAAAAAAGATTAGAACTGTAGCTTTTATTTTCTCTAATATAGCTGAAGTAGGCATTGAAAAAATATCCTATTCATTAAGAAAAAAATTCAATTGTAAGATTGGCTGCAAACAATCTTTGCAAGAGTGATGCAAGAGAATCAAGAAATAATCCATTAATCATTTTTTGATCTTCATCACTTGCAAGGATTAAAATTGTGGTGTGTGCCTTACCTGGCAGGTGGGACCCAGGTGTGAGCGGCAGCTCCAGGGTCTGCTCTTGGCCACCCTTTCTGCCTCCCCTGCAAAGCGCTGCGGGCAGCTCTGCCCCACGTCGTCAGCACTAGTTTACTGGCCTTTGGGCCTGGGGTTTCCAGTACCTGCTTCCTGGTACTAGAGGTATCACCTTAATCCCTCTGGTAAGATTGTTGGCTCCACACTTCTGGTCATGCTGGGAATGTGCTTAAGGCCTTGTAGAAAAAGATTCTTGGGCAGCTGTCTTTCTGCAAATTATTTTTTTCCCCTGAAGTTTGCATTCTTTGGGGATATGGTTTTCTCAGTTCATTGAGCACTCTGATACTGTGTGTACTTCAAAATAAATAAATAAAAACACAGCAGTCTGTTTCCTTTCCTGTTCTATTGCACTTGTCTTGCTCTAATCTACTCACTCAGAATGGAACCAATATCTCTTAAGTCTTAGAAATAACAAAATCTGTATCTAAGAAATGAAGATATCAATAATGTCAGGACAGAAAAACTGAGCGCCTTTTTCTTTTAAGCAGATGGAGAAGAAAAGACGATAGTTGTGTTCTCATTTATATCAAATATATGGGTGTTAACTATATGCATACTGATTCGCAGGGAAAAAGAAAAGTATCTTTACTAAGATCTAGTCCTTTTAAAATACGAATAAAAGAGGTTAGTATTTCCAAGCATCCCAAGGCATTTCTGTGACTTCCTTTATATGTTTTTGCATTCGATCATGATTTCACTTTAAGTTTAGTGTTTGAGGCTTTGCTGACCAGTTAGGAAACTGATCATGGCTCTTGGATTGAATATTCTCTTTTATAGAGATGGCTGCAGTATCTGTGGGCCTGAGGCTGTGGTGACTAACATCTGTCACACGCCTGTCGCACACCTCCCTAGGCAGAGACGTATGTAACAAAACAATCTGTCTGTGTAGGGTCCTTTCTGTGGTTTGCTTATAAACAGAAGGCAGGAAACGTCTATGAGCTCAGATGTATCACACCATGCAATCTTAGAGATGTGGGATGGTAGACATAGCTCATTTAAACTACTCTTTTTTTATTATGAGTAATATAAAATGACTTAAGAAAAGGAAACTGATGTTGTGCTAGTCAGACATTGTATTTTGAGTTATTTTTAATTTTCCAGCAAATGCGTTTTTATATTGGAAGAGTGGAGGTAGTGCAAACACGATCTTTCCAGCAAAAAATTATGTAGCTGTTTTGGCAGGACTGATGTTTCTGACAGCCTTAAACATACACAATTCACCAGGGAACAGTTAACTGGAAAGCACTTGTCCCTGAAAGTGTAAGGCTTTAGGTATCGAATTGACGGAGCTGGTTAAAGTATAAATCTTACTTCTTGCATGCCAGGCTAGTGCTTGAGTCGTCTGAGTCGAGTCAACTTGGCTAATCTAAAGAATGATGATGTTATCTGGGTGTTATCTCATTATTGTAGGCTAACTTTTTTTTTTTTTTTTTTTTTTTTTTTCCTAATTTAGTCCCTTGGTCAGAAAGTAGGGAACTAGGATTACCCAGTTCTCGATTGGTTGAGTATTCAACTATTGAAAGAGGTTGAGTTTGGTTGACAAGGCAACCTAACTATGTGGTATACATGTGTAAGCTGACTCTACCTGTTCTGCCTTCATTTCTGCTTTACTTCCTTCCTTTAAATGTAGGAGATGAGAAGCTGGGGCAGATGCATGTGCTAGAAGTTAGCATTTATTTGCCTATTCAATTTATGTTTGTTTAAATTGGGATAATCTGTGAACCCCACAATCTTTTTTTTTTTCCTTAACAGACGTTAATGACAATGTATTGGAGAAAAGCTTTGCATTTTGTGTACCTTAAACCAAAGAATGTCTCTATAAATAAACTCTGGGGAACATAATGCATCTTAAGTATAAAATATGGCAGTAGTGTTAAATGTGCAACAAAATATTTAACAGTTTTCAGGTAGGAAATTAATTTAAACTTGTTCATTTCTATATCTCCTATAGTCATGGATCACTTGTGTTGACTTTTAGCAATATATTATTAATCGTGTGTGAATTAATTACACTGTTTATTTTTTATTTAATTCCTGTTTTGGAGTGTTCTTTGTTTGTTTTTCCTTTATAACACTATTCTTTGGCAGTCCTTTGTGGTGTAAGATTGTGATAAAAATGAAAAGCAAGAATATTGTTTCATGACATCATCTTCATTTTATTGTCTGATATGTATAGAACATATTTGCAACCATGTGGAAAAAGCTCCCAAGTCATCATTGTAAAGCTGTGAACATATATTGCAAATATGTTTCTTGCCCCAAGAATTGCTGTACTGTATAAAATACTGTAGAAAATGCAAGGCAAGAAAAGAGAGGAGGGAGGTAAAAAAAAGAGGAGGAGGAAGGGTGTATTTTAGAAAGTAGCCATTTGGGCTATATTTCATTTTTGGCCTGTCTTGGATGTGTAATAGGCAGGGATGGAGACAGAAAAGTGGTCTTACTGGTGAAATCATCATGAAATTAGAAACTTTGTGTTTCTTGACTTGATTTTCTGCAAAATGGTGCACTACTTTTCGTTTTCTTTTTTAATTGTTTTCCCCTCCCCTCTCTCTTCTCTAAAGAGTGGAAGAGTAGGAGAAACAAGTACTTCAGTGATCTATTTTACCTGCTTTGTACTTCCTCTTGGCTGAACTTTTATGAATTTGCTTTCTGGCTCATGCCAAGAGCTATTTCAACTTGACATATTGTAAGTGCATTTTCTGTCTCTAATAAAATGTAGAAATGAGAATGATGGATGTGCAGTAGGCTCACTCCTCTATGCCTTACTATTGATTTGTAAATCTGTGTGGCCAGAACTGAACCTGCTTTTGCCTCAGAGCCATCTGGGCTCCCTTTTTTCATGTTGACTTTAGCACCACCAGTGTTCTCCTCTTTTCCCTGTGATTCATACCTGTTGTTACAGAAGATTTCTACAGTCTGAAGATTCCTGCCCTCCTATTTACATTGCCCCTGTAAATAAGAGAAATGAAATCAGTTCCTTATGTGGTATCTTTAAAATGTATGATCTTGCCTTTTCTCCAGACAGCTGGATTGTTCTTCTCTTTTATTAACAAAGCCTTATTAACAAAGCCTTAATAACATGAAGCTTAATCTTTTCACTGAATTTCTGTTGAATATGCTTATTTCTTTCCAGGTACTAGGTGGAGCAGTCTTCAAATTTAAAATTCAGTCTTGCTCACTTTTTCTGACCAGCTCGACTAAGCATGGCATGTTTAATCCTTCCTTTAAATACATCTTGTCAACTCAAGGACTTTCTAACAAATATTAAATAATAATTGCACAAAAATACTTGAGTACAGCAGTCTAATCTGTGCTGTTCAGATATTACTATAGTCAATTTTATAATTTTTTGTGTTCTTCCAGTACAAGGTGAAAACAGCAATTCTATAAAACTGTTTGGTAGACTGTTTTTTTGAGGCAGTAACCTTTCACACAGCCCAAGTCAGCTACTAGCATAACAGGAGTTAAAGCACAGGCATCTCTACTTCTCCTTGAATAATGTCTTGATGATTTTGCATTGCACATTTGACCATGGTCCGCACTGATTCGTTGACTTTAATATTTGCGTGGAAGGTTGGTTTGCTGCAACCTCTGCTAGCTCTTCACATGTGGCAGTTGAGCTACTTTGCGTTCATTATCTTGCCCTGTTAGGGGAGGCTGCTGAGAAGGTAATGAGCACTGTATTTTTACCGCTACCTTATGGCATTTCCACTTGGGGGGTAGATTTGTGTTTTCATGCCAGTAAAACTTGACCTCTTCAACTTTCAGATGCTTATGTGGTTGTTATTTGCAAGATAAAGGTGAATCTGACTGAGAAGCTATTGTTCCTTATCTTTCCCTGTCTATCAGCAATTTAATTACAAGAAGTTTTGAAACTTGACTCAACTTGTGAATTAGACAATGCTATAATATCTTTGTTTTTCAGTTTATGACATATTCTGCATATATGAAATCAATGAGGCAAACTAAGTCTCGATTGTGTCATGGGAAACAACATTCCTGGCTCAATCAATATTTTATTTAATGAGAGACAAACAATTCTTAGGTAAATTCTATTAAGTACTTCATAAGTCCTGAGGAATTCATATATATATATATTTATATATATATATATACATAAATTCTATTTTATACTTACATGAGACAAAGGAAAATGGTTTTCTAATAGATCTTTTATATGCTATGAAACCCACGGGGGGACTATGGGCACAACCAAGTGTGGTCACGGAGCCCAATCTGGTCAACATGAGGCCTCTTCTCCCTCACTCCTTCCCTTCTTGATCATTTGTGCTGCTATATAGGAAGATGTGCTGTGCAGATTGTTTGAATACCCAGCTGCCATTGGGAGCGTGTTGGCAGAATGTAGCCCACTGTGGAGCAGGACAGACATGAGCCGCAAGGTGAGCAGCAGCAAGCACCTCATGAACACAGGCCCCATCCCCTGTAGCAAGGGGCAGTTGCTTTGCTTTGGGAGCTGGTGAGCTTTTTGCTTCCTGTTGAAGCTGCTGCTAGCAGACAGAGGTCTCCCCAAAGAGCGTTTTAAGACAATAATATGATTAGAGTTAATAAAATTTGACAAGACTTAGAAGTCCATGGTCATGTTAAGAAGTGCGATCTTTTTAGCCAGTTTATGTGCCTAAGGCCCAGTGTTGTATTAGTTTTGCTGAGTGTTCATATCATAGAGTATACCAAAATATTCTATCTTTTTTTTTTTCACTAGAAAAACAATGACTTCCATAGCTATAGGTTAGATAGAGGTTAATAAAAGGAAACATGGTGGTGCAGACATTTATTTTCTTTGTGTAATAGAATAGGTGTACTGGCAAAAATGCATCAAGCTACTTGTTATCGATCCAGTCTTAAGCACCTTAGACTGGAGTTTCATTCTTTATCTCTTCACAGGTTCACTGATTTATTTCTGTGAGAAGTAATCATGGCTTAAACTGCTCTAGTTTAGTATGTGATTAATATATTTTCATTCTATACATTTTGTTTACACATTTATGAGTTTTAAGTTCAATATGCACTATTTCCAGTGAAAAAGAGCTATTATTGCAAAGTAAATAACGATCAGATTTGCTTGGTGGCAATACAGATGGTTGATCTTATTTTTGAATAAGTTTATTACAATTTGTTTTGACTATTCTATGAGAAACAACAGAGAACTGAAGCAAAATAGGTGATGAACTTCTCAAGCCATTGCTGAACTACTAGAAGACTATCAAGTAAAATAAAGACACTTAGTTCCTCAAATAATTACCTTTTGCTGCACAGGTAGAAATATTCTCTTTAGTGGAGCTGATATTTACCTTCTAGTTTAAGTCAAGCCTACTGGTTCCAGAAGAACTAAACAATTCCAGCATTTGTGATCCTGGCCTGGAGTCTCTTTCCTCAGTAGCAACTGGCTCATATGAAGAGAAGCAAATGCACCTGTGCACGTGTTGTCATCTCTTGAGATGCTCTACTGGAGCAGAAACATGCTTTTAGAGCAGGATCACTGTCTTCGTGACGTGCCAGAAAGCCAAGAAGGTTCAAATGCAGTTGTGAAATGTTTATGGTGTTCTCCCTTTGCTCTCTGGTTCATTGAGCAACTGGGATATTTCTGATGTCATGAAGAGGATACGTGCAGGGGTTAAGATGCTGGCCGGGGGATTGCTGATACTTGAGTAAATTTTCTGCTCCATCACAGCCAGTTAGAAGGCAGCCTGTTTGTGTGAAATCTCTAGACCTTCTGACAGCTGTTTCGTGTGCCCGAAGAGGTCACTTTTATGCATGAGAGTACTCTGGAAGAAACTGGGAGCAGCCAAGAAGTGGAGATCACTGACTAGCAGGTGAATCGCTCCCTAATGCTTACATGATAAAAATATCAAGGTCCTCTTCCCTACTGCCTATCCTGCCAGTTGAAATCAGTGCATTAGTAGAAACAAAATGAGATTCATGCTGTTCCTCTGCTGCATTGTAGAGATAGAGATGATGGAATTTTTCTCTAGGGAAATACATCTTAACCATGTTGATATGATGATGCTTAGATTCTGGTCTGTGTTTCAGTATTGTATTTTTCAACGGTGCTGAAAATTTATGACTAAAATCATATTATGTTGGAAATGTCCTTTTTGACTGCTGAATTGTTTGGCCTTACAGTAGCTATGTCTTCCCAGGGGTAGATCTCACCTTGGAAAGTGGGTAGCTGACAACAAGAGAAATTAATTCACATTCTGCGCTCATGTTGCTTTGGCTGAATTGTTTTCAGATCTTAAGGAGTGCCATTTAAAACTAGCATAGTTGCTCTGTTGCTTTAGTGTAGACCTAGCTACAATTGCAATTTGATAGAAGTAATTGATTAAAAAAAAAAAAAAAAAAAAGTGTATGGAACTGGATCATGACACAAAATTTGGTGTTTGAGATCATTCTGTTGGATCATGGAAACTGTTCATTACAATCCTAATTTTGAGCTGCTGGTGGCAGGGTTGATGATGTTTTGAGCTAATTGTGTGCACGTCTTCTGTGCAGAACTGTAAAAAGTGAGTGCTTTGGTCTAGCTTCTCTGTCCTGTTTTTAAGAATGGGTCGGCTGGGTTTTACCTCCCTGGCGGAACCACCACCTCACTTATTACTGTATTGCCATGTTACAGAGCAACTCGGAGAGGTTTTATAAAAGATGCAGAAGGGTTCATTTTGTTGATTGATTCAAGACTTATTATTAAATGTCTTTTAATCTAAAATTTTCTAAAGAGCTATCAGACGATGTAACTGAATGCCAGATTTTGAAAGCACAAGCCGCTCTTCAACTTAATCACAGGATTTCTGATCTTTTCATTATGTTCTAAAGCCTCTTGAATTGACAAGGTTAGTATGAAAAAAATAACATGTAATCAAAAAATAACTGCATGTTGTGTTTTCCAAAACACTGAGGTAGCTGCATAATAATTACTTTTGGAGCCATTAAATGAAAAAGCACAGCAGTATTCAGGAATATGTGATTACTCACCGGATTTCTTTATTAAATCTCTAACTTATGTGAAACAATAGGTGCTTGTCTCCCTCCTCCTCTTTATGCAGCACCTTGTTCTTGATGATATTAAAGTCTTTTCCAAATTTGATTAAATTAATCCCCAGGGTAAATCTACTCCAAGTAAAGGCATGATATCAGTGACTGATCATAGGCATTACTTAGTGCTGAGTGGTATTATTCAGTAGGAGGAGAATGGAAGGATGATGGCATTGCTCTCCTTTTGGAGAGAGATTTTTAGCGCAGAGAAAGATTAAACACAGGGTAAATTAGAGACATCATTGTACATAAAGTCCACAGTTTAAGCTTGTGGTCTAAACACTGAGTTTTTTTTTTCCTAGTGTGCAAACTGTGAATACTTTTAATGCATTTTAAAAAAATGCACTATTCCACAAGATTTTGTGATCATGTATTGAACAATTTAACCTTCCTAAATGCAAGTTTTTCTTGTCTTTTTGTGATACAGCTGTTCATGAAGAGTTAATCATGTTGTCCTTCTCTTCTCAGCTTGCTCCCTACAAAGGGTACTCAGAACTCAAAGTAGGACTTTTTCCTGCTGAAGGACAAATTGCAGCTGTGGGAATTTCCTATGCTAGGCAGTCTATTTACAAGAAGCATATCTGTTTTCTGACAGGTTGAACATGTATGTAGTGAAGGCAGTGCCTAAGAGAAATATTTGCATCTAAAAACTCAGCATTAGCACTGACACTGTCTGCATCTCCTTTTTTTCCTTTTTTAATGTCTCCTAGTGTTTATTTCAAAAAAAAAAAAAATGATGGAATCACCTGTGGGAGCTTAATGACAAAAATGTGTTGAAGTATCTGGAGTGGTGTGATCACAAAATATGCAAAAAGTCTGTGGAATGCTCAGTCATGTTTTACATGTATAATAATGCCTCTGAAAATGTGCTTAGTATTTGCAGAAACAGAAAGAGTAGACTTCATAATGCATATGCAGGGAGTAAGGGAGATTTTTAAAAGCAGACTGAAACACTTAGTGTCGTGGGGGTTGCCGAAAGGACAATTCATACCAAGGGTATTTTAAGTTTAGAACATGACCTAAACCAGTGTGTAGCAGACAGACCAGGTGGCTGTTGGCAAACAGCATTTGCACTCTTCCAGTGACTGAATTTTTTCATCAAAATTTATGTAGGAAAAATGATAAGATTTGAAAATGGTGTTTTGACTGTCTTTCTTGACCAGACGTACAGAGGAAATTTCCTCTGTTTCCTCGATATAGGTACCAGATAATGTTTAAGAAAGAAGTATTAACAATGGAAATATAGCATGTCACTATAATTGCCAGTAGTCTTGAAGATGATTAAAAATGTTTGCTGACTTATAGGTTTTGGTTTAATGGTGGAATTAACACGAAGATCCATCACGCTGGCAAAAACTGCACCATTGTCCATTTTCATAGCCTGCATAGATGGAGTTGTGTGCACGGGGGCCGGAATGCCTGTGCAGAAGAGTTTTGCATGAGCCTGAGAGAAGACAGACCTGTAGGAGAGGCGTGACTTGCTCCAATACCCCCTTATGCAGCGATGGGGCACACATGCGTGGTCCTAAGATACATACTTATACCTTTAACATTATTGATAGAAGGTTCATTCTGACTCTAGAAAAATCTTCTGATTTTAAAAAGTTTTTTTTTTTTTTAAGAGGAACAATTCATCTTTACATTTCTTTTAAATTACAATGTTGTTAACTGGATGTAAAACAAGATCTGAGACATATCGTGCTACATTTATTTAACTTGAAATAATTTCTTCTCCAAACCTCTCAGGTGTTAGAGTCATAATAGAAAGTTTTTTGATTTCTCACTATTTTCCCTCCATCTTATTGTTCTATATTCTATATTCAACCACTATTTGGTGGGTGAATATAACTTAATTCCCCAGGTTCTGTTTGTGCTTTCTAAATGCAGGATGATAGCGTGTGGCCTTTATTTTTACAATCTTAGGACTTGGGAGTACATCCCCCAACAAACGTGGGTCTAATTGTTTCCATTTCCAATCTGAATGTTGAACAGGACTATATGGCTGTTTCCCAAGTGACAGAGGACTTTCCACATTCCTCAGATGTTTTGGAAAAAATGAAAACAAAACCAAAAATTCAGTTTTCCTGACTGTTCTGGCTAGGAGGCAGTAAGTTGTTGTTTAAAAGATGTTTTATTTTCTTTCTTTTTTTTTTAATGACCTCAGGACTACTCATGGTATTAAATACTACAGGACTTTAAAAGGTCTGTCAGGTATATTTTTTAGTCTACTGTATCTGCTGCAAGGTGGTTTGAAGTCTTGAGGTAGTAACGTCGGACTAAAATACCGAAAAGCCTGAGTAGCTTTGACTGCTCTGACTGTGTCCCTGGTCCACTGAAAGAGTGGCATTTGTGACAAAGTACATAATTATTCCATATAGTTTTGATGAGGATATTAGTTCTAATATTGCAAGTTACTTCCCTTCTACATTTCATTTTGCATACAGATAAAAACAGTGGATAATGTGACAATATGCAGCTGTAGACAACGTAATTCTTGCAGCTTAGTGAGGTGACAGGCGCTGGTCTGTGCAAACAGCACAGAGTAGCTGAACGGTTGGTGGATATGGAGTTGCCTGTTAACTGTCCAGAATTACAGTCCTCTGTTTATGAGAGTGGTCTCCCTTGAGGTTTTTTTCTAATTTTAACAGGAACTGCTCAGTTGAAGCTGACAAAATTCAGCCAGATACAATAGCAAGATGGATAACATGTAATCAAATAGTAACACTTAGGGGGAACCTGTGGTGTCCTCATGCCAGCATAACGACCTTGTGTTTATTAAAATAAATATCCTCAAGCAAGAGAGCAGCCAAAGAGTTCAATAACAGAAATATTTTCCTGTTCTCCTGCTGGTGAGTGAACAGGGTCTGAAGGTGCCACCTCTAATTGAAAGCAGTCTGCATGCTCATAACAGTTGAGGCTAATTTATTTGTTTATGACAAATAACTGCAGGCAGAGTACATGAGAAAGGGGTAGTGAAAGGCAAAATTGAGATAAATTTTTCCAGCTGTGCTGCGAGAGAGCCAGCAAATTCCCTATGTTGTTATTGCAAGCAATGATGATAAAAATCAAAAAGTAAAAATGAGTCAAGGCAGTTGCAAATGTTTTCCTGGTTTATGGCCTGGCACATTGTTCCAGCAGCATCTTTTATATTGCATCCTCAAATGTCTCTGAGTCTGGTAGGAATGCACTGTGCAAAAGTGACTGAGCATGAGAGACCTGAGCTTGCAAAATGGGAAGTTAAAATGGTTACCAGTGTCCGTCTCGTCGACAGTATCTCTGTCCTCGGAGATGCCCAGCAGCTGACTGGGCGCAGTCCCGAGTATTCTGCTTTGCTTGGCCATGTTTTAATGCTTTGGTTGGACAATCTCCAGGAGTTCCTTCCCACCTCAGTCATTTAGTGATTCTGTGAATTTGGTTATTTACTCTCTGAGCAGCTCGCAATGGATATGTCCTCAAGATACCCCTGCAGGATGGGCGATCAAAGAGCTGAGAGAACTCACTGAAGGTAATGGTCATCTTTGTGACATAAAACACAATCAGATATGTATAATTCATTCTTGACAAATGGAGTCATAGAATAGCTTGGAAGGAAGCTGGAGAGGTTGCTTAATCCCATCACCCTTCATGAAAGGCCAGCTTAGTGCAGGTTATTGAAGGCTTTGCCCACTCATGTTATAAAGGTCTCCAAAGACAGAGATGTCTTAACTTTTCTGGATATCTTGCTACCATCATTGACAAATCCCATGATGAAATTACTTTTATACCTTCTGTGTAGGCAGATTATTGTTACTGTTTGTGTCCGTTTCCTCTCCTCTGTCACTGTACTGCTGAGGTGGCCAGTCTCTCTCTTGACACCCTCATATGAAGCCACTTAGAGAGTGAGGAAAATCCTCATTTTGGTGAAACTTAGCCGCTCATTTCACAACCTCTCCTTGCACATTTTCTGCTCTAGCCCCTAAATGATTATGGTAACTTTGTGCTGGGTTAGCTCAAGCCTGTTGCTATCGGTCTAATGCTGGAGAACCCAAAAGGGGAAGCCCGTGATGCACTTGAGTCCATCAGTGGCCGGAGAGGGGCTCCTGTGCTCCGCGTGCTGGCTGGCTAATGCAGCGCTCTGCACAGCCGCTGCGTTTGCAGCAGGGGCAGTTTGCTGATTCATGTTCAACTTGTGTACAGGGACCTTGGCTCCTTTTCTGCAAACCTGCATTCTGTCTAGTCAGCATTTAGTCTATCCTGCTGTGTGGGTTTTTCTACCCAAGGCAGGACTTTTCATTTACCCTTGTTGATTTTAATTAGGTTCCTGTCAGCCCGTGTCCCTGGCCTGCCAAGGTGCTTCTGAAGTAATCCTAATGACGGAGCTGCCACAACTTCTCTATAATATTTTAATGTGTTTTCCACATGGTTAGATTTTTTTTCCTTAGGACTAACTTGGTTCTTTCTTTGATGGAGTTTGTCTGTTGTGATCTGTCAAGTACTCCCTGGGCAGAGCAAACAGACACATGGTTTCGTCTTTGCAGCAGCTACTGAGGCATTTGGAGATGTATCGTAACCTTGTCCTACTTTTGGATTTTCTCTCCATCTCTGTCTTTCTTATGGGTCATATTTTCTTCAGCCTCTTTGCAGCTGGCCATCATCTTTCTTGGAAGGGCAAGAATCTGACACTGTCTGAGGCTTATCTTTGATAAGGGCAGCTGAGAATAGTTTCCTGTTACAGGCTGTGTTAACAGATGCATCCCAAAGAAGGAAGTTATTGCTTTTCCAACAGCATAAAATTGTTAATGCTTAGCTCCTGAGTCACAAAACCTTCCAAATCCTTTTCTATGAAATCAGTTTGCTTCCTTGATGCATTTGTGTAGGTGGTTATTGACCACAGAATTCAGAACATTGTCCATATTTAAGGGCAATTTACTTTGATTTTATTCCACTTCATTTCTGCGCCTAGTTCCATGCTGTCAAGCTAACTTATAATTCTCAGTTTGTCCTTTCAGCTTGCTGTCATTTTCTATAATTTGTTGTTTTAGTCACTAATGAAAATACTGAGTAAATCTGAATCTGTAAAGAACTTAAATAGATGTATGCCTTTGTTTGGGGAGGGGGAGATGGGCTTGGAGGAAAACCATTGGAAAGAACTTGCCAAGAATTGTTGTCTAAGCAGCTTTGCGTCTTTCCTGATCTATCCCCAATGATGCTTTGCTTTGTGCCTTCTTTATGAGAATGTTTTTTGAAACACCATGTAAACCCTGAACTCAGGTAACAGTATGTGAACCTCGCATAGAACCTTATATCTTGTCATAGTAAGAGATATAAGTAGTTGTTATGCATGTTGTTAGTTTTTTCCAGCGTTTTCCTGAGAACTGAAACTGAGTTCAGAAGACTTTTAAAGTCCTCAGGTTTCTTCAGTTTCCAAAAGCAGAGAATGTGCTCTCCCTTTTCCAGTTCCCCTGCTGATGCTATATACCAAAGTTGTCAAAGAACCAGACATCAGGTTTCAGAAAATCGTCGTAGGTGACTGTGCTGGGCAGCCTGTTTCACACAGTATTCCTTTCCCAACAGCCGGTTATTAATTTATATTTCTTTATCATTCCATGGCCCTTTTCTTTGGATGTTCTGCCAATTTCTCGCAAACAGTCTGTTCTCTTCTAATCTTCTTAGTTTTGTAATCTATGCGAGGCCTCCTACCTGAGGCTTAAACTTTTTGGATTAACATGTGATCTTGGATGCTTGGATGTGCAGATTCATTGTCCTTCCTTTGCTCTTTGTTGTGGCTCTTCCTATTTTTTAGATGTCTTAAATGTTTTAGATTTTTGATGTCTGCTTATGGGATCTTTTTTGTTTCTCAGTTACAAGATTTGTGAATTGGTGGCCACAGACTTTCTAATCTCTCTGGGCTGTGTTACATTTTCATGAAACCATCCCTCATGATCAAAGGAGCCAGTCTCTTTCTGGGCCCTCTTCAGAAACACACATTCTTCAGGATTTATCTTTTTTTGCCTGAACCCTGTATGTGTAAAGATCTCAATCTGATTGCTTTTCCACCTCCAATTTTTTATGGCTCCATACTGGCTATGGATACCAGCCAAGCTAACATTTGGTTAAGTCATCTCAATGGGTTTTTATTTTTTGTAAACTCCAGGAACCCACTCTAACTCAATTAATATGGCAGGTCAAGCTGGGTCAAAACTCAAAGCCAGTAGATATGTGTATTGCAGAGACATTTCTTAATTACATACAATTCTACAGAAGAGATCTAGCAGAGGGAGACTTTAAAGGAGAACAAAGTTTGTTCAACTGTAATCCAACAGGTTCTGGCTGCCTTGACATCAACACACACAGTGTGAAGTCATATCTAATTTAAAGTATATATTTCTGAAATTCCATATGATATGGAAGCAGTTTAAACTGGGAGGTGAAGAGGTAGTCACCTGATGAGTTTAAGTATAACTTGGTTTGTGAGTACAAATCCCAGATAAACAAGGCAGGTGAACTAAAGAAGCATACTTGCATACCTTTACTATAATGTCAAGTTAAAACTGTGTAATAATTGCTGAGAAAACAGTAGTATTTAATACAAATCACATCTAGCTTCCTTTCACTCTTCATATTTGCAGTATGACAAAAAAAACAAGCCAGCAACAGCATGGCATTTATTAACAGTTTCTTATTTTAACTGCAAAGATGTTGCATTTCAAATTTGAAAGAAAAGATAACTTTTTCCAAAGGGAAAATCCTCCCTCTGGGAGGTAAGTGTAAGTAGAATTAGATGATCCTTGGTGGAGAGAATCATGTTTTGTTGAAAGAATTGAGTGGTTAAATGAGCTTCATATGTTCCAACATTGAATTAGAGCGAATGCAAAACCTTTCAAATGTCTGAACTCCTGATTTTTGCAAGAAATCTTTAATTATTTAGTTAGAGGTATTTTGGTTCTGTCTCGTGTTAGTTCATGTGGTCTTGTGCTGATTTCTTATGTTCTTAGGTGCCACAGTTTAAAATGCCCTTTCTATCTCGTAAGTATGGTTGGCTTAGAAGGCAAATCCCAAGTAAGAGCCTGAAGCTGGTCCTGCTTTTCTGTACAGCACCAGTGCAACTCTCATTATATATCATATATATATCATTATATATCATAGCAATGCCCGCATTAGGTATTTTATGATGATGCAAATGTAAAACAGAAATCAGATAAGAGTTTCAAAAGTGACCTGTGATCTGTGAACCTTTCTCAGTGAGAGCTTTCGGAAACTCTGCTGTTACCAAAATTATGATTAAGAGCTGATCTCACAACAATTTTCAAGTGTAAGAAAGAGGGGCAGAAATGAGTAAATGCAGCTCTGCAACTGGAATCTGAAACAAATTCAGCCTTAGAAATAAGACAGGGAATATATTGTGGCACAGTAGGATTTCTTTCTGTTCTACTGGTATACACTCCAAGTTCTCTCTTCTAACAGAATAAAGTAGCATTCCAACATAGGCTATTTAAATATTTTGAGGGTCACAATAAATTAACTGAGTTTAGAGTATCACTTTCAAGAACAATGAGAACCGTCTCTTTTCCAGCTACTTTCATGTCTTTTCAACTGAAGATGCAACTTTCAGGAACATAGAACACTTAATTAGTAACAAAACTTCGCTAATACAAAGTTGGAGTGTTTGCAGACATTGTGGGATTTGTAGTCCATTACAAGAGCTAGATGCCCAAACAACTTTATTGATGTGTTACCATGATATGAAGTCAAGAAATCTCAGTGGGGCACAGGGACATGCTGCTCTTCGCTGTGATGCAGTCTGCAAAGGAAAATACCACGTTTCTGAACTCAAGTGGTTTTATTGATGTAGTTGCCACCTGAACAAGGTATGAATGGCCACCAGGCTCATTTGTTTTGTCAGATTGTGAATGTGCAGTCTCTTCCTCAAAACGAAATACAGAGTAAGATGGGAAAGTACTGCTCTGCTCAGCCATTGCTGCTGTGAGGGGATAAAGAAAGAAATCAAATATCTAGATAGGCAGCTAGTCTGCCTTGATCTCACTTAGAACATAATCCTATCTTGTATTGGCTCTGTTCTGTGCATCCTACATGGTAACTGAGCAAATGGTTGTTTATCATCATTACGTGTCCGCGCTACCAGTGGCAGAGTTGTCATCCAAACTGATTACCCCAATGCAACAGAAACTGCATGAAGGGCCAAAGTGCCTCTGTTTCTAGAAGAGGAGAATAACTGTTTAGGCAGCTGCAACGGCTGATTCAGGAAAGCAAACATTAAGTAGAGCACAACAAAGTGCACCTCCTGGAGGATCTGCTTATCTTTTCCTCCTTTCTCTCCTGTTTCCTCCTCTTGAAGTTGTATTTATTTTATATTAATGTGTGTTTATACTATAGTAATGTCTGATTTTTTTTGTAAATATTTTTTTATATTTTCAGCACATTTTAAAGCAAAGAAAATTATTAATTCCAAAATATGGATTTTATCCAGAACATCTGATTGAAACAAGCTGCCATGGTGTGAGTTTTTTTGTTTCTTTGTTTTGCTTGGTTTTCTGTAAAATCTTTGAGAAATCTTTGCAACGATCATATAATCTGTGAACTAAACACTTGCTGTGGTTTCTGGCCTTGAAACACTTGGCTCCATGTTTCTGCAGGGAAGTCTCACGCCTCCTTCATATGTAGGTCCATTTATCGCTGGAATCTCACTTACCTGTTAGTAGAAGTTTGCAGCAGTAAAGCGTAATGGAAGCAATTCCAAACATGAAAAAAGACTTAGAGCTCAAAATATGTTCCTTTAATGTCATATTATATTTAGCAAGTCTGCAGAAGTAATGAGAATATTAATGTAGAACAAAACTGTGCTTCAGGGAAACAAAACTCTGCTTGGGGCTCAGGTTCATGGATTTCATGGAAGAATAACCTCATCCTGAAACTTGAGATGTCTGTACCTCCTGCTGCATTATTTTCAAGTAGACATGTGTTTCTTAGCTGCTAATTTGCAATGCAGATTAAAGAGTACTTCAGCAGCAAGATTTCGGCCTTTTGCCAATAGAATTAAATGTTCATTTAAAACAATGTTTAAATGGTGTTCAGAAGATAATATAGCAGAACTCATTAAAGGAAGACTGCTGTGTAATACAGTATGGGATATTTTAATTCTCAGCGCTAATTATAAAGAACAAAAAATATGAAAAAAAAAACAAATTTAAATTCCCGAATACATTAAACCAGGACTGATAAGAAAGGGAAGTTTCAACTTGTCAGAAATAAAGGCTTGATGGAATAGGTATCATTCTTAGAAAGATTCGGACATATGGAAAAGTAAAAAAGAGTTTTGAATTTGTGCTGTGTGACTTGCAAGTTTGGAATAGAGCATGTTAATCACACGTGGAAAGAGAAGACTAGTCCTGAAGGGATTCATGTGAGTTTTTAGTATATTTGCATTGGCTTAAAGGAACGAATGTCAATCACAGGTGGAACACTACAATCATAGTAAGAATGTCTTAAATATATGTATGTGTAGAATATTGCAGGGAATTAAATAGACAGGGAATGTTACAGACAAATTCAAAATCTATTATTATGAGTATTTTCCCCATATGTATTACGTAATAAGATACTGTTGATGCTTATGGTGTATGGTGTTGCTTTTATAATCTTACCTCAACAAAGCTATAATTTCTGGTTTTTTATCCTTTGTTTTGTTATTGTAAATACTTTTATTTTCGTATTTCCATAAAAGTTCAAAATATGACATGCCTGTGGAGAACTCCAAAAATAGAGAGCAAAAGAAAACAATCTCCAAAGCATTTAGAATTTTACTATTTATGATTTTGAACCCATCTTGCCTTTTGGAGTTGTGAGCTCCAAACCATAATGATTATTACATGGACTTTAAAATAGAGAGCTTTAATTCTCATTACTGAATCCATATATTATAAAGATAGATCCTTTTAAAAAAGTTAGCTTTCACGTCAGTGATTTTCTGAAACATAAAGTATTCCCTAATAGATGCTTTTCTGCAAGGAGTTTCATTTAAAGCAGAATGTTTAGTGTTATATCTTGATATAAAAATATAAAGGAAAAAGTTGCTTAAGATCCTGAATGAGAAATCAAATATGACTACAGTTACAAATATTGAAGTATAATATTTTAAAACAACGGCAATAGTGCCTTGAAAGAAGATAAATTGTTTTGAATCAGGAGGGAGATGGCAACTAAATATCCAGGCTCAAAAATTCAGCAGTGGACAGCTGACATTTCCAAGGAGATTAGATGAATATGAAATGTTATCTCCATTAGCAAGGTGTGGAATAGTTCTCTAATTTGATTTTTTTTTTTTCTGCTAAATGTTTAAGAGCCCTTTCCCATTCTTCTCTTGAATTAACTATATTTTCATTTTGAAAGGAAAATGTTGCAGACTGTACAGTAAAATAGGATCTTAGAAGAGTCTCTTGTGTATTTGTTAGCTCATCCTGTTGTGTTACAAAGAAGAAAATATTTTTCAAAATTTTTTTCAAGGCTTTTTTTTTCCCCTAATGTTTTCTAAAATCTTTTTTCTTGTCATACAAATGCTATCTTGGGGTTTGATGTCAAGCAGAGGACATTAAGAAAATGATATACTTAGTACCATTTTACCTATTCTTGTATTATACCCTTCATTATATACACTCCTATTCTTCTTCATTTGTTTGGGATATAAAAGAGAATAACAAAGACATAAGTAACTCTATGACCTGATGATAATCAAGGAGAAGAAATCATGTTAACCTGTAGCAGTCTCAAGTGAAGCTACGGTACTTGCAGTTGGAGGAAAGAAACCTTTTTTAAGTGTGAAATAAAATGCAAGCCCACACAGAATAACTTTTCAGATCAGAAATCAGCCTTTAAGGAGATGACACGCACCTCTGGGGATGCCCTCTTTACACGAGTGGAAGTAGTGGCTGCCGGTAGGTCTCTCTGAAGCCATTTGTTCTGTGGGCTCTACAAGCCCAGATCCCTCAACCTCTCCTCACAAGGCTTCACTTCACAAGCTGTGTCTCAGTCACAGCTAGTGTGAGCCCTCAGTAGATTCATCCTCGTTTATTTTTCTTGTCTTCTAATGGGCAAGAACAGATCACGTTGTTTTTATTAACTAGTATTCCCTGCTTTTCTTTAGAAGCTCTAACTCTCCTTAGAGATGCTTTGGTTTGGTCTTCAGGTCTTAGGAGACCCACCGCTGCTTACTGACTTCATAAGAATGTCAGGAGTGAATTGACAATTCAGCTTTTTAGACTGCATTTGCAATCTTGGAATGGGATCTAAAGAGGGACAGTATGGAAGACACTTCATCGCTCTTTTCTCCTATCATATTGTACTCCTCTCTCCTGACATTTTCACTTTTCTCATCCTTTTTTCCTACCCTTTTGCTAGTAAAGACATAAGGACGTAATTCTTAAGAGCCTCTTTGGATCACAACTTCTATTTTCTCAAAGACTCAAATCAACTACTGTGATTTGTCTTATTTAAGCTTAAAATCTAGGTAAACATTTCAAGCAAATTTAATTTGATTACAATCTTTTTTTCCACCATTGTCTTTATAGCCAGTTATTGACATGTAGGAGAAGAATCCACCCAGTTAGAAAAGCGTAAAGCCTGCCTAGGATAGAGTATGATAAAAGAAAGGCCCCCTCGCCCCCACACAAAGAAAATAAATTCTTTGCTACCATAGCAACGATACAGCACTTTCACTAACCCCATTAAAAATCACAAATTCTCCTCTTATACCATGAAGAAATTTAAATTTAGAGCATTAGCTCTGGGATATTCTGCACTGAACTGGCAAGAACATTTGTTTATGAAACTGTCCTCCACTCCTAAGAAATCTGCATGTAGATGCAAGGATATCACAAGGTTCTTTTTAGTTTTCACAAGAGTTCCTTAATCTTTCTCTGAGTTAAATTAGATTTTCATATTTTATGCCAAAAAAGGCTATGAAAATTCTTACAGGACTGATTTCTATTGTATTTTTCTTTTGTTCTGTTCCAGAAAGTACAATATGGAGAGGAGAAATAAATTTTTGGAAAAAAAGAAGCAAAAGTCAATGCTGGTAGATTTGTAGTGAAGGTGAGGTCGTGAGTAGAGGCTTTATTTTCCAACCAAAGAGTGTTGGTTGCCATAGTGATTACTTTCTTTGACAACAACTACTTTTAAATAGACCAGAATCTTTTATTTTGGATTTCTTGAAATTAGCAGTCTCTGATGAAGGGAAGGGTGATTCATGTTTAATCATTTCTGAAGTTTAACGTGCTCTTAAGTCCATCATCACCACCCTTGATCTTTATACCCGGACAGCTTCATGTGCAGATTTAGAGCTCCTTCGGGTCAATGATTATGATCAACATGATTAATATGTTGGCATACAGCAAAATCTTTCTGGTGCTCAAGATATCAAAGGTTCTCTAAGGCTCAATCCAAAACAAACTTATGAAAATAACATTAAATAAACACAGATATCACAGAGGAGTTGAAGCTGATGGGGAGCATGGCAGATGACCTGGTCCCGCCACCTGCTCAAGAGGGGTCATCTCGAGCAGTTTGCCGGGGATTTCTAAGGATAGAGACTGAACGGTCACTTTGGGCAACCTCTTCCAATGTTTGACCGCTCACAAGCCTAGCCTTGATGATACTACTTTTCTTATATAACAATAAAAGATTTCGTTTCAAAGGTTTCATTTGTCAACTTATCTTTTATGACTCAGGGTATAGGGAATAGCCACTGCTGTTAATGTATCAGAGTTTTTTTTTTTTTTTTTTTTAATGTAGTACAAGTTCAGCTTTCTACCTATATCTCATGTCTGCTTTCACTTCTGTCATCATTTCTGTTTGTATTAAGAAATTGGCTTATCACCTCAGAGTGTTAAGAGTTCTTCTCCTGCTTTAAATACTGGGACAACCTTGCCTGCAGTCAGTTTTCTAATGCTGCCTTATGCATCAAAACTGAGATGTATATAAAAGATAATGCACAGTATTAAAGATGGTGCACATGATTTTCTTTAGAGGATGGGAAGACAGAAGTCTCTTGAAAATTCTTTTCTGGTTGGTAACTGCTGCTGTGCAAGAAAGCTTCTTGTGTTAAACTGTTTGAATATTAGGCCTTGTTGGCATCGTTTGGCTGTACCTGCTTGAACAGATTAACTCACATTGGAATTGCATCTCTTCTGCTCATGTATATTTTGAATTTGAAATTTCAGAGAGTCTGGATCAATACTTAAGAACAGTCCTCTAATTCCACCTTGTACCATATGTCTGTCCACAATGATTAGGACTACCAGTCTTGAAACAGGATCATTGCTCTGTACTCTATCTTGAGAAATTTTCTTCCAGAAGTTACATCTCCATAAACAAACTGGGTCATAAATCTGCTATAACTGCCTTATACACCTTATAAGTGACTCACTTATCCATTTGCTTACTGATTTTTCTCTGAGCACTAATGCTATTCTGGCATACAAGACAGACTTTTTCCTCCCCCTTAGATTTAAAGCAGAATTTTAAAATCTACCTTTTGAAATCTTATCTGTATGGATGGACAGTTAAGGGATGCCTGAAGATAAATAGTGAGTGTGTGTTCATTCTTGTTGCACTGGCATCTAAATCTGGAAATCTGGAAGCTTCCTGCCCATGTAAGCTTCCCTGAGCATATGGAAAGGGCACGGCAGGCAATCTTAAAGGCTGTATATCGTCGATCATTCCAGACATGCAGCATAACAGTAATGAGCCACAGAGCTACGAAAAAAAATGTTTATATATATTTTTTATATTGTTTTGTGATAATTTATGTACAGGTTTATTACGTTTTATAGTAAGATGTAGAAAAAGTTTCAGAGCTAAGTTGCTTAAAGCTGATTGAGCACAATAGATAGCCATGTAGACTTGTTACTCACCAGAAAATGACGGGTAGCTTTTTACCTGTCAACTATGTAAAAAATTGTTTAGGACAATCAGTAAGATCTCCTGACATATGGGTCAGCTTTTCTGTTTTATTTATTTGTGGTAGGCTGTCAAACATTGCATTGTATTCATTTCATAGTTTTCTATTGAGGTGGCTATAGCCTACAACTTTAATAACATGTTACTCAATGTGTCTTCTGCTTGATACCCATTTCTTGTTCTAGTTGTCTATTTAAGTTTTGTTCTTTTGATGCAATCTTTGAGTAATTAGAGTCTAGGCAAACCAAAGAAGACTGCATAAGCAGAGAGCAAAAAGTCCTTGTCTGTTTATAGTATTTAATGCTGAATTTTTGTTCTGAAGTAGATGATTTTTCAAGACCTTTTCTGCATGTATTTATTGATATGTTTTAATAATAGAAGGTAAATGAGTGTATGCATGTCTGTGGAAGCTTCATCTTATCTTCACTCTGGGTATATTATTTCAATATATTGCATCAAATTGCAAAATGAGTGTTTTAGATAAAGCTGTAATTCTGCAGATTCCATCACTAGTGGAATGGTACCTGTGTCTGCTCTTGGTCTCTGCTTTCAGGGAGTACCGTAACTTTCTGTGAATACAGCTTTTCCTCCCTGTTTTCCTCTCTCTTCTCCTCCTTTTTTAAAAATCTTTTAAGTAAAAAGTAGTAATTTTACACTGTTGTTCTGTTTATATACAGCTTCATCTCTCTGGATAACATAAATGGGAACAACTATTACATGTAAAGAAAACATTTGTACTACTAGAACAGCATAATGGCTAGGGACAGAAGTATCTGCAGTATCCTCATAGTCCTTATAATTTTTTCGCTTAGCTTTAATTTCTCTTTGAGGAGCATATCAATATAAAATCTAAATTAGCCTATAAAATAAGCACATGGCCGCTTCAGGACATAACTTGATTTTCTCTTTGGTTTTAACCACTGACTGTCAAATTCCTGCATAAGGAATACTGGGGAATGTATAATGATGGATAATCTTTACATAAAATCTAACAAAAAACTTTATTTAATTGGAAGGGATAATGGAAGGCCACAGATTTGTGCCTTTGACTTTCAGACTGACTTCTTCATTTGCTGCATATAATTATAGATCGTGCAATCTGATGAGATCTTTTCAATCTTCCAATTCAATTTACCAAGTGAAATAGGTCTGCTGTATTCATTTTTTGGATTTACTTAAACTAATGCCAATAATGAAGCTTACCAATTTTTTCCTGCACGTTATTCCATAATTAGAGACAGCTCTACTTTCTCATGAGTTTGACCTTCTATGCTTTATGTTATACAACTGAGCTTTTTGAAATTTTTAACCTTTTTATACCATACATTTCGAGCTTGCTGCATATGCTACAGTCAGTATGATGGTAAGGCAGGGAATCCTTTCAGGTTAAGTGCTTTTAGCTATTTGTGATTTTGGGGAGATCGAATCTGGTGAACTAGTCCTTACAGATGATTGCCTCCAGACACATGCTTTAATTTCTAGTACAATGCTAATGACAACTTGAGGAAAGTTGTCCTGCTAAATAATTTTATATAGACTCAAATAAAAGTGTTTAATTTTATTTATCATACTTCACATATTACAGATGACTGCAGTCACTCAAACTGAGGTAGTATGAATTGAACAATTGAAGAAGGGAGACTTTTTTTCCTTTTTTTTTCTTTTTTTTTTCCTCTCATCCAGTTGAGTTTATCTGTCGATTCACAGATCTCCTTTACAGAGCAATTGCCAATGGGAATACTAAGTGTCATTCAAAAACAAAAAAGCCAGTTTTGTTAAACTTTATTAGAAAAATCATTCCAAACCTTTTTCAGATGATTTTTTGAGAACTATTCTTTTTTCATTCATTTTTCTTTTTTAGGTAAATTTTATCTTTAAAGTATTTACATGACTTGAAAATCTTTTGCCAAATTGTTGTCAATTCAGGGATACTGCATTTGAGATGGCCTGGCTTATTCACTAAGACACGCATAGAATGGTTGGTACAGGAAATAGAAACGTGCATTTTATTTCTTCCCACAGCTGCACTGCTGAAACGCTCTGGAGCCACGGGGGATGTAGAGCAGAGCTGCTGAGCAGGCTGGGCTCTGTCAGGGCACAAGCAGGTTGGTGCCACCAGTGTCACAGTTTAAAGTTCCTCACTTCTTGCTGAGGCACCCTCATATTATTTTGTTCACGCACAGCACACAGAGAGGCTCTATGTTCCCCTTACTTTTTTCTTAAACTACTTTTTCTCCTCTATTGAGAAACTGTGATCTCCTGTGTATTCTCACTGTATATTCTGTGTGCAGTTCTTAACGCTTCAAGATTTTTGGAAACACTGTTAGTTATCTGTGATTACCATAGAAATGAGAAGAAATGTTTCCTTTACATTACTTACTGCCTTGAGTTGTGTAGTTGGCACCAGTGCTGTGAAATGAGAAACGTCAGCTCAAACAGGGAGCAAGTGCTTGCGAAGCACCCTGAAGATGACAATTGTAGGTTAGTATGTGATAAGCAGAAGAACAGCTTCCAGCAGCTGCTGCCCTCTTCGTTTGGAATAAACTTCTTTTACATTGCCTTTGACCAATATCCATGTCAGATTATTAAAGGTATTTTTCTCTTTCTTTTTTGGATTTTAGTTGGTGTTGTCAGCTATAGTCTGCTGCTCTCCTTTGCTGAGCCAAATGGTAAACTTTGGCCCATGGCCAGATAATCTCCTCTCTGCACTATCTGGATATTAGAAATACTCTATTTCTTATTCAAGACATGTCTTGGAAGTGTCAAATTTACCAGCATCCTGAAAACACTTTCTCTCCTAATTCTCTTACTGGCTTCCTCCACCTCCTTTTACACTCTGAGAAGTCCTCATTTTTTTTCTAGAAAATCCTCCTTATGGACTCTCTTGAAAATGCTGTGCATTTTGAAACTTTACTATTAATATATGCTGTTCCCACGAGACTGCATTCATTTCAAATCATATGCATTTGGAGGATTTTTTCAAACTCTCTGACAGAGTAGTTTAGACAGGAATCAAAACGATATTTTCAGAGCTATTTCTGATCTAATTAATCTTTGCATTAAAAGGTAGTTCCTAGCAAGATACAGGAGTGAAAATTTAACTACTCTGTGGGAATACAAGAACATTTGACAACTATTTTTGTCACTAGCTGCCTAAGAAACTATTAGAAGGAGACTTAAAACTAACCTGAAAGAATCAGCTTTATAACTTCAGATAAAATTCATTGGATGTGTTCTTATAATAAAGATTTTTTTTTAAAAAAATATGTTTAGCTAGATGCAAGAAGCATCTTTATGGTGACACATTAGCTTATAGGACAGTGAACACTTCGTGTTTTTCCAGTAAAAAAATGGGGCTCTGAGTTTCTAAGTATTCCCTTGAAGGAAATATGTCATGTAAGAAAGTATTTTAGTACAAGTTCAGTGAACATAGAAGCACTTGGTGATGTAGTCAATCAGATCAGGTGACATTATTTTGTTTTACCCTAAAGTGTAGAGTAATATGAGAAATAAGCTGAAAATTGCTGCAAAGTTGTGATATCTGATGTATGTGTGTGTTGTCTTTTTTTCCCACTAAGTAAATATGGATGTGGCTGTAGGCAACCAACAGTATGGGATGGCAGTAAATATTAGTGATGTTGGAGTCTGAACGAGAGGATAACTGGTAGCGAGTGTCCAGCTCGGCGCTCAGCTGCAGGAGTGCAGGGCCCAGCCCTGGTTGAGCCGGCAGCCGTGCTGTGCTGAAAGGTACCAGCCTTGATGCAGGATGTCATGACCAGCATAATGCTGGGGCAGAAGCACAGCCACCCTCCTGATCAGACCTCTGTCCTTTATCACTGCCTTCTGGTTTTCATATGAAAAGAAAGAATATTGAGGAGGGAGGAGGTGTAGGAGACTGAAGCTGTGCTCTGCTAGGCCAGCTGGGTGAGGTTAGCTGCAAGGATGAGGCATGAAATGAGCTTGCGACTTGCAGTGTTGTATTTACTAACTGGTGGCCACATCTTCGCAGTTCTAGTGTGTGTGCTAACTTGCAGTCCTGGATGTATTTGAAATGTTTGTGCTGTTGCACCTGAGTTTTCAACAAGATGTCAATATGATTTCCCTCTGCTCGAGTTTAGCTGAGCTTGTCTACAAGAGATTTTTACTGAAAATAGACTTATTTAGAAAGTCTATGAAAATAGAATTATGAAGAATTTTTGTGGGTATGTAAGCATGGATGCGAAATTTAAAGCAAATAGCAAGTTGTGTTCTTTAAAGCTGAGGTGTACACCATTAAAATGAACACTCGCAGTCAACACTCTACAAGCATTTAGCATAAAGCTAGCAAATTCTTTGTACAACTGGAGTTATCTTGCACTTTTTGTTGCAAACACATTATACAGCAGAAGTATAATTATAGTTTGCTAATTAATAACATGAATATTGTAGCTTGATGGATTGCTATACTGAAAAGTGTCTGTCTCGGCAACCAGCGGGGACTTCTAAAAGCAATCTGTAGTGTTTATCTTTGGGTTTAATAAAGATCATATCATAGCCATCATCCTATCAGATCTCCAGAACAAATGAGTGCATGGCTTTCTGCCTCGGGTTGTCTCCTGGCTTTATTATAGCTGCCAGAGCGTTGTTACTTTATTGCTGTGCCCACAGCCATGTTTCTTATCTGGGAAAAACTCCATCAATCAAATTTAGAGGAGTTTCACTGGGTTCCTGGACTGTTTCTAAGCTATTTGTTTTTACACTCTTTGTAACTTCATGCAACTATTCTGATATTAAGGAAGGGATAAGTATTTGAAGACTCCCCTGGAAAATAAACACTTTCTGCAGTCTGAGACTTTTAGGAAGTTGACAGCTACTGGCTTACAAATGAAATGAGCAAGAGTCAAATAACATCTTCAGTGTTAGGTGTGTGACAGTCCAAGAATTGAAATTAGGCCTTTGTGGCTTGATTGCTCAATTTTGCTTTAGCTTACACAATGAGACTCTAATTTTCACTTGCTTTGGAAAATTGAGAAATACTGCACTGAAGCTGACTGAGTGTCATTACATGCTGAACTGCAGTAAGGAAAGCATGTGTAAAGCCTACTCAAAGGTATTCCCTGACCTTACCCTTTCTGAGGCAGTTATACAGAGATATGTTGGGGTATATTGCCTGTTTGCTGTCAGTTACTACCAAGATCCTATATTTTCTACTAACTGGTAGATTAAGTAACATGTCAAAATCCATGAGGAGATGTAGAGAATGAGGTGAGTGCTACAGATGTTACCCTGTACGTTTTGAGTGTTTGTGGAGGGCACCTTGATGTACATGGACTTAAAAGAGCTTTCAGTGCAGGGAGTTACCCGACTGACAAAAATCTGAACTGTTTTTCTAAGATTTTTTTTTTCTCTTGCATGATATTTTTGGTTTTGCATTTCTCTCCCTTGTTCGCTCTCTCTCCAGAGCTTTGATCCAGCACTTCTGAAATAAGGGAATTGATTAATGCTCAAAGGAGAATTGTAAAGCACTTGGCTAAAAAGGGAAAAAGTTTATCTAAGGCCTGCATTGTTTACAGTATTCCCTGGACAAATGACACACCATGTTGAAATGACCCCCTAGAAATGCAACGCAGGAGCACTGCTGTGTCCTCTAGAAGGGTACTGCACTCTCTCATGATGGTGATAAATGGGGAAAATCGGATCATGAAAATAAGCATTACACTTTCATTCTGGTTTGTTTAGGAAGGGGAGGGGATGTTGTACAAGGAAATAGTGGGACAGTCCAGTGGTGCCATTGCCACGGGTGGTGTGGCAAAGGAAACAGTTTGCCTTTGAATTCTGCTGTGAGGACGAAGCTCTAAAGAACAGCAGCACCTCCTAACATCATTGTGAGAGTGCCTGCGGCCACAGCACTTTGTGCAGTAATTTGAGTCATTTCTCACAAGCTCTTCAGCACATCTAAAAACTTGAAGTGCTCCGCAGCCCACTGCTTATCAGTGGTCTTCAGTGAGCCTTCACTAACTGCTGCTTAAGCTGCTCCTGTAAAATGGAGAGAGACAGAGAGAGACAGAGACATGTGGGGAGAAGGAGATAATCGCTGGAGCTGTAGGCACCTCTCTTCCCTAATGACTGTATTGATGAGTGCCTTTGCGGAAGGGTTTGAGGTGTCTCCTTCTCCTGCTTTGGTGAAACATAAAATGAAGCCCAAGATTTTCTGTGGCCCTTGAATTAGTTATTGCCTCACTCTTTAGCAGAAGTGGTATGGACCATAAAGTTAGCCCTTAGAGTTTATTTTACTTTACTTAAAACTTCTACATTTTCTGTTTAAATAAAACTGCCACCACCACCTCAGACGAGTTAGTGCTGCTGCTGCTGTGGATTTTTAAACAGTTGCTATGTTCTTAGTTCCCAAAGGGGCTTTAATTTGAGTAGCTTTCTGTGGGGCTCTGCAGTATTGACATTCTAATTTTTTTAGCATAAAGGATGCAGTCTAAATATAAGAGTGATATTATGTAAGATCTAGGTAAACTGAGTTATTTTCAGAGTAGATGAAAATGAAGCAGAGTCCTTATCTGGCCCTTCTCTCTCCCCAGCACTGCTGAATTTGGGCACAATTCAGATCATGGGCAGCAGAGCTTTCTCTGTTGTGAAACGTTTCTGCTCCTTAGAAACGTTGTTTTACTCCCTCCCTCTTACCTTATGCTCTTGTAAATTGATTTAAAGGGGTTGAGTAGCACTCAACACTTGAAATCTTGATTTATGTTTTGCGTTTTGTTGTTGTCTAATGGTTTGGCCTTGGGCCAACTCGGTGGTACTCTCTGTTGTACAGAGAATGTCACTTGCTTTGCAGGGAAGTGCTATGGGTTGCTTTTGTGGCAGGAAATCTGAGGAATATGGTACAAAACTAACATCATAGCCTCAGTTCTTAAGAATCTATCAAAAATGAATTCCATTAAAAGCTTAAAGAAGGAGTTGTAGCTGAGTATAGAAAAAATGTCAGGAAGAAATTGGAAAGGCTGGGGCAAAATGTGAGTTATAACAACTGAACAAGTTATAAGAACTCTGTAAGAGAAGGCTTTGGAAATATGTTAGAAATGAAAGTATGGAAGATATTGTAAGATGTTTATGGGAAAAGAAAATATATATGCAATATAGAGGTATTCAATGCCCTTATTTTTATTAGTCTTCTCAAATGAGGTAAACTGCAAGAAGATTTTCAACTGTTAATAACAGAGCATAAATATAGGCAAAAACAAAGGAACAAATTTTTTCTAATGTTTTTATTTTTCTCTAGTTTCATTTTTTCTTTCTGCTTTACAACATCCTATTTTGATTCTAGTGATCTTTGGATCCATGGTCTGTGTGTTTACACTCTCCAGTAGATAGCAACCGGATATATCTGTATCCTTACGTGCAGGCCCTAATCCAGCATATGCTCCAAGGTGGAAGTCCTAATATACTGTCAGCATGTGCACATGTCTATGAAGGTGGATCTCTTAGGAGTAAATTTTGGGCCCCAAGGAAATTTGGAGCTCATTGTTAGTGTATAGTAAAATCTGCATATGGCTTATAAGTCATCATGACTATTAAATTCCCATGATTTACCTTTTTCTATTTTTCTGTACTCGTGATAGGTAGGTGACCTTTGCGTTCATGTGAAGCAGAGCTTTTCCAAGATAGTGTAATGACTTCTAACTGCTTTTAGTGTAAGAGAATCCCCCAAAAGCTCTAGCAGTTCATGAGTTCAACCCAAGTTGATATGAACATCTGTTACAGTTCAAAGATAGCTCTAAAGCACGTCTAAGCCTAAGAAGCTGAATCAAACTGCTTGTTTAGTCAAGAATAAGGGTTTTGTTTGTCGTTTTTTGTTGGCTTGATTCTATGGAGAAATGCCTAAATGTCTATGATAGGGGAGGTAAGCTGCACACAAATGAATCTTTGGAAATAAATTATTTTATAGGAGATGAAGCTTGGTGATGCTCATAGAAAAGAAGAATGAAACATCTGTTTTTGAGATTTAAAGATGTGATAAAGAACTTAACACCGATTCATACGATACTTGTCTCTACTGTCTGTGAACACTTGACTTTTGAAGAGGAACTGTTAAGGTTATTGGGCATATCTGCAAAAGGTGAATAGACAGTTGTGCTTTTTTGTTTTATTTTCTTTAGTTTTGTTTTTCATCTTCAAAACACTACCTACCTATACTTCTCCCTGCTGACTCATCACCTGGCTTTCCTTCTCTTATTTGAAGGAAGGCATATTTATTCAGAAGTGAGCAAGTCAATTTGCTTTGGCAGATTCAGGAGGGTAAGTCTGGATTTCAGAGGTATGAGTTACTCGCATGAGATGCTCTGTAATATTGAGTACGTCCGCAGGAAGGAAAGACTTTTTGAAAGATTTTCATCTTGAATTAGTGATGTGTGCTTGAAACTTGAAAATTATCTGAACAAAATTATACTTTTGTGGTATGTTTTTAACTGTTTCAGTTTTTCTCATGTATTTCTATCACTGCATTTCTAGCTTTGTAAGTGGAGCTAAACCTGGAGATGTGCCTAAAGTGTGTCTGCATTACTTTATAGCTAGATAAATGCATCATAATCACTGCTCCCTGAAGGGCTGACAAAACTGTAGAGTTGAATCATGCTACCAGCTTTCATTCCATGAGTTGTGTATGTCATCACTTACTCCTTTGTCAGATATTTCATGAGGCTTTAGATATTAAACAGGCTTATTGGACTATCTAATGATTTTTCTCAATGCAGATCATTCCCAGTCACATTTTCCTGTCTGTCGTGACAGAGTCTAAATTAGTATAAACTTCTAAATCATCTTTTTTATCAGCTTTTGTGTGGGAAGATGTGTCTTTTTTGGTGGGAAGATTCAGTTCAAAGCGAGTTATAAAGAATAATTAAAAAACAACAAAAGAAGCTTATTGAGATCAGATTATGCAGGAATCTGCAGGCTCAGCTATCAGAAATGTTTGAAATATCCTGTTGACAGCAAGGAATGTACCATATCACTGATTGGAAATCTTGCAGTATTTTGGTCTTTCAGGGTAAACAAGAAGGAAAGCTCATTCATGTGAGAACCTGGAGGATATTTATTTATTGGAATGACAGGCAAAATTTGTAAAAATCTGCCATATTTGCTGCTGGAGGAAATTATAAAACTATGTTAAGCTTTAGTCAGAGTAGCTTTAGTTATATAA
>JAUBOD010000560.1:8247487-8263733 GCA_032353885.1 Nothura maculosa
AAAATCTGCCATATTTGCTGCTGGAGGAAATTATAAAACTATGTTAAGCTTTAGTCAGAGTAGCTTTAGTTATATAACCTTTACTAAGCTTTAGGCAGTAGGAAGAGACTGTACCCCATGGAAAATGCCTTATCTGAGTACAGAGCTTCTTCATTTCTTCTTCATGTGTTCTTATTAGTCAATATTAAAATGCATAATATATTAAACTATGTATCAAAAATTACTGAACATTAAAAAAGGATAATAAGTATTTTGAATTTTTACTCACAGGAGTTTTTCAAATGGTTAGTTTTTAATACTTAGTGGGAATTTTTTTTCAATCAGTGAGGAGGGGGAGATGAAGGGATAGGCATATTTATGAACAGATTTGTTCTGCTGAAGCTAGGAATATATAGCTCCTGAAAAGCATGAACTTTGCTCTTGACAGAATGAAGTTGAGTCAAAAATAAAGTTCAAAAAAACAGAAATAACCAGGACTTTTTCCTGCTTCTTATGCTAATAATTTCTTCCCATACACAAATAATATATATATAGTTTTTAAGTTAAATTATAATGTGTTCCTTTAAGTTTCTTGTAAAAAGATTCAACTTTTTCATACAAAATGTCTTCACATTGCATGACGACTGAAAAAATCTGTCATTGAATGTCATGATTTTTTTCCCCCAGAAATGAATTCCTCTATTGCAAGAAATCATGATTATTTGCTGATGTGAAAGATAAATAAGCTGATGCTCCGCTGGGTTTTCTGAACAACATGTAAGTGTAATAAATTTCCTTAACACTGATTACATGTTCAGTGCAGCTAATCGTTATGATTTGATTTTGAACAATGAAATCATTGGTTAAGGGTTTTTCCTAATTTACTTCTATCATAGCAGCACATAAGATAATATGACAGATTGTGTCTGAGGTGAGACCTTTCTGAAGGCATTACTTGTCCTCTTGTTTTACTTGGCACATTAATCTCCATTGGGCTCTGCTAGGCATTCATAACCTTCGCTTGGGAAAATCCATGGCAACACAAGTCACGACTAATGACAATTGATAAGCTAAGCTCTAAAGAAAAATATGCAGGGCTTACCTGGTCAGCAGAATGACCTGTCTCTGAATAAACTTCTTTATTTGTTAGCCTCTCCCAAAATAGCAGTACTGTGACCTTTTAGAGCAGGAAGAGCAAAAACAAGACGATGCAATGGCAAAGAAAAATAAGAACTCTGATTAAAAACTTCAGTTTGAAAAGATATTAAGTAATATTAATGATCTTCTCAGATTTAATGTGCTGCTACACAAGGCAAGGACAAATAGTCTGTTTATTCCTTCTACCACAGGACGTACTGCAGCTTGTTGCTGTCTGATAATAACATTGCTTCTGATACTGCTGGTGGTGGGATTTCGGTCCTTAATCTCTCCTCCTGGTTGTGCTTGATTTCATTGTCATAAGGATTTCTTGACTCATAAAGGTCCAGTAAAATGATCTTTTGGTTCCTAAGATTAATGTTGCTTGAATCTCTGGTAATCATTTGACTTTTGAAAGACTGATTCAGCTGGTTTCATGATCTTGTTTCAGGCTGCTCTGATCACAAACACTTAAGGGGGACAGTTTTTCTGGCAGCAGTATTTGGAAACTGAAAATCTGGCATTCACACAATCCTTTACTCATGTGACAGCAGGATTTTGAGCATCCTGTTGTTCAGTATTTTCAGTGTGCTGTGTGCCACTGTTTTTAGAAAAGCTCAGACATCGACAGACTGAAATGATGCATCATATACAGCGAGTAGTGTTGGTTTAAACCCATGTTTTTGCCACAGCTTGCCTTTCTTCATGTGGACTTTTCTACAACTCAGGGTAGTTCTCTGTTAAATCCTTGATAATGATGTTTGTAGATTTATGGAAGATTAGAGTGGGGAAAAAGTAAAAATTACCAGATATCCCGTAACAGCCTCTTTACCTTGGTTGTGATTACATAATTTCAGATGAAAGTCATTGGGAAAGTGATTTTTCATCACTATTTTATGAAGATGAATACTTGTGCACTTGAGCTTTTGTGATAGAGAAGATCTATGTGAAATACTAATGAAATGGATTAGTATTAGATTAACTTGCCTTCCACTAGAAAAAGAAGATTGTGCTTAGCCTAATATGTCTGTTTAGCCACTGTGTGAAGCTGAGTACGAAGCTTCTTTCCTCATGTGGTACCTGATCATTTGCATTTCCTGTTATTACAGTTCTTGTAATTTTTTGATACTCAGTTCTTCTTTGTGCTTTCTGGACAGATATTACTGATATTTTCTGTTTGAGTAAAGAATGATAAAAGGTGCCCTACAAGAACTCCTAGTATAAATGCCTCATTATAGCACTTACCAAAATGAATACACATGAATATACCTGGTGAATTTTTTTTTTTTTGACATTAAAATCCAAATGGTGTTAAAATCCAGTGAATTTTGATAGCAAAAAAGATAAGGAGAATGTGTCTATGTTTTTTTTAACAAAATGTTTTGTTATCAGAACATCCCAGTTATTTGAAACTGAAATATCTATGTTTCATTGGTCTTTTATCAAAAATTCCACCTGATCAACTGATTTTAGGAATGCTGATGCTTTTGCATCCCAAACTCTCTGCCACAATGCTTGGAGCACAGTGCTGTGTGCACTGATTCTAGCTGAGTTGTGCTCTGAAAAGATTGAGGGCCCTCGTAGATCCTTGTAGTTGAGATTGATTCTGATCTCTGATAATAGGGAAGAAATTGATTTTTTTTCCTGGTTTATTTCCTTGCTATCTTTAATTTCCTTACTATCCTAGACATACTATTCTACAATTCAGAAAATATATTTGTTTCCTTGCAAAATTACTTCATTGAATAGAAATTTTGAATTTGAGTTTGATTGCTGTGTCTTTTGGGAAAAAGATTTTGTGAATACTAGTGAGATTAAACCAGACATATATTATTTTTACCGAGTTTGATGTAAGTAATATTTTTTAGGTGAAAATACTGCATGGACATGACTACATTCTCTTAAATGCAAATAGGCTGTTAACTGAAAGCTTTATGTACTGCAGAGTTTGATGATACATTGTTGCTTCCAGTTGAAAAGAAAATGGTCCTAAGAGCACAGAAATGAATGACAGTGTGTTAGGGGACACACACTAAAATAGTCTTTGTTTACTGGAGCTTCAGCTTGCAGGCAAAAATATCATTTAGCTGTGATAACAGAAATTACATTTCAATCAATATGCTCTTTGCTATTAGTCTATTTTTCCTCTTTCATCTGAAGAGGCCCTAATAGCGCGTTAGACAAACCATACTGTTTAAAAACTAATTTGAAATAAAAAGGCCTTCTAATCCTTGCAATTTCAGGCATATATTTTGCAAAAACAAGATAAAATATCTTTTTCAGGTGTGTTGAGGATGGGAACTGCATGGAGAAGGGGACCTTTTTTCACCTAGGAGACTCTATTAATCACTGGCATTGACTGCCTGTCTTGTAACTGCTTAATAACCTTCTCAGAGGTCCCCATGCTCTAAGTGCCCCATAACCTTCTCAGATGTCTTCTGCAAGGTCTCTGTTGTGCACCAAACTTCTTGTCTCTTCTGTCCACATTGGTCCATGTCTCGTGTAATTGAAAGCTAAAGCTTTCATATTTCATGCAGTGTCAGCATGGCTGCTTCCCCACCTGTTTTTAATGTGTGATGGAGAAGGCTTCTCTATTTCTCTCCCCGAGCTATCAATTCTTCTCTCCATTTGGCTTATTTTCATGCCTTACCAAAAATGATGCTAGATGACCAACTTCATGTTTTTTCCTAGCTCTGCCACTAGTTTGCTGGAGCGTTGGCAGGACTTGCTGAAGTAGTCCCCTGTTTGTTCTTGAATTTACTGAATGAAGGTTTGTTGTTGTATGAGGGTGCAATTTAAACATATGTTAGGGAGTCCCTTGAGACAGCCATTGTGGGTAATTTTTTATTTATCTATAGTCATAGTACAGGACAAATAATTTCGCAGGCTTCAGGATTATATTCATCTTGCTTAGCTTAGGCATCTAAGACTATCTAAAATCCAGCTATCTGGGATTCTTTTGTCTAGAAGGTGACATTTAAGTCAATTTTTAAGATGGATGTGATGAACTACCACACAGAAATGCCTAGATGTATTTCACTAATTTATAAGGAGAGTCTATATGGACTATTTAAACATTAGCAACTTATTTTAGATGTTTGGAAGTTAAGCAGTAGGAATCCTATACTCTGTGGCAAAAGCTAATCTTGCTTTCAGTAGTCAGTTAAGTTAAAGTCAGCATAAGAAATCCCATCTACCTTACGATCTAGTAGAACATTCAGTTTCCCAAGTTTTGCCTGTCATGTAATTTATGGTAGGATCTTGTGTTCAATATGTGAATACACATTGCAAGATGGCTTTTCTTTTCAGTATCAAAGCATAAACAGTGGGGAGAAAAAAAAAATCATCAAATTTCATTAGTGTAGCATTTTTCCCAGAGTGTGGCACTGTTACTTAAGCAGAGTCTTCTGAAGGCTACCAATTAAAAAATGGGAACCAAATCTGTCCGTTCAAATGTGACACTGATGGAACGTAATATCCTCTTCCTTGCTTGTCACACCTTTCAAACAAAAGCATGATTCCCAACAATATATAGTTAATAATACCATATATCCGATTCCGCAAACTAAAGGAACAAAAGAAATAAATTACAGCACTTATTTAAATTAAATTGCATTAAGCCATATTCATTTCAATCTGTTTATAATAATTTTGTGTGTATATTAAGCACAGTTGAAGAGGCAGCAATTTTAATTATGTGTTTAGAGTACAATGCTTTTAATTCTATTAATTAAATATTATTTGCATTTCATAAATGCTGTTGTTTGTAGCAATGATGTAGTATGGTATGCATTATGTCTGCCCTCTGTCATGTATGAAATGCACTCTATTAAACTAAAAGTTTGACTCATCTGTGTGCTTTTAGTTTTCAAGATGCAGGTCTACTGGATAGTGAAGTTGCTATGTAATCTTTTGATGCCAGTTTTAAGATTTTTAAGCAAAAACAGAAATATATACTGTGTATGACTGAATATTGAGGATGTTCTTCCTAAGTGAATCTGAGCATATTTAATATGATGTGATTGATATTGATGAAAGAAATTAAACTTTTAAAATCATACTATGATCTAAATGCTGGCAAATGCCATGTTTTTATCACTATATCCTTAAAGTTTTGCTATATTTGCACAGATCTCATGACTTGTCTCTGAAGAGGAAAAATAAAAACATTTAGTCCACTTGTATTCTCTTTGACTGCCCATTAAATACCAAAGTAATTGTTCAAGGAATGATTTTATTCCAATCTGAAGGTGTGAAGGTCCTTGATTTTGTAGAACTTGGAGGAATATTTAGCTGCTGTTTCTGTTTATTACATGGTCTGGTGATCTCTTGAGTTAAATAATTAGAACTTCTGTGAGTGACTAGTTACTAAGAAAATCCTATTTATATATTCATTTGTGTATTTTTTGCATATTTCTTCTCTCAAGCAAAGAGAAATTTCCTTCTTGGAATCACTCGCTGCAATGTGTTCTTGATGGATCTGGCTGTACCAGAAATGTCCTAGAGAACTTGTTCTCGCTTGCTTGTGTTCGTGTTGCCTTTATCAGCACCAAGGCCGAAGGCCTGGGGTGCTGTAGCGTATGTTACAGCTTGGCTCTCATCCTCGTTGGTAGCATATCCACGGACCTGGAAAACATGAGATTTCCCACTCTGAAAGCTTGGGCTTTGTTTTGCAGGTGGAATGTGTGCCAAGAACATATATGTGATAAAACTAATGGAAAGGAATTGGAAAGCTATTGGAAAACAAAAGGAAACTCCTGATAGACATTATTATAATCCTTTGAACACTATATAACAGAAAAGCATAAAAGAGTTATGTTCTCTCAACAGTAGCAAAAAGCAGGATTTGAAATTTTTAAGTTGTGGATAGTGATGGAGCTCTTGCCTTCACACTTTGTTGTTTGTCCTGGCATCCTACTTGTGGTTGTGTTTGTTGCAGTTCTGGTGCTTGGTAGATGTCCTGAGCTGCTTTAGAAACCACAGTTAGAGACTTGTCTGAGTATAAGACGTGTGCTTAGTTGCTACTGCTTGAGCAAAGGGGCAGAATGTTTTATGTCATGTTGTTTTTTCTTTTCTGCAAACCACAATATGCTGGAGAAGTTCAGCCTTCTGTATTTATCATCCTATTCCTTCTGTTTCTCTCAAAAAAATTTTGATAAACATCAATGTAGTTAATTTTCTAGTAGATACTCTTCCGTCAAAGATAAGGTGTTTAAGTCAGTGATTGTTCCTTAGATTTCTATATATCTAAGTATAGATATCATAGAGAAGATGTATCCCCTCAGTTCTAGTACTTACTGTCAGTCTTGCTGAAGAACCGTAAGTCTTATTTTATATGGAATGACCATATGAAATGTGAGGAACAAAAATAAGTAGGCATGGATAACATTGTTTTGGTAAAATAGAACTTTATCTCTTTCTTCAATAAAGTCAATTGTGAATATATTAAGTGTTCTGTAATACTAATTGCTCAGTGTCCTCAAAATCTCTTGCCCAGGCACACATGTACCTGTTCTTTTCTTGCTTCTGTTTTGTGCTTCTGTCCCTCTCTGTCTATTGCCTTGCTAGCAAGAGTATTTATCTCTTCTTTCCTTTATTCTCAGTATTGGTCTTCTGTGTCCACATGTACATACATTTTGTGCTTTAATGTTTTTAGAGCAACATTCCTTGTAGCAAGGAACATGGTGCTTCTAAGCAGGTTATTGGTTGTGGCCATCTGCATCTACTTGAAGTCATATACAATACTGAAGAAGTCATTTCTTTATGTTGATTCCCACTGTAATGGCAACAATATAAAAGGACATTAAAGACTAGTAGAAATGCATGTAATAACAAATAGCAGCTGCCTAGTACTGCATTTGTAATACTAAAATAAGTTCTAGTGAAGCAGATTTGTTACTAGGTGATATAGTTCGAAATACATGGTAAATCACTAACAGTTGTCTAATGAATAAGGCATCCGATGGATAAATAAAGCATATATTTTTGTAGCTTATCTTCTTGCATTTATCTCCATAATTAAGCTGTGTAAACACACAGAGAAGACAGATGTGCATAAAAGTATGAAGTGCCAGAAATTTCACAATATGTTCAATTCAGTAGACTAGAATTCAGTGTTTTAAGTTGCTTTTAATAAGCAGCCTTTTGACTAAATATTCACCACAGTGGCCAGCTTTGTCTGAGGCTGCGTCCCCTTCAACTCTTCCTTGTCACACAGGTGGGAGGCCGCGTCTGTGGGTTCCTGCCTGGGGCTGTGACCCGGGGGAGCCGTGAGGGCCATGGTGAAGAGCGGAGCTGCTGCTGCCACTGCAGGATGCCCGGGCTGGCCGAGGGCAGCCAAGAGCTGCTGCTGCTGCTGCTGCTGTGGGCCTGGCAGGGATCCCTCCCTTCCTCTGAAATGTGATTCAAGTGAGTGAGACAGGAGGATTAGAGAACTGCCACAAGCTGTCTCAAGGCACTAAGTATTGAGTTCTTGAATACCTCCTTGGCAGAGCCTGGAGTAGGAAACCTCAGGATTTCACTTTCTCTATTGATCTGCAGCAGCCCTTTTTCAATCAAACTGTGAACTCTGAGTGAGCAAATGCTAAACAGTGCAAGAAGGTGTTTTGACATTGTAGAAGCCAGTTGGCAGGGAGACCCTTTGTAAATATGGGGATGGATTAAGTAAAAACAATAAGCTGATAGAATCACAAATTATTACACTGCTGCTCTGGAGGAGTACTTGGTGCCACCTCCCTTATCTGCATTGGGACATCAGAATGCAGGCCAAATGCTAACCAACAGAGATATAGTTAGTTATTCTTAGACCTTGTTCTTTCTCACCTTCACTTCCATCCCAGAGATTATAGTAATTTTCATCAAGTGGTGTGTTTTTCCATTTTGTTTTGTTTTATGTGTGAATTTTGGAAGACTTGATTGGAAGGAAAGGTGCATCAAAAATTTAACTGCAGAAGAAGGAGGCAGAGGATTGACGAAATCTTTCTGAAGATTCTGTGACTCCTCATCAGTGACAAGGTAGTTTGAGTCTGTAACACTGAAACCATCGCTTGTCCAAAGACTGGATTTTTAAAAAAAGGTTTCATGACTTCTGCAACTCCATTAGGAAATACTTAAGTGAAAATATGAGCTCTTTCTGTCAATAACTATCAACTTTGATAAATCCTTAGACGTCACGTTCCAATTAGAGTAAATATCAGTTAATAAAAAAAATTCTAATGAAAAGATGTATATATATATTTTTTTAAAAAAGGAAGAAAAGCAATAACCTTTGCTTTCCATTCAGGCAGAAAAAGTGAAAAGGGACCAGAAATATGAACAGCAAGTCCAGACTCTCTGTCCTTTCTTCCAGGCCAGAGCAAATGTTTGTTTGTTACTCTTCAATGCATGTTAGAAATCAGCAGCAAAAAGGAGAACAGATATAGAAGCAGGTCTTTATGGTTAAGCCAGAATGGTATTTCTGTAATCCTCCCATTATGTCTTTTTTTTCTGATGTTATTGTCCTCATAAGTCCTTAAGCACTTTAAGGAACAATACTGAATAGCTTTAGTACCATCCAGACACAATTCTTATGTCATTAACTCTTCCTGCCTCACATAGAAATTCCCTTATGGTGCTCTGAACATGACTTTTCTATCTTCATTTTCATGAGCAGATAACTGAGTGGCCAGTGAAAAGCAAAAGACTCTTTAATTCATTATTACTGGAAAATTCACAAGCCTATAAAATAGCCTGAAAAAGGCACACACATTATATGATGGTGGACCACTCAGATAAAATTGTGAGTGATTTACAGAATCAAAGAATGGTTGAGGTTGGAATGGACCTCTGGAGATCTTGTAATCCAACCCCCCTGCTCCAGCAGGGACACCCAGAGCATAGGGCACAGGGCTGCATCCAGGTGGGTTTGGAAGATCTCCAGAGGAGAGTCCACAAACTCCCTGGGCAGCCTGTTCCAAGACTTTGTGACCATCACTATGAAGAAATTCTTCCTCACATGCAGGTGAAACTTCCTGTGTTTCATATGGAATCAGTTGTGACAAATTTCAGAATATAGCCAGAAGAATCTGTCTTACTGTACTAATACTCCTCCTCCTTGGTATATTTTGTGAGTGTACCACTGGAAAGGCCAAGTTGCCTTTTGATGTGTTTGGATAGATAATTTGCTTTTTTTAGAACTGGAATGTTTTACTTTGAAAAAGCATGTTCTTGAAGAAAAAAAAGTACAGAACAAATCACATATGCTTTCCTTTATGGGTATTTTGTTTCTGCAGCTATTTTGTGTAACATGCCCCCAGATTATAATTATTTATCAAGTGCTAGCAGCTTGTTTGACATTATCCAATCAAATAAGATTTCATGCTTTCTGCCACAGTAGCCTCGCAAGACTTATCTTTAACCGTAGTTACGCCTGCTTCTATACGTTTATTTGTATGTCTGTCATCACTACTGAAGGATGATGATTCTTTTGCATAGAGTTAAAAATACCATTTTAAACATTGACATGTTCTTTTTGAACACTCGGCAGCTTGTGTGTGCTTTTCCCCATTATAGCATTTGTTGAGATTGGATGTAACTTAGAGTGACAGGGTAAGGTCAGGAAGGACTGCAGATGGGGACCTGCCTCTGCTTCCAGGTTATCATCCCACTAAGATTTTTGCTTCTGCTCTTAGTGTAGCTTGGTGCTACTGAGAGTAACTCTTTTAAGTGCCCCAAGTATTTGCCTACATAGAGGCAAATATATTTTCCCCCAAAATGAGACATTGTCAATCTTACATGTGAAGTTCCTTATAACGTGAACAGATGCTGAAAAGTTCAAAATGATTATACATAACGTTAACTAAACCCTGTATTGAAGAGAGCTTTCATATCTCTTGAAATATACTGCATCAGGATAACGTCATGAATTTTGAGACATGGAGTTTTTCCTAGATTAAAAAGAAAGCATTAAGTACAGAAAGTCTATGTAATAAATCAATGTCTAAAATAGTATTTTGAAACTATGAGAAATTGAGAGTCTGGGAGGACTTAGCTGTCTTAGGTACAGCAGTCTTCAAAGGAACCTGATAAACAGGATGATAGAAACTGTTTACTTTAGGGGAAAGAATTGAGAACAGTCAACATATTGACAAACTGACACAGTAATTGATCCATAAAATGCTACTCAAGTACAGGAATAGTAGGATCATCTTAGGTCCTAAGAGATTAGATTGTCACATCTCTTGGATTTTTAGATTTGGGAGTGCACAGAGAACTTTTACAGGGGAAAAAAAACTTACAGGAATAAATCTTGGAGCAAAGATTGGAGGAAATAAAATTTCACATGAAAAGCTTCATGGCTGCAAATTTACAAAGCCTAAAGAATGTGTGTGTGTTGGCTTGTTTGTTTTTTGTGTATTATGAGGGACAATGTTACTTACCATATGAAAAATTCAAGGAAGAGAAAAAGGTATAAAACTGATCATTTGTCTCCTGAAGGGTTTTCTTCTGTGCTATCCTGCGTGCAGCTTCTCGGCAAATGAGAACAACTCTCATGCAAAAAGCTACTCCAGCAAATTTTGCTGAGGTGACTCTTTAGGTCAAGGATTAAAAAATGAATAGGGTTAGTAACAGTAAACCACTGAAAGACAGCTTAAAGAAGATCAGAGAACATAGTCTGAAATTTATAAAATGAAGAGCTGGAAAGCCTTCATGGTTCGGATGGGTTTCATTACAAAATATAAAATGAAGAAGTAACTTCCAAGGATAAATGTTCCAGAATTGTCCATGATATGTTAAGAGCAGTCTCCAAATATTGCTAGGAAAAGATTCTTCTCACATCTTTCTGGCAAATTGTGTGTAAGAAAACTTTTGCACTTCAATGTTTTCTCAAGGAGTAGGTACTATATGTACTGTTTTACAATGTCGCTCATTATTCTTTTGTCTTTCTGAAACCTTATGGTATTAGATACAATTACTTTTTCACCTGAAACCTGACAGCACACAAAGTGTAAATAAAAGCAGTAATGGTATAAGAAATATGATATTTTCTACTAAACTGTTGTTTCTAGGAAGATTTATCCTGAATTTCTGTGCTTTGTTGCTTATTTTTTGCTTTGTTGTTTGAAGTCCAAGAGATTTATTCTGATGCATTTGCCTGTTTCCACCTGTTTTTTTTTTGTTGTTGTTGATTAGCCTACTAGTCTGATGGAGAGAGCAGTGTTTAATAGATAAAACAGAACTGAGACTTGCATTTGGTTGGTGCTGTCATTGACCAACTGCCTACCTGAATGTTAGGTATTTCTTATCTTTCTTTGCTTCTAAGTAAGTTCAACCTGCTGTAGATGAATTGTGAGGAAATCTTCAAAATTAAACAAAGACCATTGGTGAAAAATAGCTAAAAATATTACTGTTTTTGTTCCTAGTAGGATAAACTGCTCGGTAAGTATTCAGAAACGTACTTGTTTCTTCTTTTTAAACAGAACTACTCAAATGTATTTCGTAGGCTGTGCATTGCTTATAGGAGAGGGAAGCAGGTCATCGGCTCAGGGCAGGAAGGTGATATTTTTATTGGTGATTTCAGAAATAATTTTTTGGATGAACCAGAAAGCTGGTTGTTACAGGTTTGTTCTAATGAATGTTTTCAAACATTGAAAGCTCAGGATGGTCCTGGTAATAAGAAGTTGTACTTATGGTACGCAACAGTAATTTGTTAACAAATTATGTTAATAATCACCCTATTATCTTTGCAAGTGCTTGGTAACCTTACAGCATATCAACAAAGCTACACCACATTTACATCAAGTGTTTATAGAGGTGAAAAATTGCCTGGAGTGCTGGCAAGGCAGTCTGCATGAAATGTTTTGAGACAAAAGAGGTAGTACATTGCTTTCTAGTGAGGGGTAAATGCAGCAAAGAGTACCAATTAGAATAGCGGTAGGTGGTACACTGGAACAACTAAATAAATATGTACATTTTTACATTTTTTTGGTTTCTTAATTTAACTTTTTATGTAAAACTATGAGATATTGATAGCTATTTTCAGAACTCATTTGCATTTCGTCTTTGAAATGTTCATGTTTGCTAATGTAATGAAAAAAGAATTTGTGATGTTTGAAAATGAATAATTCTTTTGTACTTAAATTTCTTCAGTGGTGCAAACAGTTGTTAGATGTAAACACTTCAAGCTTCCTGTACTGAAAGCTCAGAGGCAATGTTCAGCCATTATGCTGTGGCTTCAAAGACTTTATCTGCCAAAAAGCCTATGTTTTTGTTGCATATGTACAAGTAAAGAGATTTCTGTTATGTCAGATTGAAGGCAGGTAATCATTTCTTATCTTACAAGTGAAAAGCCGTGGGGTCTGTTCGTTATTTGAATTGGACATCAGTTGAAAATACCAGGTAGGAGGCAAAGAGAAGAACCATGTGAGAGTACTTGGTCAGCGTTGCAGCACCAAAGTCAGGTGGGCTCATTGGCTGATTTTAGCTGCACTTGTGGGGAAGGGCGGTCTCCTTAACAGGACAGATGTGTGCAACCAGGTTCTGTATTGAAGGTATGGACCCCTCTAAGACTGTGAGGTGGGAAATCATAGTACTTCCTTGACTTGCCTGTGGATTTCATTATTGGCTTTGTAATGCATATGCTCCTCATGGTTCCTTAGTCAACTTAGTCAAAAATGAAGATTTTAATTACTGCTACTGTATTTATTAGATATTTTGAGAAGAATTCTATGGAAAGACAAGGACTGGATATGTATCTTACAGGTATTTCTTCATTTTCCATCTTTTTTGTCCCCCTGTTTGGAATCTAACGAGTTTTTGTTACTTTCTCCACAAGTTTGTCAGGCATGAGATATTTCAAAGAAGATATCTGAGATTCTACAAATCTTTATTTTTCAGTGACACTTAATTTTAGCAGAGCATTTCCAAATAGCTATGTATTACATGATTAAACTATTGCAAATCTTTAACTATGAGAGCATGACATTTTTTTAATTTTTTGTTCTTTCTCTTTTTATGTGTTTTATACTTACTTGGTTGCATGGCACAGGTTATGATCAATCATGATTCTAATAGGAATTTTATGTTATTTTCCCCAATTCTTTTGCCTTCAGTCTGACAGCTGCTCCCTTGACATCTCCCCAGACCAGTCAAACCATAGAAGTAAATGATGACAGGCAAACTAAGAACAGTAAGGGATTTATCTCTTCACCCACTGTCTTTCATGCTGACAATCATTTTTCATTCCCAAAAGAGACTGTCAGTTTCTTGGATGACCGCTTATGCTTCTTGGATTGCAGCCGTATTTGTTTTTATTTTTGAGACGTTCAAGAGATGGCAATGTGAAATGAGTGACCCTTTTCATCCCTCATCTTGAAGAAGAATGGAAATGACTAACTTGTCTCATTTCAGAGTAAGCTTAGCATTTTTTTTATCTTCAGCTAAATAAATTTGTAAGTTACTTCATTAGAAATGTGGTGAGTATCCTTATCTAACTGATTTTGGGCACTATTTAAAATTGGCTAGCACAGCACTGAAAGAGTTCACTTTTGCAACTGGAGCTTGCTCATTTGTTTCATTGTTTCCGACTCCTCCAAGTACTGTTGTGAAAAGTATAAATGAATGAGGGAAGAAAAAAAGTACTAATAAAGCAGTCATGGGGAATTAGTGAGTAATTTATCTGAAAACGGATGTTTTTCTACTCTAATTCATTGCAATTCCATGAAACCTATGTAGTCAGTCCTATAAAAGTGAAGAGAAATCCACAAGTAATGGGAATAGGAAATACTGACTTATCACTTCAAAGTTGTTCAGCCAACCTGTCCCCCAAAAAAAAAACACGAGATAAAAGGCTAAATAGTGTAATCTATTTCCTGTTTTGGTCCTAGAGAAGAAAGACACAGACTCACGTAGTCACAATGTATCAAATAATAAAAAAAATCTTTTGAGTTTAGGCCAAACAGCTCTAGAGAAAATGAGAAATTCCTGGAGTCCAGGCCTCTTGCCAAAACAAGCCAAACATGTTTCCAAATCAAAGTATGAGGATAATAGTCGTATTTATAAGATGAAAGTGTTGTTTGTTGTTTGCTTAAATGAATGCCTAGTTTAGGTCATGCTTTTCAACCTCAAATCTGAACAGAAGGTGCAAAAACTTGAAGCCTCAATCTTGAAAATGCTGAAGTTCTCTCTTCGTGATATTGCTTTTTTTTAAATTCAGTTTAAGGTTTATGAAATCTGCATCATTAAAATTGAGAGTGAATTACAAATTTTATTGCATTCTTTGAACAATCATATTCGAGTTAGAATGAGGATGAATCTCAAGTATACCTGCATCTTCTGTTACTTTGTGATGCTTGTGCTTTACATTTCTTTTGATCTCTTGGACTGTGTGTCTTATCACCTAACAAATAGGAAATGTAACTTCATTTAATACCTTTCCATAGATAATATAAGGGTTCTATATTTTCCTATCTTCCCTCTTACATAATAAGCTGATTTGGAAGGTCCTTGTTATTATATTGAAAGTTTGGATATAATGTCCTTTTCTTTCCATTTGGAGGATATCCCAAATATCCTTCTATGAAAGCTCATGTAATATAAGAAATTAATATTCAGTGAAATGGATGTTAAGCTAAATGGAGAAAATAGCATTAGAATGGAAATAGCATTATATTCTGTGTATAGCTAACCTGAATAATCTATACAATTACAGGAAATTACAGAAGGCAGGTATTCAAAGAGGAATTAGACATGTAAATTGAAAAATAAGAGCATTTTAATTACATTGGTTGAGAGCACATCTCTAAAGATTATAAAATTTATTTTTTGAGGACATAAATCAGAGTAATAACCTAGAATTATGCATAGATGTGCTTCAGTTAGGTCATAATTATAAATTATTCTAATTTCTCTGTAAAACTTAGAATAAAATAATGAATAAATTGAGATTTGATGTGATATTTTCGAAATCTCAGATTTTGGAGAATATTGGAAAAAGTACTGTAATGCATAAAGCATCAAGAATTAAATGAAGTAAAATTCTAAACATGAAAGAGAAACTGTTTAAGGAATATAAACTTCAGTGATGGATGTCTTTGTGTTGGCTTCGCAGCACTTCATCTTGTTTTTGGTTAATCACTGTACAAATTTTATAGACTATAATTATCTTTAATTGTAGGGATACACAACCGTCATTATGTTTAACTGAAGATGATAGTTGTGCACAATCCAAGAACCTGTTCTCATTTGTCTTTTTATTTTTTAGAAAAGAATATAGGATTATAGTGTTCGTAGGTGTTTCTTCTGTCACTTTTGGAGCAATATACATAACAATTATTTCTATTATCAACATCCTCCACTCATAAAAGGCTTTGCAAAGCTAGGAGAAATAACTTACTTCGCAAATATCTGTCAGTAACGGGCAATGAGAAAGTTGTAGAATAATGACAAGAAATGGCTTAGGTGTTCACTGCATTGCCATCGCCAGGGTGTCATTTCCTTCCAGTAGTTGATTGGTTGCTGGTGCTGATGCTGCTGCTACTGAGTACCATATTCCTCTGAAAGTCAAAACTCAGCATCCTCCCCTCCCATTCAAGAGTGGTTGAGTGGTTTCAAGGGTAGGGAAGAAATACAGTAAACCTACATTATGTAAATGGTTTCTATGTTATAGAAATACGGTTTGGATGGCAAGGATTCTGGAAACCCGAATGCATCCTGATGTAATGTAGAACTTGCTGCTCCCGCAAGGAAAGGACAATGGATCTTACAGGTTGGAAGGTTCATGGGTTGTGAGACTGGAAATGAATCGTATGAAGAAAAGCATGCTCTAGGTGGCCCTGCTTAAGCAGGGGGGTTGGACTAGATGATCTCTAGAGGTCCCTTCTAACTTCAACCATTCTGTGATTCTATGAAAACATTATACTTCATTATCAGGATGTAAATGAGCTGTAGTTCTCTTTATGCCAAGCAGGTGTATTTTACGGAATAAATTTCTCCTTCACTCAAGTTATAAATTTAATTCAGCATTGCACTCCTGACTGCTCTTTCCCATAATAGGCATTTTTTCTGAAGTCAGCACCCCTCAGTTCATCAAACATCAGGTGAAGGAAGCATGCAAGTGATACAAACTCTGATGATGAATTGCAGTTTTAATAAT
>JAUBOD010000560.1:8263833-8286777 GCA_032353885.1 Nothura maculosa
CCTCAGTTCATCAAACATCAGGTGAAGGAAGCATGCAAGTGATACAAACTCTGATGATGAATTGCAGTTTTAATAATTACTTCTTTTCCTGACATTTATTTTTAATGCAGGAGGGGACTAAGTGAAGATAAATAAGAAAGGATATCACATCAGGAATACTTGCCTATTGTGTGAATAATATAATAAGAGCCTGTGAGTTTATCTTGTAACCTAAAGTATTTCAGATAATAATAACCTAAAGTATTTAAGATAAAAATAATATAACCTAAAGTATTTAAGATAAAAATAATATAAAGAGATAGTGTACTTGCATACTATAGATGAATATGGAAAAAATAGGTAAAAGTTAATCATGTATCAAAACAAGTATACCCTCTGCAACAGTTCTGAGAAGCAACATATACTGTGTCCAGAAGTCAGAATCAGAAATGAAAATATTTTGTGGTTCATTTTGGTGTCTTGCAAATGCATATTTTAAAAGAGGAGATCATAGAATATAATCCCTTAGATTGAATAACAACTACTTGCTTCATCTTAGATTGAACAGAAACATGAACATGTTAAAGCTTTTATCAAAACCTCATGACTTGAAGATTGGAAGAAATTGATTTGAGCCTTAATGGAAGAATTTTAAGGAGAGCAAGGACTGGATTTTGTTAAATGGAAGTATAAATCTGTGTGAAAGTTAATATTTGAGCCCTTCAGAATTAGCAGTGGAGTTTAACTTTTTTCTTTAAATAATGTTAATAACTTTGTCATTAAAAGCTTTTAAGGAGAAAGGTCTACCTCAGCATGAACCATCTAACAGGAAGGAAACTTTTACAGGACTGTATATAAGATCATATACAGAATATCTTACAATTGTATCATTCATGATCAGTAAAATCTCATTATAGTTGCTGCATTCATAGAAGTAAGTCACGTAAGTCACTACGATGAGTAGAGAGAAAGAAAGCATATTTGGAGCAGGAGTCTAAAAGAGCTTGGTTCTTTCTGTCTACCTAAACTGAAAAGGGAGGGAATCTACTAGAAATCAGTAATGCTATAAAATGCTGGTAGAGATACAAATGAGTATCTAGAGACTTTAAATAAGTTCAGGCTATCACAGGGAGATGCATTTCTAACTGTCAGAGTATAGGAGTGTGTAGCAGCTTTAAAAAAAAAAAAAAAAAAAGGTACTGCGACAAATGTGAAAAGTGTAAACATGCATTTTCTGGAAAGAAATGCAATAGCTTGTAGCAATAAGACAGAACCTTATGACTCAGGAGATCCTTTCCAGTTCTATTTTTCCAGTTTTATCTTTCCAGTTTTATCTTTTATCTTCTCCAATTGAGCTATCTTATTTATTCTTTCTTAAGTAAGTTAAAATCTGTAAAGAACCTATGTTTTAAAATTGTTTTAAATTTCTCCATTTATAGAAAAAATATCATTTTTTTATTTTAGATATCAGGAATTGGAAAATACAACTGTGAAGCAGTACACATTCCATCTAAGTCAAAATCTTCAATTTGGAGATAGGTGATCAAAGACATCTTGAAAATCCTTAATAAATCTCAAAACTCTCAAAAAATGTTTCTTTTCTTGATATTATTTGTAATTGCCTCAATTAATTCATGGGACAGATTTATGGAATGGGTACTTTAAAGCTCTGTTTAGGATTAACCACACAATTTAAAATTTATCAAACTTAAGTACATTGTTTTGTGGTATAATTGAGAATGAAGCTTAAAAGAAGCAGATTTCAAACCTTGAATAGTTATTAAATTCTATTTGTGCCAGTACTACACCCAGAAAAGAGAAATAATTTTTCTATGGAGTCAACAAAAGTAGTACACGATTCAGAAGATAACATTTTACTACTGTATTTTTAAAGGGAAAATATCCTAGAATTAAGGGAAAATATTCTACAGATTCTACTATCTTATCTTTAAATTGCATTACTGCTACTTGCTTTTATCTCATCTGAATACAAGTTGTGCCCATTGGTATCCCTGGAGGATTGTTCCCTAGTCATCTTTAAAAAGGATATGGCCTTCAGGAGCTCTTGACTGAAAAATACATTAAAGGTCTGTGCCTTCTCTTTTTTAATATTCATCTATGGAATAGGTTAGCATTAACTTATTTTGAAACCGCTAGCAAATATATGTTTCATCTGGTTATGACAATATATAAATAAATGCTAAAAAGGGTGAGGAAGAATGGAATAGTCAGAATGCTAAAGAAAATGGGATAGTGTCAAGTTATTTAACATATCAGGGGTGTGGGGAGCTGTGCCGTGCCTTTCGGTCCTACCTATGTTCATCATAGCAACTGTAAGAGATAAGAATGAGGAAAATAATAACTAAGTCCTGTTGGTGAAATCGTTTCGATAACAGAGCCCAGGGAGGATGGATTTCAGTCGAAGTGCTGCCGTGGGCTCTTTCAAAATGGAACTGGATGGAGCATGTCAGCTCATGCCAGCTACACCATGAGGGGATGTTGTCTTTAAAACAGACTAGTGATTCTCCTGCTCTGATGTCTAACCAGAATCTCTACTTCCCTCAAGTGAGAGCCTGGTATAAGAGAACAGAAACTTGTTAGCAAATTATATCTCTTCGCAGAGGTGTTAGCCCCAGGTGGTCTGAAGAACTGTCTCTTTCCTGAAGCATTTTGTCAGTGTAACAGCTGGAAAAAAATATCTGCAGAAGGAATTGATCTTATATTTTAGTTGGTTAAAATGAGGAAAATCTTCCATGCAGACTGGATCAAGTGAATTAGATGTATGTCATGAATTTGTTTTATAAAGGGGATGGTGATCTACATTCACTTAAATATTAATCTTTGTACAAAAAAGAGGAAAAAGAAAATACGTTTTGGACATTGTGATTTCATAAGAAAATATACTGAAAGCTTACAACTGAACAGCTTCATATGATGGAGGACTACCCTGTTTGAATCATCTTCTTTTTGAGGAAATTCATACTTGAGGCTATTATTTACAATAGCAGATAGGTTGTTGGTTCATCTGCTCATATATCTGTTCCAAACTGTCTAGCATATAGAAAACATTTCTAGAAGAAACAGAAATGTTATTTCACCAGCTCGTGCAGCTTGGGAGCCCTTTCAGTTTTGCGGCTCCTAAAGCATCTAATCAGTTGGAGTCGAGTGCAGGCGCGTGGGAATGAGCTGTCACTGGCGGCTAGTAGTGTGTTTGTGCTGGCAGGATGGAGACCTCAGCATTGTTCTTCTGGGGAGGAAATTTCAGCACTGAGTCTCTATCTCAGACTGGGGACCGAACTGGGGATAAAAAGATCCCCAGAAAACTGGTCCAGGTTGATTTGCTGAGAAAGGCTTAGCCTTACTGGAGTAGTAGTTCAGTAAAAATGTTAATTGCCTTTCTTGCTGCAGGAACAGAACAAGCTGCAGACACGTGGCATGCACTGCTTCTTCATATTTCTTTGTCACTGAGTAACAAACCTTTAGCCATAGCCTCCTTCCTGACTGTTTTCTTGCTTAAACTTTCATAGTGAATTTGTAGTTCACAGTTAGGTCTACTTCGGCTGTAATTTTATTTTAAGGCATAGCCTTTGTATGAGCAAACATATCAAGCAATTCTCTAGGACAACTTAGAGATTAGATACAGCTATTTCTTAATTATTTTATTCTTCAGTAGGTATTTAATACCTATCAGATGCTATCTATGCACTTTTACAACTTCTGCTAATTTATTTGATGCATTAGCGAGAAAGATTAAATACCGTGTTAAATGTGACAAATCTAAGGAGATACAAAAAACTTGATTTCATCATCAGAGGAATACCAACAAAGTACTATCCTGGTTATGCAGTGTTAACCTCTGATTATGTGCTTGTTTAATTATATTTTGTAAAATATGTAAACCAAAAATTTCTGGATATGCTGGACTTGCTGTTACTGGTTTGTGTAATGTTACTTGTTCACGTTTCTTTTCATAATTGATCCATCATTGCTTCTCATATGGAATGAGGCCACCTCTCCCCTCAGATCTTTTCTAGCAGATACAGTGGTTAGCATTTTAGACTTGTCGTGTCCAAAGCGGGATGTTGTTCACAAACCTTCTGTGGTTCTGAAAAGGAAAAATTAGTACATGTGGAGGAACATGTGCATGGATGAATGAGAAGCAACAGGGAACCCCTGAGAGTGCAGGTCCCCTTCACCTTCCTCTCCAAAATTGGTGGGCAGTTACTTTGCATCTTTTCAAGGATGTGAAAAATACATTCCTGCTACTTTTGATTTCAGATCACCAGCACCCTTTTTTGGTTAACACTACCTTGACTTTTGCTTGAAAGGTCTGATCTGAGAAATACTTGTGCATCCTTTCTCAAGCAAAATTGAACTCCCTACTGCAATTAAAACCTTCCCATACTTGGTTCTGGGCAGTCATGCAGAATAGATGGGAGGTCCTGCTCTTTGATGTACATTATAGAGGCAGAGTGCGTGAGGTGTGAAAAGACTAGATACACATCAGGCTTTGAAGGCTGGCAGACCTCTAAACGATTACATTTAGATGCTATCTTGCAAATGGACCATGCCTGTCACTCTGCATTTAAATTTGTTTTCAGTTGTATCGGCTAATGTTATTGACACAGTATAGTAGAAAACTCGATTTAATGATGTTAACAAAGCAATAAAGTTATGAAGCAAAGGCATCAACCTCCACCACTTAATAAATCTGAGAGAGGAATGTTCTTGCCAGTGTGTAGGTGCTCTCTGCTTTCATCTCCATTGCAGTGTTGGTCTTAGGACGGATCTGCTTGTGTTCCTTAACGGGGCTATTTTTTATTTTGAAGTGCAGTATTAGGGGAAGCCCTGGAGACCTGCATAGCATGAATTCATGCCTTCCTAAATCAGTTTGTGTCAGAGCAGCTTAATTGTGATTGAGGTTTTGGAATTAGGAGGAGTTTCACATTAATGCCTTTCCAGTTCCTGGCTGCTTTGCTGATGCAGAGCATGAAATGTACTCTGCTATTTGTGATTCGCTGCTTTGTTTCTCTTCTCACTGAGGTATCCATCCACAATCCTTGCTACTATAAAATGCACTTGATGCAAACAGCAAAAAAGCCATGAAAATACTTTTCTCATGCCAAAGTGGACTTGAAGAGACCAGCCGAGGGATTTGTGATGCTTTACCTAACCCCCGAATCATGTACTTTTTCTGTTATGTTGCAACCTGACTTGCAAATAGTTTTCAGTAATTGGTCAGCTGTCACATATCTTTTAGTAACACTTTTACTCTGTACCATCACACAATTTTCACTGAGCAGTTTAAAGGAATCTTGGTTTTAGAAATATTGGCAAAAGTAGTTGGAAGTATTGGTAGAACTGTCTTGTTTGACAATTCCAGTTCTATCACATTTAAATCTGTCATCCTTTCACAGCTTTATGTATGAGTGTTAGTGGGAAACAATGCAAATGGTGAAAGGAGTTTTGAAAAAACAGTTGCTGATTTCATTATGGTGCACCTAGCTGCAAAAGTTTATGCTCTCTTTATCAAGCCAGCTCTAAAATTACTAAAAACACAATACATAGAATTCTACCCATGTTGTTATTCATGGGAATAATAAATTTTACAGTTTTGATGATCTCAAGTTCTCGCCAGGTTGTTCAAGTGACCAGTACTGGAACAGGAACATTATTAACTCCAACAGTGAGAAGCGAGAGAAGGCTAGACCTGAGTATCTTGTTTGAGGTCCAGTGAAAATCATTTTTGCAAGCTCTTGACAGAAGTACAATATCTTGTGTGTAATAAATGTAATGTTGGTGTAATGAGTATGCTCTTTGTAGGTGCTGTCTCTCCTTTCTATTCATCTTTTGTTAAATTGATTTTTTAAGCAGCAACACTGACAAGTGGAAGTCTGATGATTTTTCTTAGAGACTATCAAATTCTTCTCATTTTGGTGTAATTTTTCCTGTAGGTTTAGTGGTGTTTCAATTTAGCTGTGAATTCAGAATCATTTCCACTAGCAATTTCTCTTGAAGCTTTGCTATGTCAAGTAATAATTATGCAGTATTTCTTTATCTTTCATCTTCACTTACTGATGAGGTAAACAAAGATAATACGGCGCTCTGAAGTATGAAATTATTGCTGGATATACAACCAAGTTCATCCAGGCTTTTCAAGAAATCAGTGTTAAGAATAGCTACTTATTTATGGCTATGTATTGTTTATTAGGATATAAATATTTAGTACTTCCACTGTTTCATAAATTTACATAAACATAATTTGGAAGAGAGCTAATGCATGAGTTATTTGCTTACCTTTATTACTCATTTTTCCTCAGCCAATATGCGTTCATAAATTGAGTAGCAATTTTGAAAATTCTCACTTCGTTGAATGCGACTTAGGTGATTACAGGATCTTCAAAGGCAAATAGCATCTTAAAATATTCTAGGGAGGGAAGAAAGGGTTCCCAGTGTAAGACAGGAGAATACAAATTCAGGAGTACATCTTGAGGTCTATTATCTGTTCCACTTTCAAGTGATGATTTCAAATTAGACCGCAGACCAGCTTCTAGGACACTCAGAGCAACAGTGGCTTGTGTTATGTGGAAGATCTGGAAGGGGGTGGCATGTTTAACCTAGAAAAATGAGAACTGAGAGCAGAATGTGTGTATTTTCTCTAAATGCATGATGATGGAAGTGCCAGAGCAGGAATAGAACTACTAAAGCACAGTGCTGGCAGATGAATAAATAGAGAGAAATTAAGCATGTATATTTTCAGGTGCAATATTGAAAAAGGTATGCTATATTTTCGCTAGCAGAGACTTAAGTTTTTGGAAAGAGAAAAAATGTAATACTTCTCACATGATACTTGACAGTTTTTGATAATTATAACTGTGGTTGCTTGGCAGCAAGAGACTGGCTCCACTGACCTACGTTTTCTCTAGTATATTGCTGTTGCCTACTTCTGTGCTCCTCTAACCCTTAGCACCTCACTTTGCAAAATGTAGTCCTTTGTGGCTGGCTGGCTGGCTGGCTACTTCTCTGAAAGAAAAGTAGTTTTTCTTCATTTTTTTTTCCCTTTTTCAGTTTTTAGGTTACAAATACACTCATATTTGTAACAGCAGCTCTCTGCGGTGCAGTCTCACTGAAAATATCACGACAGCTGATGAAAGCTTAGAAGTGTCTCTGTTGAAGATTTTAAAAGATTACGGGAAGTCTTGAAAGACAGACTCTAGCCAAAAGTAAATGCATGTGATTTTAGTGGTCCAGCTAGTGGGGCGTAGTTTGGAAGAGAAGGTGGAGATGCCAGTGGGGCAGAGCGTGGCAGAGCAGCACTGCTCTCTAGTCTGTGTGAGGAGCACCCTGACCTTCCTTTTATTGCATCTCTTGTATTTATGTCTATGGCACACGACAGAAAATTATTAAAGAGGTCAGTATAGGAAACTGATGCTGTGCAAATGTTTACTATTTCAGAAGGTGTCAGTGTTGTAACAACTTTGCTGATAACAAAGAAATGTAAAAATTCGGCATGCTACAGCAAATGCATTAGCCAGAACGGAAGCACAGCTATATCCTCAGGGATGATGCATGGCAACTCTTCAGTAATGCATACAAAAACTGTAAAATAAAACGCAAGTAAGGGGACAGGATAGCCATATGGTCGTTCCAGTGTATTTATAATGTATATAAAAGCGGAAAGCTATTTCAGATCCCTGCTTGAAATTTCTGTTCTTTCCTTCCACTTGGAGGGCATAATAAGCACAAATAAAAGACTCCTCAGAGCAGGTGTTGTTACACAGCACTCAGTTATTTTACAAATGCAGAAATTTGAATTTCATCTGTTAATTCACTTGAGAATGCTGTTGTGAAAGTTCATCAGATCCCAGGCTTTTTCAGCTGATTTTGTGCCTCAATACTGAACTCTATTGAAGACTGCTAAATTCAGTGTATATCACTGATCAATCCTGGTATTTCCCTTGGGATAATAAAGGCTTTGTTAGATAGTGGGATCTCATGTGGTTGAGATTTCTTGGCCATGTTTAGCGTAGGCATAATTTCTTGTGCTTAGCATTGTTCAGCTAGTCAGAAATTTGATAAAAAGATCAACAGTAGCAGAATTGAAACTTGTACTACTTATACCTTCTTTAGCAAAACAGGAGTGGTTAGACATCCCAAATGTCATGTTTTGGACAAAGACATTTCTATATGTTCTATTAGATGGCATGGGGGAAGTTTCAGTTTCATCTGAAGTGAATTTCTTTGAATCCTGGTATGTGCAGGTACCTGCTTGGTGCATAGGAAGTAGATGGCTCACAGTTTGTGCTGGGAACATGAATGATGCTTCTTATTCCAGCCACAACCACCTATGTGGGTGCTTTGCAGTTTTCTCTCTTCCATTAGGTTCAATAGTTCTGTTAATGTCCTTGCTTTCTTTTCTGGTGACTTGGGTGCTGTTGAAAGCTCTCAGTTGTCATTGCTGAAGACCATAACCTTTTTTCCTACTTACAGGTTAAGTGCAGTGTTCACAAATGCAAGGCATGTTTTTTGGATATGTCAGCATGCCTCACGCCTCACCCGCGGAAATATTTTTATAAGCAAAAGAAGTTTTGTCTTCATAGACAATTTACTGGGTAGTTTATAGGCATTTAGTAGGAAGTGTTCTTTATCACTCTGATTTGGTTTTTACACTTATACAATACTGTAGTCACTAAACAGAGAAGTAATTTGTTCTGAGGAAAATGAGGAAAACTACATGTAAATAGTTGGCTGATAGCTCAGGAATTTGGTCTCTTGTTTAAACTCTTGTAATATTGCTGTAGTGTGTCACCATTTACGTCTTTTTTAAATGTTAAATTAAAGCGAAGTTTTATTTTTGAGCATTCATTCAGTTGACTTTGTACAGAGTTTTGTTTAATGCGCACGTCCGCACGCACACACACACACACACACACACACACACACATCCTTGCCTCCGGCAAATTTTGCTGTCAATAACCATGCAGATTTTTGAAGCGGAATTAAAGAGACTTATTTTCTTTGAGTAGAATATTTCCATGGATGTTGTATTGTTTTGCATTTGGCAATTGAATTGCAGTTACCTGCATTCACATCATAAGCCTCTGGCGTGGTAGGCGTTGCCAATTATGTACAGATACCAAAGGAGCATTGGTAATGCTCTGTTATAACAGAGCTTGTGTTGGCTGGCTGCTATATTTCAATTGATATTTGAGTTAATTTAGTTTCTTAGCAAGTCAAGAAGATTAATGATTGCAAAGTCCCTCATGGTCTCGCATCAGAAGAAGAAAGAAACTACAAGAACTCTGTGCCAATTCCAGCATAATTTACAAAGTGACTGTGCCTGTAAGAAGTTCAAACTGCAAAAAATGCACAAAGAAGCAAGACATATGAACAGTAGGTTTTTTTTCCTCTTTGGTTTGCAAGTTTTTTCTTCTTAATAATAAGATTTTTTATATAAAATAAATGTTATACTGTCTTTAGCTTTTTTTATATGTTTTAATCTGCATTATATATATATATATATATATATATATATATAGTAACACTTCAGAAATTAAGTAATTGAGCAGACCTTGCTCAGGTAGATAAGATTTGGCAAATCAAGTTTATTGTTCTAAATCTGAAATCCATCTTTAGATTTGGGAACTGTGCATGGAGAAATGCATTACTTCCTGCCTTAATCCTCTAAGGAGAAAGGAGAAAAGCCTTGCAGATTAATATTTTTAAAAACAACAGTACAGCAAAAATGATCCATAGAGCAAATACTCTAATAATATTTCTAGGAAAAAAGAGCAAGTTCCAAACCCAAAATAAATTATGATAAGCAATTAAAAAGCAACACTAAGTTGTAATTAAAATAGTTTGATTCTCAACAAAAGTCCTTCTAGAATTGGATAAGAATGCTATAGGAGTGATTTTGAAATTGTGTCTGTGTTTAAAATAAAAGGACAGACTCCTGTGTGGCTCTGAGGGGATATAGGTGGTGGTGAGCCCAGCAACTCTTTGGACCATGAGCAGTGCCAGGGGGCCCCGCCAGTGGCAGCTGAAAGGTTTTCTACAGGAGTGGGAACTTTCCCCTTGTTTTCCATTCCTAGCATGCTGGGGTGCTGCTCCTGGGATGAGATCTTTAGGTGCTAGCTTATCTCCTTAGAAGAATTTCCCAGGCCCAGAAAACTTGTCTTTGATGGTGTGGTGTTGTTTTGGTTTCCTGGATTTTCTCTGGTGGTTTTGTCTATATCACATCAAAGCCCAAGTTTCTGTGTTCAGTCAAGGACAGATGGTTTTTGCATCTACATTTCTCGTCAGGCATGGGGGAGATGCACCGGATTGGGGTGTGCAGCTCGAGAGGAGGGCACAACAGGCTTACAGGCATGGAAACAGGAGCAAAATTAAGGGAAAAGGAAATGCACGTGGGATCGTAGCAAGCACTGATGCTATCTCAAAAATACTGGGAATCACTGCTATGTGGTATCAAAGATACGTAACCACATCACTAGCAAACACAAACAAGTGTTGGACTAATGTAGTTCCATGTGTTCTAAGGAAAAATCACCTGTGCAGTCTTTGTGAGGAGATTCTGAGATAAATGTCATTTACCATTTATTTTCTGAGAAGATCTTGGGAAGCTGACTGTTGAATGCAGTTTGTATATGTGTATAGTATATATATTGTCTGGTATTGCTGGTCAAGCAGTCCATTCCACTGATCCAAAGCAGGAATCTAAATTGTTGACGTTCCTGAGAAATGTCAGTAAGATTTTTCCCTTTAAAGTCAGTGCTGATGATGATTCCATGGTCTCTATAGGCGAACTGTTCTAATAGTTTGTTGTCCTTGTCATTAATCATGTTTTCCTCATGTCTCTTTCTCTTCTGTCTTACTGCAAGTTAAACCTATTATTTCCTGTGTTATGCAGTGAGAAACAGGAACACTATTCCTGCCTTTTTTGCAGTTGTTAGATTGCCCTCAGGTTTTTTTTTTTTTATTTAGGCTAAACCCATCCGTTTTTGTCTTTGGGGGGGACAGGGCAGAGGGAAGCTGTTCTTTAAACTCTTGTTTTCATTTTCCTTTTTGCAATCTAGTTGATCTGAAAATGTGGTCTTCTGTAACAAGCAATATTTCAATTAAGGCATTATTAGTTTGAAATAGAGGAAAGATAATTTCCGTTTCCTACAGGTTATATTTCTAGTGTGTGCTTTCTTTTTAACAGTATGAGTTTGTTGACTTGCATTGAGCTTATTCCTCCCCTCTCTGCAACTCCAGTTCATTTTCCGAGACTCTGTTGTTTAGGAAAGTGCTTCATGACCTGTATTTATATTAGCTGACTATGCTTGCCTTGATGAAACAGCATGTACTTGTATTTTTGAATTAATTTCTCGTTTTAGCAGCAGGACAGCTTGTTGTAACCATTTGAACTGCCCTGTCCAATGGCCAACCATTGGCCTGTCCTCCGCTATGCTGCAAATCTATACTCTGTCATCTCTGTATTTGTATATAACAAATATTTCATCAGACAGGTAATGAATGAAGAAAAGGATTTAATAGCTCTTGAATTAGAAACATGAGTATAAAATCTAATTTAATATTGTTTCTAAAAAGCCATAGATAACTATTCTATCCGTTCCTTTTTCTTGCTCCTTACGCTTGTCATCCATCTTATGAATGTTTTCATCTAGTTCATGTTTACAATTCACTTATATAACTCTTGTGAGCATATTGCAATAAACTGCCAAAAACTCAAAAAATGGGCTAGCTGCTTGGTGTTCCCCATATCTATTTAGTTATTAAATTATAGACCTCTATTTCATTCAAAGTGGATATCAAGCAACAAAAGTGAGGAAGAGTAATAATCCCTGTTGAATACTTTGCCCTATGCAGAGGATGTCAAGCAGAGCCAGAGGAAAACATATTTGCATAATTAAAAGTCATAGGAAATAATAATTATCTCAAGATTCTAGAGAATGTGCATTTCTTTCAAATGAGAACTCAACAGGAAAATGGAAGTGCCTGTGACATTCCTTTTACCTGTGTCACAGAGAAGAGAAAAGCTTTCTGAAGCAATGCTATGTCTTTTTAGTAGGAATTGTTGTTAAGATTTGTATTTTTTTTATTAAATTTTCTGCTCTTTCTCTGATTCTACTTTTTGGTATGTATTTACATAGGCACTCATAGTGGATTCCTTGATCATCTTAACAATACCATAGGATTCTTTGTGTAGCTGCATTAAGTAAAAGGGGAGTAAGAAAAGAAATCCTCAGTTTAGCAATATTTAACTCTGAACCTGCCACATAATATGAGAATAATAACTGTTTTTCTTGTATGAGTTACAATCCCTCTTAAACTGTTTTTGTAGAATGTTTAAATTCAAATATTCGTCCCTGTGGCTACACTCAAATATATAGCCTGGATGCACTCAACTTTGAACAACGAGGCTGGTTTAACAGTTAATGCTTGCAACATCTGTCACATAATGACAAATATTGGTACAATGTTAATCTATTCCTCCTAATTATGCAACTTATCCTGACTAATTATAATGCAAAATAGGATTCTGATTACTTGATTTGTCAAGGACACATTTTTAACCAGAACTTTGTCAGTAAAATCTGTAACTTTTAATGGGTACAATTCTGAAAATTCCTTTTAGCCTTGGGATAGAAACTGTTATTGAAACTTTTTTAAGTGTTTCTATTTATTTGCCCTATTGGCTAAGAGGGGCAGATTGTATGAAGGAAGTGGTGTGCAAAGGACCAGCTCGCTGCTTTTTAGGAATAAGCTTGATAGAGTTCCCTCTGTATCTCTTTCTGGAAAGACATGGATCTTTCTTAAATTACAGTGTGGCTGCCAGGCCCTCAAAGGGAAAAGCACTATTAAGTTCAGTGCATGGAATTAATTCTGACTGAGTAAGAACAAATCTGATATCCCTATTTAGAATAGGGAGATGTTGGCTTTTGTGCATCCTTAATAATGTTTCCTTAGTGATGCTGTCTTTTAGGGAGGGGAAAAAAAAAAAAGTGATTTTGTGTGTTTTGAATAGTTGTGTTCAGGAAAGATGGCAGAATATACCTCTGAAGAATAAGGATGTTATTTCTAGTCTCTTTGCTATTTAGAAGTTTGGCTAATTATATTCTGTCTGTCTTAAAGCACCCTATGGTTTTAAATGGATAAGATATTTACTTCTACCTTCTATTCTAAAAGGCTGACAGTGTTCATCTGTGCTGTTAAACCACTGCTGTGTTCTGTCTTTGAGTTGGCTGTGGTTCAGTAGTAAATGGAATGTTTCTATTATTATAGACTTGTGAAGTGTTTTGAGATCTGTCAGGATGTAAAATATTTTGTAGCTGCTTGCCAGATAGGTAGATATCTCAACCATTCTAGCTTTTTCTTATGTATGTTGCATTTTCAGTATGATTTCTTTGCAGTTCTCTGCAGGGAACAGAAATTCTGAGGAAAAAGTGGTATACTGAGATTTATCGTAACTCTTTTTCCCCTTTATTTTCCTTTTTTAAGAAATACACAATAGGTGCTCAAATACCAAGAAAATACTTTCACTTTCATATATATATGTGTGTGTGTGTGTGTGTGTGTGTGTGTGTGTGTGTGTGTGTATTATATATATATACACACACACACACATACAGAGAGAGAGAGAGAAAGAGAGTGGTATTTATATAGGGTATATATTTACTGGGCACCTCTGCTTGCCCAGTGAGAGCATTGTAGTTTTGTTGCAGAATAGAGGATAAACCTGTTGAGAATTTAAGGGTAAGGAACGGAAGACAGACTAATACGAATAATGAGAACAGAAAGATAGCATAAATGAACATTGGTATTTCAGGAAAGCTGATCCTGAACAAATGTACTTGAAATATCTTCATGAAGTATTGAAAAGAAATTCTTCCTGGTATTCAGAGGGGAGAAATCCATTCATCTCCATCCATGGATGATGAGAGTGCTCTAGCAAAAAATAAAAAAATAAGAATTATATAAAAAATGTATTTGCTGGAAGATGGAGGATGAAGAGATCAAGGTGGACCTGTTAGATGTTGTTATGCCTTCGTTAGAGCGAACAGGACAGAATTGCTAGGATATGAAATTTATTTTTTTAGACAAATCAAAAGCAGAGAGATAGTATTTAAAAAAAAAAAAAACAAATTATTAGAGAATGATTCAAAACATATGTTTGAATAAAAGGTTTATTTATCCTGCTGCATCAGCAGTGGGATGGTATTTTACATCAAGTATTAAGTAATTTTGTAATTTTGAAACAACACTTATTTTTTTACTCAGTAATCTCAGCCAAACCTGGCGAGCAAACTTGGGCAGCTAAAATATTTAGCATGGACTTGACAATGGCAGAACACTGGAATAGGATCACTGATTGTTTTTCATTGTAATAAACTGAAGGGCAAAGATAAATTACCGGATCATAAATGGATTAATGTTGCTTCTAATGATGTACATTATATTCAGCTCTATTGTTTGCAATTTGTATGGTATTTGGCTTTCAAACAATTTCCTACATGTGAAGCGTCTGCTATGAATCCATTTAAATTACTTCTTTTGATGTTCAAATCCTAGCAGAGAGAATTTTTATGAGTTGCCAAAATGAGACTTGCATTAAGGTACAAAGGGTTTGAAGTACCTTCTGTTGTGCTTTTGTAGAGGGAAAAAAACCCACATTTATTTCAAGGCTACTTGTGGTTTCTTCTGGAAATATGCTGGTGAGGAAGTGTTTGGAGAACAGACACTGAACAGAGAAAACCAAAGGTACCCTGAATGTACCTCAGTGTTACAAACATTTGTGTTCCAGTATTAAAAGCACATTTACAAAGGAAAAACAATGAAGATATATAATAAAATGCAAATCCTCTTCACATTGGTTCTCAGCTTGATTGAGGATCTTCAGTGAGATTACACTTGGAATTCATCGTATCCATGAATTTTCAGGTATTTTCTACAATATTTAGTGTGTAAATATATTGAGAGAGAAATAAATAGGCTCTTCTGTACAGCCCAGAAATTATGATTCATTGTAGTGACAAGGCTAAGTTGTATCAGAGGCTAAAAAGAGAGACAGCACCAGGTGTGTTTGAATAAATAGATTCCAGGTGGTATATTCTCAAAATATTGAATGCAATTTGGAAGATAAATTTTTCATGAACTGCATCCCAGGGCAAAATAATCTGAGAGACGAAACATTTGTACCAAGGTTACAAATATTGAAAAATAAGTCAAATGCTGAGTACCTTCCTGGCTGTTATTTCAGATAGCAAAAGCTATTTTACCAAGAAAAGAGTATGGGTGAGTCCTAGGCGAGTCCCGTCTTTCTCACTTTCATTTTTTAACCCTTGGAAAGTGCTGATTGCGAGATAATTTGGGATCAAAATGAGTCACAGCTCAGTGGTCACTCAGAGAGGAGTACCATGAAGAAAAGATGTTACAAGATGCAAGCATCAGTACTCAGTGCTTGTTTTTATTTCATTCTTCTTCTCCACTGTGCTGGAAATGTCTAGTTACACAGTGTCTGCTCAAAGTAACAACCTCCAACAGATGAATAGTTTTGAAGGCTGGAGAAATCCTTTTGTGTGTAAATTTGGATCCAGCTTCCATTCCGAAGTGGCAGTGACCAATTTTAGTTATCCATCGTGTAGACAAGCATGAGCTGGTATTGCGCTTGCTTTCATGAAGCCTTTACGGCTGGAAAGCGACTTTGCGTTTCCAGAAGTTTCTTTAGAAATCTCTTATGTCAGTAAATCTTATGCACAGAGATGCCTCTTTCTGTGGGTCTTCAATGTGAAAGGGTTTGTGGGCTGCAGGCAGGGTAACTGCTCCGCTACATCCTGTCTCACTCCCAAAGACCTTAGGAAAACCAGGAGATGGGGCTTGTTGTTGCACCAGCTGGGGGCAGGTTGGAAAGAGGCTATTTCGTAGGAGTCCCAGCTGGGATGCAACAAGGGGGACCCCATGAATGAGTGGGGCTGTGGATGGGTGGTGTAGGGTGGTCACGAGCTGCCCTGGGCTGCTCACAGCCGGTTCCAACCAGTCATAGCTGGTTCCAGGTGGCTGGCGGTGGCCACTGGAGTTAGGCCTGGCTGCTTAGCTGGGCGTTTGCTGAGCTCAGGAGAGGTGGCCCCTTGTGTTGTGTGTTTCTATTCCCCTGTTTGTGCTTCTTTTCCCTTCAAATCTGAATTGGAAATCAGATATGGGTGTTAATTGGCAGTTAGTGAAATTGAGTAAAAACTCTGTGTTGTCTGTGACACCGATCAGTCAAAGAAAGATTGTGATTGTAAGTAGCACTAAAAGATGCAATAGTAACCAAAGGCCTATACATCTGCATTCCTAAAACTGTATGTGATATTAGCCACAAAGTGCAGCTTGAGCAGCTCTGCATTTTAGCAGCCATTTGCAGGCATTGATACCAAATTATCACTGCCACCGCCTGCTTTATGCACGGGTAAATACTCACTTGCTTGTAATAGGCTGTTCTTGTGCAGGATCCTTATGGAGGAGGCAGTCTTTATATTACTGTATTGTCATTTAATTTAGTCTACAGCATTTGTTTTCTTTGAAAATAATTAGCAGTGATGAAAAGCACATTTCTAAAAGCATATAGAAATGTTTTTGTTACATATTCCTTGTCAGTAGACATATAAATAAAACACACTCCTCCTCCTCCTCCACACCCACATACTGAGGCTGTAGGAGCACCCTAACAAGTTGTCATCCTCTGCATTGCAAATATCTCTTCATCCTTAACTTTTATATTTAGAAATAGGACCACTGGTTGCAATTGTGGTACTCAGACACATAGATGAACATAGCTGCAGGCTTGAGGCATTATTTTTTTTCCTTCTGTTGAGTTGAGAGATCGTAGATACTTATAGGTCACTGAAATCAATTTTCTGCAGGCTTCTAGAAAGAATAATCTGCTGCTACGTCTCCGAATTGCCAAGTTCCTCCATTCTGCAAAGTTTAAAGATTCCCATTCTTCCTTGAATCTGGTCAAAGACCTGCAAGATGAGCTACCAGAAACGACAAAGATTGGTGATGATAATTTCTTGTTGAGGTGAGCATATTCTGTTGTGATGCATTATGAATGGTATTATGGCAGTCTTGAATCCAAATGCCATAGTATCCATTTCAAAAATGAAAATGACAACTAAAGAAGATGAAGAGAAGTGCATATGTACACTCTGTCTGCCTGGAGCTAAAATATCACTGTGCCTTTGCTTTGTGTATTCTGTGGCAGTGTTAATTTTTCTAAAAGACAACTGGATAGATTAAAAGTAGTTAAGAAAAAAATGTTTCCTATTATTTCATCAATTTTCTCAACCTGTCTTCTGTATGAAAATAATAATTTAAAAAAGCCTTTTTCTAGGATTTCTTTTAAGTTGCTTCCTCTATGCAACTGCATGCCAGCTATCACCTTGTCTGCTATTTCCTTTAGACTTTTATTTTAAGGCATAAGATTGGAGGTTGAAATAATAAAAATCCTACTACCTCTTTCTCTGTCACTATTTTTCAGAGACTACTTTGACATTTTAATAGCAATTATCTGTATGGCTCTAGGGGTGACTGAAGGAAATATCCAGAGAGCAAAAGTCAACAGAAAGCCTTGGATTATATGGAAGGGTAAGAAGTTGGAAAGTGTCCCATTGTGGAAAGTTGTAAATCTGGTATTTTTTCCTAATCAACTCCCTGATCTTTACAGTCCGCTCTAAGCAATGCTCGCTCTTTCTATTCGGATGTTCAGATGGGAGCTGTAAATCTGTGAAGACTGTTCAAAACTGGGTTGGGGGTGAAGAAAGGGACAACAGAATTTTTCACAGTTCAGCCTTGTTTTCTAACTACCTTATTAAAACAGTGAGAAATGTGGAAAAAGGAATAAAATATGGGTCATGAAATTTCAAGTTGAAATGCACAAAATGCTGTTTCACACGAGTTGTCTGGCAAACCTGCCAAGAGAGATTCTGACTGTGAATGCTTTACCGAACCCAACTTAGAGAATCGAGTTACATTTTAAACATAGAAGATAGCCTCCTTCTACATTTCTTTCCATTATGTAGCTTATTAAAGGGATGTCCTTTGTCTTAGATGATTCTCTTACAGTTGTTTAAAAATCCTTCCCTCTGTCATAGATCTGCAATACGCATGAAAGAACATTGTGAAAATAGTCTTTCAATTAATTTTTTTTTCCTCTGGAATTGCCAAACTATCAAAAATCTTATTGATTATTGTTCTCTCTCCATTATACTCAATGATTGCAGTTCGCTTTAGAGCTTTGCTAATTTATACTATCTGACAATTATTTTTCCAAGTACGCTTTTAGATGTGGTACTTTTTTAGCCACTGGTTAACCACTGTGCAAAACATAGCAATAATGTGTTTTCTCGCTGCTTCTTTCTGAATGAGGTGGTGCATATGTGATAAGCAGTTTATCGTCAACATTTAGCACTGCTTCACTGCATATTATAAGTAATTGCTAGTAAATAATGTGGATATTCTTTGGGAAAATCCTTTAATGTTTTCAGAGTGATGAGAGATTTATTTGCAGATTCCTGCAAATTCCTAAAAGTTCTACTTGATGTCTGATTATTTTGCTTAAGAAATTTTTCTTTAAAACACTTTGCTGTGTGAGGTGGAATGGAAGCATCAGTGGTAGTTCCTTGGGCATGACAGATGTGGGATGTGAAGGGTTCAACAACCCAACTGAAATGGGCAGCAGGTGTTTGTAATTTGGCTGCTATGTCTTTCCCTACTGTTTAATCTGTTGTCTGTGGTGTCAAAAGGAATTACAAGATAGACCCATCACCTGAGTGATGTTAAGAAAATTTGTTCTTTTTGTTGCTCTGTCTGGTGGTTTAGCAGGTGAAATGTGGCAAGCATCATTGCATGTGCTGGAGTAAGCATTAGGGTCATTGAAGGGTCAAGTTTTTCTTTTACTGAAGGTGCTATTTGCTTTCAGGACCCTCCAAATGGCCTCACACCTCCCTTGCTTATCACTTCCAATAAAACAGCTCTGACAGAAAAGGCCATCTCAGCTTCTTTCTCAAAGGACACACCAGAGATGCCAATGGAATACCTGTCGCTTACTCTGTTGAATCACCCCATTTGTGAAGAAGCTTATGATGTCCCTAAGCAGCTTGAATAATAGACCTCTCCTCACTCTCTCTGCGAAAACAATGGTGTGATTATCCTGCCTAGTGCTGAACCAAGCCATAAACACTTCACACTGTGAGTGATGGAAACAGCTCTAAAGTGTTGGGTTTCAATTGCATAAATCCCTTACAATAGAAACACACACTGATCTCTCTAGCTTTACTGCATCTGCAAAACGGGATGGGGGAGACTGCGGCTCTTGCAAAATCCTCAAGTGCATTTTCTCTTCAGGACTGTAAGTGAAGAAGGAAATGTGACACACTACAACCTATGAGATCCAGCAGGTAGAATGGTAGAGTATTGCTGATTGCAGGGAGGGGCAATGACTGGGGCACTACCTAGGGTGTATTGTGTCTCAATTTCAGTGCAGGAGAAAGATACTGATAAGAAACTGATAAGGTTCCAGTTCTGGGAGGAGGAGGGTATTTTGGACAAATAATTAGGCTTTAGCCATGAGTTTCAAGCAAGAGTATAGCCCTCTTATCCAGTACACTATCAGAAAATTTTTATTATTTATCATGTACATCTGAAGAGAAACAACATGCAGTAAAGAGTCCCTTCTAACCTGTGATGAATAAAAGATAAGACAAGCAAATCCTGCCATTTTATTGGTCTGACTCTTGTTTGAGAATCGTCTAGTCATCTAGGGTTATGAGCTGCTATCTTATGTAAATTATTTATTGAATACTTAAATAGATTATTTCTTAATCCTTCCTTTCCTCTGCAAAAAGTGGAAATTGCTACTTCTGTAGTTTTGCAGTTTGACTAACAGGCTTAATTGAAGTGTTAAGGATAGAAAATCTGAATATTATCTATTTGTTGATATAGAATATGACAGTAAAAGTTGAGAATTATGTTTTAGAGTTGCATTATGATCTTTTTTTCTTGATAATAATTTATACTCTTATAAATCTTTTCAAATATTTTTGGTAATACTTTTTTTGACATTTCTTTTGGTATCTTTTAAGAATTTGTAATCTCCTTTAAAGTCCAACATAGTACTAGAATTTGGACACCTCTGCCCAATGTTGCATCTTATCTTTCTAATCAGTGGTGAAAATCATCAAGAACAAAACATTTTTTCATTGTCTCTTTTTCAAGGCATTGTGTGCTCTGTGGAGAAAAGCTCAGAGATGGAAAAGAAATGTTCAAGGTTTTGTTGCTATTAGAAATTTTTCTTCTTAGAAGCATGACAGCAGGAGGGTTATGCAACTGATGTTTCATAACATATGAAGATGTTGCCTGCAATGGCTTGCTGATATCCATGTAGTAGTTTCCACCGAAAACAGTAAATAGCAATACTCAAAGTTAAAAATGAAAGGCTTGGACAAAATGAGGAGAAAGGTAAAAGCTATGCTAAAAAAGCAGTACTTTGAAATGTTTGGAAAATGTGCTTTACTTGTTTGAAGAAAACTATTTTTCAGACGTATTTGGCTTCAGAGAAAAAGCATTGAATAATACTGTAGAGAATCAATATCCTTTTTCCTGTTGTGTGCTAAGAATGAGTCGCTTAATCTTCGTTCATCTACAATGGGAGAAAAACAACTTCTGTTTCTTTGAGGACGTGACTGTACTGGACACTCATATATGCACTTTTCATGGCAACGAGGCCTGCTTTGCAACACCTGGCTTTCAGTTACAAATGGAAGTATGCTGCCCTGGATATCGAAAGGCATTGTAGAACATGTAACATTTATCAATTTTGTTCTAATGTGTCTCTATGGTAATGCAAGTGTTCAGGAAAGAGTAGTTTGCAAGTCTAATGTAAATATATTTAGACATTTTCATGGATTCTGTGACAGAAGTTGATAGTTTTCTATCAAATGTGTGACATAAATGAAAGTGAGACTTACCCGTTACTTTAAATAGTACATATGTGTTCCGTGGAGATGGGAATTGTCATGGAGAGTCATCTTGTATCTTTTGTGCTCTATCTTTAAATTTAGCAGTTGTTGTTTACTTCACGGAGAGGTTTTAACATTGCTCAGCGCTGCTGAACCATTAGGGTAATGATATACCGTATAGTGATATAGTGCTAGGCCTACAGCCTGTTCTCTGAAACTAATACTACAAAGAAAGCTAATGGTTGGCCTGAAGCTTTTGTGAGCTAAACTATTTGCTGGGTTTTTTTTTGTTTGTTTGTTTGTTTGTTTTTGTTCACTGAGCTATCACTTGTGTAATGGGTTGGTGTCATTTTGACCTGTTGACTGATAACCTGTTGACCATGAAATCCTTGTGAAGGAGGTTTAATCCTGAAGCTTTCCTGAAAATAGGCACAGTAGGGAAAATAAACATATCTTCCTTCATGTTTTTAATGACTAATTTGATAGAGATTGAAGATGAACATCTTTAGGAGTTTACAAATAGCTAAAGAAAATCACCTTTCTACTCATGTAGCCCTATTTAACAAAAGTGTGTGTATTTCCAAGGTTGTTCTAAATAATAACTCTTTTGCAGTTATTCCACTCATGTATCTCACTAATGCACTCATCATGCTGGAGAAAACCTTGAGGCTGAAGGATGGCCCGTCCCTAACAACAAATCACAGACTGAACACCAGATCAAATGCTAAAATACGACTTTCCACAAGTCACTGGTCTTTCTAAACAGCAATCAAAGTCTTCAAGGGCTTGTAACTGACAACCTCATGTTCAAAAGGGTGAAGAATGAAAAAAGGGACAATTGCAAGTAAGATCTCTGACATTTTCTTTTACTTAGGACTTAACTGCAGTTAACTCAGGAAAGATCACAGGTTTTTCTTTGCAAAGGGTCACTTTTTGTGTAGGATGCAAAAAAACAGAATTTCCAGTTGCCTTATAGGTGCCTAATAGCACATTATCTGTGCTCCTTTGCCCTATGATGTTGATAACTCTACATTTTACTAAATAAAAGAGCTGTACAGTAGCTTTGCTGAAGGTCAATCCATCATGTTCCCTGTTATCTTCTGAATACATTCTGATGCCCAGACTTCCCTAGAATAAACTGAAATACAAGAATGAATTACAGCTCCATGCCCTAAAATTGATTGAATAATTTGGAGTCTAAACTGGCATTTTGGTTTAACATAGTAGATTCTTCTAGCCCTTGAGTGATGGACTGTGGGTTTTCCTGCTGTGTGTTTTGTATTTCAGATGGATTTCAGTGTGTTGTCTGGTTCTCAGCTTGCAAGTCCCCTTGAAACACTGCTGGTTTTGCTGTGCCTTACATTTCAAAAAGAGTCTAGTGTGTTCTAGCACATCCTTACGGAGCTTTTCCTAGAGCTTATCTCCCCTTAGGTTTCTTCTTGTGCTACCCAGAATGCTCGCTCAGAATAGTTTGCTGCCTTTGTGGTGGTGATTTTCATTCTCCTGATTTGTTTTTTAAAATTGAGTAACAACCATTTCATCCACTTATTGCCATAAATTATGGTTTCTAGACTAGTGATCACTGTTTTTCTTTGGACTCTCTAACTACTTGATATCTTTCTCAGTGTCTGTAAGAATTTTCAACTGAAAGTGCTAGATTAGAGTAGAGTGGAAGAGTAAATTCATTGTCTTGAAGGCAATTTCTTGCCACATCTTGTGGTATGTTTGTTACTTTTTTCATTAAGATTTGATGGTTTTGACTTGGATTCAGCTTCTGATCCATTGTATTCTCTTTTTTGATCCTTTCCAATCAGTCCTTTCTAGAAGACTGAAGTTCAATATGAATTTTTTAACCATAGTAATGAATATTCTATGCTATCTATACAAATGTTACTTGCTTAGAAATGTGGCAAAAGAATAGCTATTCTTTTGTGAGCAAGAGAGGAGGCATTACAACCCGGCA
>JAUBOD010000560.1:8291805-8304898 GCA_032353885.1 Nothura maculosa
CTTGGGTAGTTGGGCAATTTTTAAATTGTAGCCTGAATATATCACAGCTTAATATAAAAATATTCATAGATATTTGCAGCAGCTGTTTTTTTTTTTTTTTAATTTCAAGTACATCTGTTTTCATGAAATTCAAAAGCAGATGAATTTTGAAATTTACAACAATGTAACAATGTTAAAGGAAATGCAGAAAAAAAGTTTCAAGTGAAAAGTAAATGGATTTGGGATTTAAAACTACATACTAGTTGTTTTTGTCTTATTTTTACTCAGTATTTAAAACATGAAAGGCTTGTCAAACCTCAAGATCCCTTTTTAAATGAAACTTTCTGATATTACCAAAAGGCTGTTTATATGAATATTTTTGCCTAGAACAAATTATTCCTCATGAGGTGATAAGTTCAAACTGCATGGATATAATCTGAATCTGTCGGCAAAGCAGAGCTGCAGGCTGTACGTATGAGTTCACACTGTGGTGGTTGCTTTCCGTGTCCTTCTAAGCACAACTGAGACCTTGGTAGGCAGAGAAATTTCCTGCCCTGTGCTCAAGTACTCACCAGAGCAGGAAGACAAAGGAAATGTAGGCTTTGTTTTTTTTGCTGGTACTGAAATTCTTCATTTTAGTAAGCAAGAAACAAAAGGAATTGTCAAAAGGGCTGTTTTGTTTGCCTCAGTTAATTCTCTGTTATGCTTCACTCAAGCAAAAAATATCCCTGTAATGGACAATTCTTGAACATTGAAGATTTTTCAATGGTTCCTGGAGTTCACTGTCTACATACGTCTATGAAATGTACTTTGTTTTATATCCTATTTCCTCACAAAATGGCTTTACATAGTTTGAAACAAGGTCTCCTAGCGTGTTTCAATAGGTTTCCATTCCTGAAATGTCAAGAAAGTTGAGAGGACAATACATGCAGCTATCAAAATCAGATTCATGATAAGCAAATACCCTTCAAGGAGTGTTGGCGTTGCACATATAACAGATCTTCGACCACATGACAGTGCAATGCAGTTGACTATAACTGTAAAACTTAAATACAAAGCAGGCATATCAAGTGTTTACATAATTTTTTGGAAAACAGTGCACAAATTCTTTGTCTAAATTGCAAGCTGCTCTTGCTGTAGTGTCAGCCTAAGACTTCTTTAGTATTTGATACTTCTGGAAAGAATATTTTTAATCTAGTACAGTATTTTGCAATCAATCATTACCTTACTGGCAGACAATGTGTGCCTGGAAAACGTGCTGGCAGTTTTAACGGCCAAAATTGTGATGGGATTTAGAAGAAACAGAGTGCACAGGAAATGATCTCAGAAGATCAACAGGGATATGGTTGATGTTAATTCCCTTGCATGAACTGCTCAAACTTTACTATTCTCCGCAAACACGTTACTTCGTAAAATTAAACGTGGTGGTTTTGAACTTTGTCAAAATGTTTTTGCAATAAAAAAGGACAGAATCTTGACACCTTTATTTGACAAACTCCTTGGATAATGTGTATAACAAAATACTGCTCTTTATCTAGGCAGTATTTGCAAAGCTAAGGCAAAATACCGAGTTATGCAGGATCTGCTTATGTACCGGTGTTGTGATGAGGCAAATAGAGTAAAAAGGGCGTCTTCCTGTAGTGTCTTGCAGTATTCAGTTCTCATTAGGCAGATCAGATATTTTCTCACCATTTATCATAAATTGTATCTAAAGAAAAAATACATTGTAGTTCATTTTTTTGCACAAAGTCTTAAAGATAGTGTTACACTGTGCTGCTAGACAGTCTCCTGACAGTTGATAGCATATCAGAAGCACAAATGTTTTCTGAACAGAGATTAAAAATTGTAGATTCTGTTAACAGCCAGCCGTATGCAACTATGGACCATTCTGCAGAGGCTCATATCAGTTGTGTATGTTCACCAGGCAAGTAATAGTGTAGTTTTTTTATTACTGTAAATTAGCTCCTAGTGTGGAACAGACTTCCTCAGTATTTATTTAACTGATGAAATAGGGTGTTTTGTCTTGTTGCATATATCTTTGATCATGTATTAATGTCAAAACTACATTTCTTTCAGTTTAGGTTTGCTGGGTTAGGCCTGAAGTCAGAGGTGTTTAGCAGCTTTGTCATTTGATATGTCTTGAACTCCCTGATTGAATGAGCTGCAATATTTTCTTTGTGTCTGGCTTCAAATGATACTTGAGAGAGAAAAAAAGAATTTGTAGGAGGATATGAGGCATCTAGTTTGCTTTATTGTACCATTAGCTGGTCTTTTTTGACATTATCAAATTAACTTTTTGAGTTGGAAAGAAAACGTGTTTTGAGAAGGGATTTTGTTTTATTTTGGCATGCATTTTAGAAAATGGGGATAATGTGCATTTTTTAAATACTTCTTTATATAATGCCTTTTACCTGGAGATTCACTAGCTTATTAGCTGAGAGTCAAGGCTAATTAATAGGTAGTAGCTTTACAATTTGACTTGAGATTTAAAAAGGATTGATATGGTTCTATGTGGCAACGGTGCTCTGCATTTTAATAAGGATATCTGTATTTAGTAAAAATATTAATAATTTAATATTAAGTTAGTGATAATTTTACAGTGTTCAAAGAGGAGACACAAGTAAGCAAGAGAGAACATTGTTTTATTTCATTCTTATGAAGATACGTCTACATATGATTTTCTTTCTCAAGCTGGTACGGGTCAGTTTTGATTATGATGATCTCACAGGTTAAGAGATTTGACTGTTATCTGGGAAATCTAAATTTCCTGTGAAGAACCAGACATGAAGGTTTACAAAGCAATCCTTGCCTTTACCCTTCAGATTGAGTTTAATGACATTGGCTTTGGTCTCACAGTGAACTATACCCTAATTCAATAATGCATTTAATGATGCATATCTAATACATTTCCATAAAATCCTCCCATTAGACGTGTACTTAAATGTAGGCATACATGTGAGCCCCTCACTGGTTTGGGGTAAGAACATTCATTGCTTTGTGGGGCTGAGTGCACTGAGGCAAGAAATAACGATTCCAGAGCGTGAAGCAAATACTGGTTCTAACCAAACAGTAAGTGTTCTGTGCAGGTTGGATTTTGGCTCTGATTTCCACTTCAATTTACTCAAACCAGGGATGAGAATGTCAGTTTATTGTTTTTTTCTCTTCCTTCTCATTAGTCTATGTTTCACACCTATTAAGAGAAGTCATGGTTGAGGGCTGCACTGACTTAGCCGAGGTCTGTGGCAAAATATGGCCATGGTGGTAAGGTGAGATATGACTGAAAGCAGGTCTGCCAAAAACATAATTAAGGCAAAGGGAAGCCTTTATTGCTGAAATGCGTTGAGAGGCTGATACAGGAAGAAAATGTGATTTCAGAATAATTGTTTCCAAGCAAAATTGTCAAGACTTGTTCCATGGAATGAAGAACCATTAAGCGTTCGGTGGTAGTTTTAAATTAACAGTAAAGGATTGCAAATCAATAGCAATAAAAAGTGCACTAGGCGAATGGATCCCTTGTTTCAGATTGTGACAGTTGTGAACTCGGAGGCAGCCTCTGGCGCTGGCTCCGCTACCGCTGCATGGAGGCCCTGCCGCGCCCGAGCGCAGGCCGCTGCCCGGAGCGGCCGCTCTCTCTGCCACGTGGTCCTTCCCGGGGCCGGGAAGTGGGACCTCGTTGTCAGAAAGCACCCACGTGCTCTGGTTTGGAAGGTGGATTTTTGTGTCACTGGCTGATACCAGCAGCTCAGAATCCACCCCTTGAGTGGAAAGTTGAGTAAAACCTGAGAGACTGTTTTCCGTGTTGTTTTAAAAAAAGGCCTTGCTGAGTAACTGATATAAAGGACTTATCTGTTCAGAGGCATTTGTGTGTCTTCTAGCAGAATAAATGCTTTTCCTGGTAACACAAAATAGCTGGCTGGCTTTCCTAGTCTTCTGTCTTGCTTTTATCTGTGTACTAGTCTCACGGTACTGTGGACCTCCTGTTCCTGACATGTACCGCGTGAAATAGCTGGAACTGATGAGGGTATTCAAAGTGAGATTGCCTGAGATTATAGCACAGGAGAAAACCCCGTGTGTAGCACTGTCTAAAGTCTGTCCCCGCACTGCTCCTGCCCACCTTTTTTAGATTTTATTTTATTTTATTTGTATATATTTTGATCTCTTTAGGTACTACATGTTTTTTCCCGGTAAAGCTTTTTTGATGATTTTCTGTTTCATACCTATTAAGTTGTTTTATTTATTCAAAAAGTCATAATATCCTATGTACACTGCTGTATGTGTTGTGTTTATATTTTGCAATATCAACTAGACTGAATAATTATTTTTGTTTCTCAGACTAAAGTTTAAAAAAAAAGATAACTTTTTCGATCTAAATTTGAGAGGTTTTTCTTCATATATTTCTTCTTATATTTTGAAGAAAAAAAATGACTTGCAATTATGAATCAAATCATTTGGCCAAGATGAGTATTTAATGGAAGAATGAACAACTTAATTTCAGCCATTTAATGGCAGAGGCAGTAGCATCCCTTGTATCTAGAATGGTTGAGACATTCCCTCGTGCCGTGTGAAATCTGGTGTCCACTTATATTCTTTCTTTGCTTTATCACTTGGCTTTTAGTAAGATCCCATAAATATTATTCTGTAAAGTGCTTTTAAATATGTCCTTCCCCTTTTGATGTTTTATTTCATATAAAATATATTTGTTTTTTGACTCTGCTCCCCAAAAAACATGCAGTGTTTCAGTAGATTTCAGTTCAGCTTTGTAACGTTCGCCTGAGAGATGAACAACTAAATTCCTGCTCCAAAACACTGTGTTAAATAGAACAGTATCAAAAAAGAGCACTGAGAAGCTGTTGTTGAATACACAGTGGGTGCTCACTTTCCTTGGCCCGTGAAGAAATGGATTAACATTATATCAGTTGGGGAGAGGGAATCAAGTCTGAAACTAACTGAAGATTAATGTGAATATATTCCAAATTTAGGGTTCTTAATTTATATTTTATTTTTAGGTGTTAATTTTAAAAGGTTAATAAACTGACTTGAAAACTAGAACTTAAGTGAAATTACTTATCAGTTTTTCAAACTGAACATTCCTGTTTTTTTTCAGAGAAAAAATCACAGTTGTTTAGAGAGGAGTATATTGAAAATCCATGTGGTGTTAACCTTTGAAGCCTTTTTGTTGAAAGCAGCTGTCAAGGAAGCATAAGGACAGTCTGTTATAATCTGAAAGATGAGGTAATGATTTTAGGATTTAGCCCTTCTTTTAGGCTTTCTTCTGGGCAAGAAGCTGGGATGAGATGATGCTTTTCCTTTCCTAATGTCTCCTTGAGAGCTTTCTTCCCTCGCCTGCTCATTCCTGTCCTTGCAGAGTGGTTAAATATTCTATGGCAAGACACTGGAGCTGTCTCCATGAGCACCCTTACATTACATCACTGCAAAGAAAAATCCCCCTAGAGGTTTATGCAGATATTCTATCATGACATTAAACAGAATAGAACCAGTTCCCTTGCCTGTGGTAGCATTTCAGATGTGTAATGGGGCAGAATTAGCCCTGGCTCCTTCATGGGCTAGAGACTCTACTGGCAGATGGTAGATTTGTGTCACAGGCAGCTGAGCAGTCAGCAAGTGAGAGCAGCAGAACCTGGTCGGAAAGGTGTGTTTGCTGGTTACACGTTCAGCAGCAGCACATGTGTAACCATGATGCACGACATGTCCGGTTACCGTCTCATCAACCTCTTGGTCTGACCTGCTCTTGGGAACTCAACGCCTGGGGAGCTTTGGGGGTCTGGGACGTCTGTAGGATGCTGTAGGATTGGGAAAACTATAAAAATTGAGCAGAATAAAGAACACGTGAACACTGAGAGTAACGAGAAGCTGACCTTAGATCTAGAGCACCCTCCAGCATTCACAGGACTTTTCCCAGTTGTTCCTAGGAGACTAGTAACAGCTTTGTTTAATCCAGAGATAAATTTTGCAAAAATATTTCATGTGTTTATTTTATTGAAAATATTCTTATTTTCTTTGTTTTCACAAAAATGTCTAATTTACTGTTTTTTTCTGCAAAACATTGATGACAACATGAAAACATTGAATGGTTTTGAAAAAAACAGCTCCAAACGTGTATTATAAAAGCATAAGAAGTCTGCCCTTGAAATACGTAATATTTCTATGACTATTTTTCCAAAGTTACTATAAAATCATAATGGCCTCTCCTATGCTACAACCAGTGTAAATCTTAAGAGTATAAATCTTTACTGTGTGGTAGTCAGATGTTTTGTAACCATGTAATAATACTGGAGGCAGTAATGATTGGTGGAAATAATGGGAGTCATCCTGATAATGGCTAAATAGCTTACATCCATAGCATTGAAGTTATTTGGACATTTAATTACTAAAATTAGTAGGTATTATGGACCTAATTCCTTTATCCTCGGATTTGAGGTCTAATCCTCTGGCTTTGAAATTAATGGAAAAATTCTGTGCTGCAGTATTGAGTTTTAGATTCTTCGTATGTCTGTTTCTCATTTTAGAGAGCTATGGTTGTATTGAAGCACATTGAGGGCCTTGGTCTGTTTGGAGGATATCTGTGCAACAAGTTTGTTATTTTTTGGTCTGCTCATATCAAAAGACCTGGAATATGTGACAATCTGTCAGCAAAGACAGAATTTACCCAAATTTGGGATGGCCATACCTACACGTGTAGTCATAAGTGCACACATGCAAACACATGCATCTTGCATTGTAAAATATTATCATGGTTTGGGAACTTTGTGTTGATACAAACATACACTGAGGAAATGAGCACTGTAGTCGCCAGTTTGGATGTGAGAAGCGCTGTGTGCTTTTAGGAGTTCCTGTTAATATAAGTCTTAAACATACAGATTTAAAGGAGTTTAAAAGCTGGGATCTCAAAGATAAACCTGAGAGGCATCTTTCTGACTTAACTAGTGACTCGCTCTGTGGCCCAGAGCAAGCTGCTCTAGTTACCTGTGCTTTCATTTTCTGATTTGTGGAAGCCAGATAATAAAATGGATCTGCCTCGCGGTGATATTGCATGTTTCAATTAGGGCTTGTAATGTGCTCTGAGCTACACAGATAAAAGATGCTACGGCAGGGGGAACTATTACTGTTGTTGTATCATTATAATACGTTAGCTTTGCTCTGAGACATTAATCTTCGTTTATCGGGAGACTTATAATTCACTCATGATAGATTTCTTGTGCATTTTGCTTTTTTCTCTATTTTGAATGTATACACTGCATTGGCATAAAATGATCATTTTCATTTTAAAAAATCATTTTATATTTATGATGTATTTTTATGATAGATGAGAGAATAGATACCTCTGAAGATACTGAGAACATTCATGCTTACTGAGTGTAATAACTTCTGTCATGACTGACATGTTAGGCATTTTACCTTTCTTTTTAAAACAGCTGTGATTTCCAAACAATTTCTTTCCTTGATTTTTACATGAGGCTAAGATTGAGAATATAGTAAATATTTTGAAAATTGAGATTGGTGCCAAATGTCATGTCATACTAGACATTATTACACATCACTATTGTATATCTGCATCAAAATCATGTTGTGGACCTGCCTTAGTAACTGCACTATTGCATCGGCTTTGGGTGTCTAAATAATTGCACATCAAACATAAGGACTGGAGAAATCAAACACTTTCATGCCAAAGCAGGCAGTTTCATTTGGAAAGAACAAAATAAATATATTACATGTATATAAATAAATCTGTGTGAAGCTTGTGAAAGCTATGTAAAGCTATGTGAAGAAATATTCATCATAGGGATGTTGCATCAATTTATTGTTCTAGATTTATGTATCAGAGACCATCTTTAGTGCTTAGCAACTTGGATGAGAGTCATTCATTTTAACGGGCAGTACCTGAAAATCCTTTTCATTTTGTTCATATTTGTTCTAAATTAAATATAGGCCATTGTTGTTATTAATTTTCTCCTATTATTTGCAGACTTGCTTGTCCTCTTGTGAAAGATGGGGAGCCTTATTTTGGTCCTACACTAGAATTTCACAGACCTAACCTTACTGATATGAGCGATTATGAATATATAAATAATATATTATTCATGTTTTAATATTAATTACATCCTATAATATTTATTAATCATATTTAATATTAATTATGCTGTTCCCAATATATAAATAATATTGCAAAGTATAAATATATAATAACTTCTAAGGAAAGTGAACTGTAGCTGCTTGTAAAATCTAGTATTTTTTTAAACTAGTTGTTTAGCAGTACCTAGGTTTATCATAAGGGGAGTCATGGTCATCCTAAATTGTTCTAATGGTTTGTAAGGACAACTGATCCGGTAACTGCTGCAGATGCTGGTAGGGACACTTAATCTTTGCTGCATTCGTTTTGGACTCCCATGCCTCGACCCAGCACACTGAGTGTTGCTTTCAGAAGTGGTTCAGACTAATCTGGGTGATTTTGCATTAAGGGTTACTACGCTCAGATTGCTTGTTGTGAGACAAAAAAAAATCTCCACTGAGAAAGTTCCAAGTGTACAAAAATAGAAATACAAAGAGGTGCCGAGACTTTTGCAGTTGTTTGACCGTAGTCTAGGTTCATAGTCTTTGAAATGACAAGGCAAGGCTTGTACTTTGGTGCCACGACACATTCCAATAGTTCTTGAGTGTGCGTCTGGAGAGCTATTCACAACATGAAAGTTTGAAGCCTTTTTGTATTTATGTTTCTTAATCAAAACCATAGCCTTAACATACATGTTAAACTGATGATAGAGACTAAAAGGACAGAAAAGGCCTGTCAAACATGGTTTCTATCAACATACAATTTTCATTCATGCTTGATTTTCTCTTCTCCATATATTGGCTTTACATCTTGAAACCAAAGGAGTACTTTTATGCAAATATCTGTGGTTTCATTAATGTTCTCAATTTTATCTAGAGTAGATATTTTTCAAACAGTTTAACCTCAAACAAAGAATTTATTGCTCAGACCAGCCAAATGCTCAGACCAGACCAAACAGAAATGATTCATCCTCAGCAACTCTAATATTTTCTTTAGCTTCAGTGCATAATGAAGTAAAGAGGACTCAGGTAGGAGTCTATCTACTGCAGAATATTTAGTCTGCAAGACAGTATTTCTACTCATAAGACTTTTGACTTATTGACATGGTTTGATCATAAGAAGACTGCCTTTCTATTTGTAGAAACATGCTTAACATGATTCAGAATTTAATGCTTTGCAATTGTATTGACAACACCATAAATCGTACATGTATGGTACACACATGATGAGAATTGTCATTTAAGCTGACAATTTGCCATGAAAGGATATTCAAACTTTGAAAGGTGAAGAGAGTGCCCAGCTGTTGGCACAACTGCTTGGAAATATTAATGGAGGAGACGTCACAATTTTACAAGTGTATTGTTATATGATCCATAAACTAATAGTCAGGCTTGTCATTGCTGTTAAACAGCTTGAAAGGGAGTCCCTGCTTTAGAATGACAGAAAACAGAAAAAGAGTAAAACTCTCCTTGAGAGCCCTCCCTCCTTCCACTTAGGAAACCTTCTATCTTATCCTTGCCCACCTTGAATAGTCTCTTTTTCTCTTCTTAGTGTTACATTTTTTTTTCCACTTGTGGATTCCTTTGACTACTTGGAATTATTCTTACCTGCTCTTTTTTTCTGAATTCCTGTTTACTAAACCAGTAAATTTTGAAGGCCCATGCCAATAAGTGAGTAAAACATATGACAAATTTGGTTTGTGGAGTAGACACCAAAATTATATTGGATCTGATTTCTTTCAACTCTTTAGGTGACTTCTGGGAAGAACTGCAAATCTAAAGTTAAATCCACTAAATTAAAATGAATTCTAGTTTAATCAAATAACTGTTATTGGAAAAGCTATAACTTGCAGAAACACCCTTATCCTTCAATGGATACTTCTGTCTGTATCATGAACAAATTTCAATCCTCCTTTGCAGAAGATTTTTTTCTGATCCTGAAAAATGCTAATCTGCCTTAAAGTCCAGTGATTTTACTGTGTTTTGATATTTAAACTTATGTCAGGCAGGAATAAGCTTTTTGAATGGTGACATGGCGTTCTTATAGTGTAGGAACATCTGAATCACTCTGGATCAAAAAAAAATTCCTATGAGAAATACTTTTTTGTCCAGTGTGACATAAGAGGATCAGTTAAATATGTGGGAGTGACAGTCTACCTCTTTCTTTTACTGGTGGAATATTTCTATTTCCATATTAAACATAGGATATGCATTAGAATACAGTCTGGGCTACCAATTGTATACAGACGTAGTAACTTCATTAGTGTTCCTAGAGCAGAATTACAGGAGATAATAGAATCATAACAGAGAGAAAGCAGGATTGCAATTTCCAAGTTGTGAGTGCCAGATCATTTTTATAGTTCTGAAAATTGAATCGATGATTTCAGTAAAACTTGGTTTTGGCAATTTCCAGATCATCCTGTTTGTGAAAGCACTAAGTGATTTAGAATATTTATTTTACTACTGCAGTCTGTGCAAGATGCCATTATGTAATCAAGGATGCTGCTGAATTTCCTATTGTTATATATATTTAATAAAACATGAAATATCCAACAAAATATCATGAATTCCTTCAACAATAATGATCCATTCAGAAGTGGAATGCTTTAGTTTGCTGTCATTAGTCACTAGTGGTGAATAAGGCCAATATGACAATGTACTTTTGATTGTTTTCTATTTGCTTTTAAATCATGACTAAAAGTCATTGCTGCATTTCTGTCATTCCTAGAGCCAATCCTAGTCCTCTGAGGATTTCTGTATCATTAATATAAGCCTTAATTCACAGTTGGGTAAAAATGGAACTTTATAGTTAGCTGGAATATTTGTAGAACACTTCATGAAAAAATTTAGGTTAAAATTCTAGACATTCAGACTTCAAGTTATTCCTGTTTTTTTATTTTCTGTTCTGGATGTTCATGAGTATTCCTATTAGAACAATTGCATTGGAGCTGATAGAAGGGGCCAGATGATGTATTCATAATGTTCACTTCTGGCTGTCCCCACCTATCCCAAGTCCCCGTTTTCAGTGCTGCTTTTGCAGGTTACCTGACAATAATGTGGGTGATTACAGCAGAGGCTGCTTGGTGCAATGGACTCTCCTCTCCAGTAGTGACTTTTGTTGTGAAAAGTTCAAAGAGGCAGAAAATTATTGTTTAAAATGTTGCTCAAGTAATTGTTTCAAGAGGGGAAAGGCACAAATGTGCCTAATGTCATATTTTCTGAAGCCACTTTTCTGAATATGACAGCACTGTAAAATAATGCCAGCATTAGTGTGGTATCTTATAATGCACCTGACAACTGGCCTTCATCTTCTCCTGTAAGATGATGTGAATTAAGTGTTCACAGTTGGTAGTAATCCTTTCCAGTGGTAGAATAAAACACTGGAATTAAGTGTTTCTTTCTAGCCCCTTCTCTCCTGTTTTTTAAAGAGCATGATGACATGCTCAAATGTAAAAGGTACTATAGAGAAGAAAATTGTAAGCCTTTATCTTCTGACAGCAGAAGGGAATTACTGCCCATTAAATAGCTCGTGTGTTTTGTCCAAATAAGTGATTCAGACTTGAGATTTCATGATGTTTTTTGTTAGTTTCTTTGCAAGTGAAGCATGGCCTGCAAAATAGAGACTCACATTTTTTAAAAAATTGGTGTTAAATTGTATGTTTTAGAGTAAGAAAGAACATTCTTCTTTGTTGATCCTTCTCTACAGTGTTACTCTAGTGTTTCAGCCCAAAAATAAAATAAACAAAGAAATAGTAGGTCAGTGAGTTACTTTCTTTGTGTTCCTCTTGCACATTTATCTTGGTCTTGTCATGTTAGTGTTGCCACAACTTTTGAAATGCCGACTTTATTTAGATATTTGTATTTATTGACCTGAGAAAATTATGATGAAATTTTAGTTGATTTGGCCCAATTATTAAAACTTTAGGATCAAATTATATTGCAAAGACTGATTGTACGATTTGTCCCTTGGACAAATTCCAAGGACAGAACCGTGGAGAGACTGTCCATGTAACTAATAAGAGCAAAGCAGGAACAGGGCTATGCTCTCTGGGTCACTCTGGGCAACTTTGTCTTTTTAGCGAGAGATTGCAGGCAGAATATGCATAAGTTAAGAGTGAACAATAATTTCTATAGCCAGTAGCTGGAACAGGGGAGCTACTAGGGTAAGCACTGATTTGCTTAATACACCTTGGAAAGACACTTGATGAGTCGTTGCTGGCCGTGCAGGCAGCGGGCCGGTGGGGCCTGTTGGCTCCAGTTGCTTTTGGGAATGGGATGATATTGATGCTCTGGAGTTGCCTCATTTCAGCACCTCATTTTCCCTTTCAGTTTTACATATATATTTTCTTTTTCATTCTAGTACTCTTCCTCTTGAATCCTTGAGCTGTGGATGGGATACCATTTTCATTGATCTTACCTCTATGTGCAGTTTTACCCTTCTTTTCTTGTTTGTCTCTAGACTGTCTTTTGTCACAGATGATCTTTCCCATAACATAATAATTTTCTAAAATGTCAGAGCCAATGTAAGCTTCTGTGGTGCATCAAAACTAGTGCGGGGTCACAGAAAATTGAATTCCTATGAGGAACATTAGAGGTGATAAGGGATAAAATATTTGTTGATATATTTAGGGGCTCCCTCACAAATATATCCCAAAGTGATTCTCACTCCAAAAATAGACTTGTCAATGCGTTTGATAGAATTTTCTTTTAAGTCTTTAGATGTTAAGTCTTCAGGTGTTCGTTCGTTCCTGAAACCTTTGAGCAGTGACTGTCTTTACACTTCATTTAAAAAGGATAGTAGCAATTCTGTTCTAGTATGTACTTCACATGTCATGCTCTTTCTTCTAAAGTAGATATAACAGGTATGTGTTTAAGAAAGTTTATATGTGTTGTGATTACACGAGTAAGCAAAAAGGTGACTTTTTTGTTCCAAGTGCTAAGGTACTTTATAAATGAAAGATTCTACAAAAACTTCAGCTTCTTGGAGAGAAGTAACATAGTTGCATTACTCTTGAAAACAATTTCAAAACTCATATATATTATAATA
>JAUBOD010000560.1:8315361-8331609 GCA_032353885.1 Nothura maculosa
TAACAAACTTTATATATGAGAAAAGGCAATTCTTGTTTTCTAGATGAAGCTACTTAGGACCCTGTAGAGAATATAAACATAGATTGAAGTAAGAGAGTAGAATTTCCTACTTTCCTTTCTTTCTTTCTTTCTTTCTGTCTGTCTGTCTGTCTGTCTGTCTGTCTGTCTGTCTGTCTGTCTCCTGGTGGCAAAGGGCCATGATCTTTTTATGGATTTCCAGATTATGGGTTTCTCACAGACCAGCTGTTTCACCAAGAAGTACTCCTGCCACCTACACTTGTGATTAATGAACTCAGAGAAGTAATGTATAGCTAAACAGTTTGATCTCTTCACAGGTCTGCCCTGTTTCCTCCAGTTTGAGCACTTCTCCACAGCAGCTTTTTTTTTTCCCCCTAGTTCTTGTGACATCTCATTACAGTGTTGAATGACTGACTGACAAAGAAATAGGCTGTTTTTATTTTGTGCCAGAGTTGCTACATTTTAATGCGATTGCTTTTTGTTCCCCTGGAGAATTTAGTTTTAAGGATTGTACTTAAATAGCAAAAAAGTCACCTTTGTCTTTGATTCTATCTACTCCTTGGAGCCATTTATCACACCTTCTCCCCTTCTTGCTTTGGGTCCAGCTCAGTGTGATTTATTCTTCTTTTGTTTCACTTTTTGGACAGTGTTTGTATTTAAAAGAGTCACCTGCAGTTGTGTTATTGGCAGTTATACAATAGTCATGGGGCCTTACAGTGTTAACAAGGATGAATTGGGACCATGAGTCCACTGGATTTGCTGATGCCAGCTGAATTAGCTTTATTAAAAGTAAGGAGAGGTATAATAATATTAATTGTTTCAATAAGTTATAGAGGTTTTTGGCAAGATAGAAACATTTTGCTGATGAGAGAAGTGTTTTCACGTCAGCTATGGCTAGAAGAGCCAGCAAACTGCTCTGAATGATGCACCATCCTTGCTCTGTGACCATCTGGCCATGTATGTGACTGAAAGAAGATGATCATGTAAGAAAGGCAGAGAAAGAGAGGACAGGGATTTTCAACCAGCTGTGAGGTTTTTTTTTTTTGTCTTTCCACCCACTAAGTTGCAGAGATTGAGCCTCTCGGCTGAGATTGTCAACAAAGCCATTATTCCACTCATTGGCCAATATATGCTTATTTTCTGCTGACTGCTTTGGGAATCAATGAATTATATGCTGAGAATTTTCTTAGATTCATTTTTCTAAAGGCAGTTATATGTAATTCTTGGGTCATCTGTGTCCTGAAAAAAATCCTAATTAAGACTTTTCAAAGTGCTGAAGTAATAATTCACCTGTATAGAAATTCTAGGAAATAGCAGTGATCCAGTCCTTCATCTTTTTTATATATCACTGCTATAGTCTCTGTTGTTGCTATAGTTTGTATGTTATTTTTTGCTTTGTTTTTGTCTAGTAATCACAGGTTTCTTGGTTATTTTTGAATTCATTACAGGAGCTCAGATTTGTGTCTTGAATCTCATAAGGAAGCTTCTGAGCTTGGAAGAGGAGGAGTAGGACAATTAAACCAGTAGGGAGAAACAGGCTTCTCTTCATGTTCAGTCTAATCTGCAGCTTACAGGGAGAAAAGGGAAAAAAAATGTTTAAAACTATTGTTTAAAAATTCAACATGCCCTGTGGCACTTGACGTTACCTTTTGTTACTTTCTCTGCCATACCTTGGCTGACCTATGAGAGATGTCTTTTAATTGAAACGAGTCTCTAATAGGTGAGGAATGACTTGAGGAGGTGTTTGAAAGATGTGCCTTGATATGACACTCCAAACTGCTTATTGTGAAACAAATATGACCATTGTGAGCAGAAGTACATCTCTGTATGATACTGCTTGTGAAAGAAGAGTCAGAGAGAAGATAAGATATGATGACTTCATCTAGTTAGACAAAATCTCATTTGGGTCAAAAGCGTATAAGAAAAATGCATTTTAGGCTGATGATTGCTTCATATGTACATTTTTAGTACACGTGGATTGATTTTACTATGAAGGAAAAAAATTAAATCGATAAACCTGCAAATGACAATAAGAAGGAAAAACATTTCTGCAAAAATTGAGGTTCTAAGCATGTTGTTTTGTTTGTTCTTTTAATTCCAGTCATATCTCAGCAATAATGGTAACATGGTTCCTACAGACTTTCTCAGAGACTATGGAACGTGTTACAACACGGTTTGAATTCTGAGCACTTTGTGCTCTAAGAGATGCATGACATAATACTTTTTATAATATCATCCTGCTGCCAGGTGGAAATTCTGTTTACAAGACATAGTTAAAATATAATAGCAATTATCATAACCTAAGGATAATTTGATTGCAAGATTTTACATATTTAAATATTGTTTATTCACATACATATATTTATGATAACAGGATAATTATCTTGCACGAATTAGCCATGGAGCAACATTTTTAGATGTTTATAATTTCTAAGCTTATACTAATAAATTCTGAGACTTGGATGGTTCCACTGTTAATGAATAAATATAAAGTATATTTTTAAGCCATTTAAACATAAAATCTTTCTATTCTAGGCATCACTTTTTTGATACATTTTGACTGCAGCTAAATATTGTACTGCCTTCATGAATGAATTAATTTGAATTTATCAATGTAAAAATATTTATAAAAAGTAATCATGACATTGTGACATGTCCTTTCTTTATTTTTTTTTTTTTGACTGTACCTTGAAGTTGTCTTCCCTCTCTGTGGTAAAGGAATTAATCTATATTGCCTTTTCCTGAGAGTAGCATCTATCTAGTAATGAAGATGACTTAGGTTCAGTTATAAATCTGTCCTGAAATGCAGTAATAACTCATATCTTAAGTTATTTCAGTGTAAGACCAAGTAATGGCTTACAAGTGGACATTGGTATTTCAGAATAAGTGTCATATTTTGATTTAGTCTAAGCCAATAAAAAAAGGACCATCAATGGCTTAAGAATGAGTGAAATCTATATAATGCTATGTTAGAATGTTCACAGAGACGTGAATCAAACCTGCATTCATCTATACATTGCAATTTTATGCAAATTTTAGAGGTAAAGCATCCTTTGAAAGGTTTGCAACCAGTAAGAAGCTACGCTGATGAACTGTCATGTTTCCCAATCTGTTTTGAAACCCTAGCACCTCAGACTGTCCCTGTTACATTCAACAGTGTTAGGGACAGATTGGAATATGGTGTGAGGGATTTCCTCTGAGAACATTTTGTGCCTGGGAGAGGGCACCCTGAGTCAGCTCTCCGTGCCTCCCCCTTTCTTTGGACCATGTGGCTTCTCCAGCAAGGATGAGGAGGAGGCTCTCCTGCTGCTCCTGTGTTTTGAATGAGATGTGCAAATACATGCCTGGCTAGAACTCTATGGTCCCATAATTTTGACTTGCAATTTTGAGCAAGTCAAAGAGCAATTCTGACTTATACCAAGTACAGTCTTGTAGACCAGTGCAAGACAGGTGCAAAATGCACCTGTTCTGACTTGGTTGCCACGTCCTCTTGCATGGCATTCAGGCTGCAGTGACAGGAACGGCACCAGCAGCTGCCAGACCCGGAGAGTGACCTGGAAAAGGTCGGCACAGAGCAGCCAGCCACCGTTATCTCGCCAATTACTTAGCATTTTGTCATGTGTGTAGGAATGGCCCAGGTTCTATACAGAACAAACACATAGCTAGAAACTGTCGGAGGTAAATGAAATTACTATTCTGAATGGAGAAATACTTACAGACAAAAGCATCAGAAAAACCCTCCAGGCAGTTTAAAGTATTGGCAGAATAAGAAAACATATTTGAAAAATTGATTAAAGTTTGAGCTATATCCTGTGGCATGATAAAGAAATAGTTTATCAACTTGTCTTTAATTAATTTAATCAGTTCTACATGACTGGAAAGTACATCTGTAAAAGCTACCTAGCGGGTCATGCATGCAAGTCATTTCTTCTGTAAGTGAATGAGAGTCATGTTGATATTTCCAGCATTCTTTTTCTTTGCTTTCCTGTTCCCATAAGAATCAGAAAGAAAAACTCTTATTTTTAAATAGGTTAATAAAAAAAAAAAAAGGTCTTGTTGAGAGCTGAGCGAATTTACTTCAGTAATTGTACCAGAAATCCTTGTTAATATTACAGTGTGGGAAACAAGTTTTAATCTTTCCACCTCATGTATAAGTAGGAGAAATATGTGTGTGTTTTATGCCAAGTTCTGTAACTCTAGCTATGCCAACAAGTTGATTTATTGGCTTAATAAGAACAATGGAGTAATTTCCATAAAAGTTGTAAGTATGAATACAGCCAACTCTCATACAATGTGGTGCTTTGACCTAATCTATTTAGAAGCCTAACATTTTTGTTAATGCAGTAAATAAAACTTTCATTACAAAAAATCATAACCTGTACAGTAGGCTAAAAATTTATTATTTAGGATTTCTGGGTAACTACAGAGGTTGACAGAATATATTTTGCTTAATGGATGTGCACAGAGACCTAGCACTACAGAAAGGGAAAGAAAACACAAATTCAATCCAAATCACTGCTCAACAAACAATAATACAATGTTTTTTTTCAAAATTGTCTATAAAATTGTGACACTAAATAATTTTTCTCTATTATTTCAGAGCAAATGATGATTGCTACAAAAATAAGGCATTACATGATGTTTCATTTAAGTACAAAATGGAGATAGATGAGAGTGTTCTTATTCAGCAATGCAGTCTTTGCTGTAGAGATAGTGGAAAGATAAGTTCATCAGATTCTTGAGACATAACATTTATAAAGCAGAAAGTAGATGACAGTGACAGATGTCATCTTGTCAAACCGCCAGAGAGCAGAACCCAATCAGAATCTGAAACTAAAGGGCGAGAAAGCGAATTGAAACTTTTGACACGTCAACAGGCAGTTGAAACAGCAGAATTGGGTAGGTGTTATTACAAGTAAATAATGTGCAGCTGATGGGTGGAAGATGACGCTTTTTCCCAGTAGCTGTTGTATTGCAGCAAACAGGATCAGGGATCGGACCCTGCGGAGGTGGTGGGAGTGGGAGAAGCAAACAAACGGAGTGCTCGCTCCAGCAGCACTTCCTCGACCTGCTATCGATGCCTTTGAAAGCTGCCTGCAGGGAATTCGCTCTGGAGAGCTCGACATTCAATTACATTTTTTTTTTCTGTGTATATCAAAAAATGTGCTGCTTTGAAAATTAATAGTGCACCTCGGTCGTGCTGGGTTTAGTGTTTGATCTTGAGGCTGAACACATTCGTAAAGGAATCGGGAAGCAGGAGAGGGAAAGGATAGAAACTCAGTATATATTTTCTTAGTAAAAATGTTTCTTCTTTGATAATTAAACTGGAAAAGGAAAAGGTGAAAATGTCCTTCCTTTTCAAGGCAGAAAAGTTCCTTCCTTGCTCCAAAACCAGCAGTACGTAACTCCTGCTACCCTCACAAAAACTGCTGCTCTTAGTGGGTCTTGAGCTTAAGTGTCTACTCCATAGTTTAAAGTATTTTCTAATATTGTGTATTGTTTGTATTTCACTCCACTGAAGTAAGATCCTAATTTCTTACAAACATCAAGATATGTAATAAAACATATTTTTAAAAAAAAAAAAAATTTTTTTTTTTTTTTGGTGGCATGCAGCAAGTGTCTGGATATGCAATGTCATGGATGATCATTAGTACATTTACAGGTGTAGATATATATGATTAATTATATGATGAATTACTTTTGACATTTTACAAAGGCAAAAGAGAGGCTAAAAGAGGCTTATGTCACTGCTGTTCCATGTGTAATGCCTGTTGTAACCCTTTGTGACCCTGTTGCACGAGTGGCTGAATTAGGATCTGCATCTCAGTCTTGTGAGTCCTGGTTGATATAATTAATCATTAACAACAGTTTTTTATATGTGCGCATTAATATAAACAAAACAATATCAAATATAAGTTTAAAAAAAATTAAAAAAATTACCCAGCATTTCAATGTGTACAATTTAGAAAAAGGTGGTGTTTGTGGGTTTTTTTTCTGTGTCATTGAACCATGATGTGAACTGGTGCTGTGGTAGGCAAATGCTGCATCTAATGAATGGGATAATGACTGTACCATAGACTACTCTGTGTTGTCTCAAGAATAAGTTGAATATTTATTATTATTACTACTATTAATAACAATATTAATAACAATATTAATATAATTTTTAATATGAAGAAGGATAAAATATACCTTATGGTCTAAACCGAGTTATTTTATGTTTTATATTTTTAAATTGCATTTTACATATTATGCTTAAGAAAAATATTGTACATTAAAGGTGCCATTATTTCATTACTGAGTCATGATATTTCTAAATATGGCTATTATAAAGTATATTTTAGTATGGTATTTATTTCCGTATTCTTGCAGAATGAAAATCACCCCACAATAAAAATGTTATGTTTCCCCCATAATGCATGCAGGTTGCAAGAAAGAAGAAACGTCCAGTGGAGGTTGTTAATGTGGAAATATCCTAAGATATGGCATGCCATGTGAGAAGATAAGCAGACTCGACTTTGGCACAAAGGAAAATGAATCATACCATGAATTGTTGAAGACAGGTAAACTGAAAATCACTTATTTTTATTTCACTCATTAGTTCTGTGCTTCTACCCATATCTGTCATTTTCTTCCCAAATCTTAGTCTTGACTCCTTCATCAGTATTTTTAATGCAATCAAATAAGATTGTACAAGGAAAAAAGCTTTAAAAAGAATGGTTGGTGATGAGTTTCTACAGCAGATCTCAAGTCAACTTTCACAATGGTAACTGCAGACGCTCCATTGGGCACAGGGGTAAATTGCATTTTTTCACTCACCTGTGAATTTGGCAGTTGTGTGTGTTTGTGCTTAAGGCATATGCTGGATCATTCAATTTGGCAAACTGTTTTATGATCTCTACCTCTTTCTGGCTTTGACAACTTCATACAGCAATTAAATGAAACAAGGATGATTGCTGTCAAGCGCTTAGCTAGAGGGAGAAAATATTTAGCAATATACAAGGAATTTAAAAATGACATGACCTTCTTGTCTGGATGTTGATGCTAGTATGGTATGTCAGGCTAGTAGTAGCTTGGGCATCCCTGTAGCATAGAGAGGACCATAACAGTTTGTCAAAATATTCTCTAAATTGTACAAAGCTACAGAATCATGGCAAATAACACTAAACACAGGCAACGCAGTTGATTACATTTTTTTCCTAACTTGATTATATTACTTGGTAAGTATAAGAATTATTCAAATTGTTTAGAAAGCAAAAATGTGAATGCAGATATAAGGAGTGTCAGAACATGAGCATATTGATATTAGCACAATCTTTCATTTTGCAAATGCAACAAAACTTGTTGCAAATAAGTTAAACGGGGATCCTGAATCATGAGAGGGATTTAGAGTATAAAGGCTCTTTAAGTACAGGGGATACTACTTTGCATCTTTATACAATAAGCATTGTGAAAAGTGAATTCCGACTGGACCAGAACAGAAATAAGTGTTTTATCTTGCAAATAATTAAATTTTCACTTGATGGTAGAGGAAAATCAGCCATATTACTTTTGCTTTGCATTAGACGGAGTCCCATCATTTTCTGAGCTTTTTCCTACTTGTGTTTTTGCTGCTTAGTGTGAACTATTGTGTGTTACAAGTTTCATGTGATGGCTGACCTTGTAGTTGTTCATTCCTGCTCTTCCACTTAAAGATAGGTCTGAAGCATTTGTATGTTTTCCAATCACTACCATTTTTCTTTGGGGAATCCTTTCTCTGTTGGCCACATTTTAGGTAGATTTTTGCTCCTTTATTTAGGTATGACTTATTGTTTCAGATGTGATTTGGGAATTTTTGTATACTCTTTCTTGCAGATAATACAGAAGAATTTTTTTGCTAATATATAGAACTACTCAAATTGTATATCCATGACATACAACTGACAGACAATTTCTGTTCAAGAATCACAGAAATATTTTTGAAAATATGTATTTTTATAAGTACTTTCTTTTTCCATGGAAGAGAATGGAAATTTCCATGATGTAGAAATTAACATTCCATAAACTTCTCTGTGAAATATATGCTTTTTTAGACTGCTTGAGAAAACACAAATGGCATATGAGTTGTTTATAGCATCTAATTACCTGTACTATTATCTTTTGAAGAAAACAGAGGGAAACTCATGGAGACTTATGCAGATGATGCAGAGTTGTATTAGAACAGTTAATTATTTTCTTTCTTCAGCACAAGGAGAAGATTTATAGGTTTCTGAGAATAGCAAAACCTTGCTATCTATTTTGTTAAGTTAGAGAGGCTGTATGTGACATTGGACAAAATTATAGCATTCAAAATCCTATGCGATAAAAGCACTTAGTATGGTGCTACCAATTTTTTTCATGGGCAGCTTATCTCTAAATAATATCCCATTGCTTAAAGAAGTTTTATTGTAACAGAAATAAAAGCACAAAAGCCATTTGGCTGCATTACCATACATTGGGAATAGCATGATATTCATTTTTAACAGTAACAAAAAACAACTATCTTCTGAGGTGGTTTACCTTGAGGGAACAGAAGTTTTAAAACTTGAGAATTTTCCTATCTTTTGAAAAGGAAACAAGTTAAAACTTTCCTGAAAAAATAAAGTAAAATGGGGCTCTTTTCTGAAAGAGTTGTTCCATCTAAAAGTTTTTTTAGATGAGATGAATCTTTCCAAATATGTCTCAAAAGCCCTTAGGTTTAGCTATATTTTTCTGTTCCCTCACCTAAGAAGATAAATTGAAGTGCCCTAGGCATTTTGCTCCTAGAGGTCAAATTTTGCATCCGATCTCCAAGTCTGGACAACTAACCTCCTCAAGAGAGGAGAGCACTTATATGCCAAACTGCCTTTGTTACCAATTCCCAATACCTTATATTTTCACAGTTTCACATCCTGCTTGAGTAGCTAATTGTCCTCTCAGACTTCATCTGCATCAGCATATTTTCCATAGAGTTTTTCCCAAGCAGCCTTACGAGGAGCAATGCACTGTGGAGAAAGATATTAAGCTTGCAGCTTCTGTAGACTTCAAGAGCAAAGCATCAGTTGAAAGGAAATACCCAGTTCTCAATGATTTTTAAGTCAGGAAGTGAGCTCTCCCAAATCCACTGCAAAATATTAATGAAAAATGTTGTAGATACACTTTAAATAGCCCAAGAATTGGTTGTCAGTTTAATCAATTTAGTATTTAATTTCATATCTTTCTAATCAGCTGGAGAAATCTAAGGGACTGTTTTATCAAGAGCTTCTAAGATGAGAAATGCTTCAATAGGAGAATACTTGTAATACTTAAAGCAAAGGGCAAGAGTCCAAATTGCAACAGGTAAAAGATAATACAAATGTATTTTAGAATTTTTGAAAATGCAGTCCCTTTTTGATCAGTTCTGTATGACCTTATGTGACACTGTGCAGGAACAGCTGATATTCTAGAAGGATAACGTTAGAATTAATGGCTGGAAGTATTCAGTCCTCAAGGAAATGAGCTCCTGCTGCCAACTAGTTGAGAAAATTCAACTCCTCCAAAAAGCAGCCAGTTCTGCTTTCTAGACTAGCACAAGCTAGTCTAGTTCTAGTTCTAGCTAGAAATGGTTTCTCCTCTTGAGCCATGGAAACACTGTGCTGCTTTGTGGTTGGGGGGATATGGCACTGCCTTTGCTTGCACATTACACTGAAATTTTTGTAGATTTATGGTCTCTCAAATTTACACAGTCTTAGTAATGTTTGGAGGTGTTTAAGTCAAACAAATAGAAGAATATCCAGACTATAATATTTTACCCTGGTCCATCTGACATCATAAATTTATGGTTAAACTTTTCCCTATGGATCCTCTTCCAATTGAGAGATGTAATTTGCTAGTGAAAAATTTGCTAGTTTTTGTTTTTGAATTGAAGTGAAACCTTGAAAACAGGGTATTTATTTCACACAGTTCATCTGTAAAAGTCTATGGCTATGAAACTTGTATCCAGAAGATGACAGAAATGACTCTCGATATGTAAAATAAATAAATAAAATAGAATGAATGACATAAATAACTCTTTCAGAAGTACAGAAAACCTAGAGTGGCAGATATTATATAAGAAATCACTATTTTTTCGTCCCTCCTATGCTCTTCACAGCCCTGGCTCTGTTTTTAAGTGTTAGAGACAAAGTGTTCTCACAGACAAAAACTTGCGTGTACGATGAAAATTGGAGTGCACAACTCCAACTGAAATTAATGAAAACCAATAGTCTCATTTCCCACAGTGATTTTGAAACATTAAACATAATTCTGTCAGCATTGTATGCTAACTGAAATATGGGAAGTTAAAGGATGCTTTATTTTTGCTTCAAGGTGTGAACATAGTCATCTTGCTGTCTAAGCAAACAACTGGGTGACTCACATGGCTGTTTCTCTTCTTGCTTTCCTCTGCCACTACAAGTATTTTTTCTGCATAAAGCTACATCATTATGTTGCTGATCAAGAATACCGAAAATTTTCTACAGTTTCAATTCTCTGTGGACAGATATAGATTGAATTGGCACTGTTATTATGGAAGAACATTTTCAACTTTGCATATGCCAGGAAAAAAATAACATTACTTGAGAAAATGATGAAAACTGTTAAAGCCAGTTACTGAATGTACTGATATAACCTAAGAACTTTTACAACTCTTAATATTCTCATTCTTTCATTTACAACTTTCTCATCACACATTGGGAAAAAAAATAGTTAGCCATATGATGGAGTGTAGATGATTCCTCATCTCATCTTGAAGTGTAATATATCAAGTAACAAAATAATTTCATGAATGTAATTTGTCTTATCTATATGCCTATGGGTTACTTTTGGTATTCTTGGTAATTTAGATCTTATAGAAATCACTTGGATTTTTTTTCTATTTTTAAAAATATATATATTTTCTCTTTCCAATATAAATTTTCATGTTTCCCCTTCTGCTAAACTACAGAATATCAAAATCTACAGATTCAGGAGTGAATATTTGCCATTATCATGGACAGGAGGTTAAAATTGCTAACCTAAAATTAATCATATGAATGTCCCCCATTGCTTAGGAGACAAAGTAGAGACTGTGATGATGAAAGTGTAGGTGAGGAGAGAAAATTAAAGGTTCAGGGCAAGTGGCTTATCATAATAACATCTCACAGAATGATCTTTTAAAGATGGTATTTTAGCCACCTTGGTTCACGTATTTGTGAACCATATTTACTATGTAAAGTTTCATGAAAAGTAGGCACTCCTAACTTAACTGATATCAGTAATTCTCTGTATTTTAAATATATAAATGCACAGCAAACTTTATGATAGAGGTCTGCATTTAATAGAAAAGAGCTAGGAGTCACTACAGAAAAGGATCATACATAATTCTCAGTGAACACTAGAAGTCTTTGAAGAATTGTTCAAGCTGTATATGAGAACCCCCAAGCCAGGCTGACATATGGCTGGTGATATCCTGTAGGGAAATTAACAGTGCAGGGAGGGAATAATAATCCTTCCTAGAAAATAAAGGTCACAAGTGATAGCAAATGCCAAGAAATCATCAGGGATTTTTTAGAGTCTATTGGGTCAGTAAAACCTCAGTAGGCTTGTCCATTTCTTTATCTGTAAAAAAAAAAAAGAGTTCTGTCTGGATCCAGAGAATATGAGGTCTAAAGGGTCTAAAGAGTAAAGTAGAAAAAAAACAAACTTTTCCTTAGTTTGAGCCAATGGTTTGTACTTAGAGGAGCATATTTACCTTTAGGAAAATTATGATTTTGAGCCAATTACCTAATTCCCACCAAATTCTAAGTCAACAGAAGCTAAAGGACTCGGAATATCAGGAATTATTTTCCTATAGGAAATAGGAATTCTATATAGGAATTATTTTCGTATATGGACAATGCTGTAATAAAATACATTTCTGGAGAATTATATTTTAAATGATCATGAGTTTAATTTTTTTTTTTAAAGGCATATGAGATTAATGCTGGCAAATTATTTGATTTTCTAAACTGGCCTTCTGAACAGACTTTTTCCCTAGACTTTTGATTTCTTATTTCTCTGTTACTGTGTTCATCTCTGTTAAACATTAGCTTGTTATTTTCTTGTGAATGTTTACCGTCTGCTCTCCCAAAATAATAATTCATTACCTTTTAAGATACCACTTTTGTTTAGTGTGCAGTTGCTTGTTTTGAGGTTTGCTCTCTCAGATTGGGGTGGTTTTTTTGCAATAAGTTTATTATTGAAGTTTTCAGAGCTGACTTCTTAAAAATCTATTCTTACAGCTTTTCTTTCCATGGTGCCTATAATGCTTTTTTTGCTAAATACAGCCTGCTGGGCTGTGGGAACTCAACTTCTCTTGATCAGTAAATCATGCTTTGCATTATTTGGCATGTACTGTCACGTATTTTTCCTCAGCATTTGCCCTCCAGTGCAGCTAAATTGCTAAGAAGTTTACACAGTGCAACCCTAGTCTATACCTTCCATCACAGAAGGCTGTCACGTTGGCTAAGCATCATTTGCCCTACTCCTGGTCCCCTTCTTGTCCTGCACATGCTTAGAGACAATATCCAGGATGAGCTGTTCCACATATGGACACTGTGAACAAATTTACTGTATAACATTGCAGATTCTGAGTGAAAATTTACTCTTACCAACCTTTATTTACCAGGACCGGATAAATAATGGATGACATTTAAGAAAGAGCAAGAATAGACAGGAAAATATCTTTTACAATTTGTTATAAAATTGAACTTTTAATCCTTCATTAAGTAAATCAGTGAACGTGAAGCTTTGATTCAGAATTTTAGTGGACAGGCAATTGAATAACAACACTAAATTGAGTAACAACAACATAAATGATTGAAGTAAATTCAGATATTTCTGTTTTTCTGTAAATTTACTGAACTCTAAATTTGCAGAAGTGTTTCTATTATCCACTAATCTATTTGTCTACCTTTGATTTTCTGCTCTAAAATGTTAATTCATTAATCTTTTCATGTTTAATCAATCTATCACTAAATTGCTTGTGAAATCCTGAGATACTTTTCTCATTTTACTATGAAAATACTGCCATGTATTAGGGTTGAGTATTACTGCTAATCCGGTTTCTCCTTTTGCTGGGCAAAAGAGTATTCCTTTTAGCTCAGTGAGGTTAGGGTTCCATCTCAGCAATAGTTAATCACATTAGATGCTTATATGGTTTTTAGCAATTGCATTAATAAGAATTCCTAAATGCTTGTAGCCGTTCGGATTTGAGTCATAGGAAGTTTAGCTTTGTATACAGGTTTGTAAAAATAAATGAGGAAGTTAAAATCATTGCAAAAGTTTTTTTTTTTTGGATTGCTGCCAGTGCTACTAGGAAGATCACTCATGAGATTATTCCAGCAATTGTACTAGGCTGCAGACCTAGCAAATTGCATACTTTATATGACCAAAAAATAACATAGTAAAGGGAGGAGAAGGATAGGGAAAGTGATTTTACTTTGTTTTTTACCAAATGCAGCACTGTGTGTCCTCACATTATACGATAGGCATCCAGCTTCTTGTTCTCTGTGTCATCTGCTCTTCACACCAGATGTATGTGATTTATGAAGAGAGCTTATGGACTTGGTCCAGCTCTTCATGTGCAGGCACTTGCCCAGGTCAGGTAGAAGCTGCTGGTTGTAACTTTCCCACTTTCCATTAAAGAAAACTTGCCTCCTTTGTTCCTTTGGTGGTGTCCATTTAGTTGACTATATGTATTCACAAGAAGTTATTCTGGTTTGTTAACATTTTATCAATTTTATCATTTACTTATGTTTGGAGTACCTTTTTTCTTTTTTTCTTTCTTTTTTTCGCTTATTATTTTGCACTAAAAATTATATAAATAAAATGTTGTAAAATATATATATTAAGGTAAGGCATAGGAGAACACTTGTTAAGCTGAGGTAACACTGATGTTTTTGAAAATATGATTTGATGCTAAATGACATATAACACGAAATGACACATTTTTTTGGCAGTTTCACAATAGAGATCAAAGAATCAATGGGCTTTTATTTATTTGTCTTTCAGCACAACTGCTGTTATGACTGTGGATCCCAGTTCCCTGGCTTTTACACAGAACTTGACATCGTTTAGGAAGCAGAGGGAGCATTTATTTTAAATGAAGGGTGGCCTGTGTCACAGGATGGACGCTAGGCCCATCCACCACTTTGCCCCAGAAAGGCCAACATAAGTTCTGTACAGCTGTACAGACAGTGCAGTTTCTGAGCTGCGGTTATCAAGAACAAAATCAAAAGGAATCAAGGGCAAAACCATTTTATTTTATATAACTGATTGTTGTGAGAAGATTTTTGACAGCTTTTGCAGAACATTAATAGTGTGACAGGTACCTGCATGAGTGCTGCACTGAGGAACTTACAGTACAGCCAGCAAGAGATCTAAGGGAGGATGTAACATAGCAAAAGAATTGTGTTGAAAAAGAATGAAAAAAACTGCAATACTTTGTTGTATTTGTAGTTTTGTGGGAAAAGAGAGAGTGATTTCTGTATTGTTAGCTTTCACAAGATTTTGCTTTGAGATTGTGCCCAGCTAGAGCAGCACTGCTGATTGCGAGGATTACTCTGATGGCATTTTGTTCTCTGTTGCTTAGCCATGTTAATCCATGAAACGTGTGAGACTGTGGCAGGACAGGGAGGCGATCCTTTCATTACTCATATCAGGTGTCACCGAATGCTTGGAGGGTTTCAAGACTTGTTAAAACATAGTCAGCTTGAGCAAAACTGAGAAGAATTGGAAAAATACAGAGTGAGATTTTACCAGAAGCATTTTAGTTCCTTCTTGAAAGGGAGTTTATTGAATTAGCAGCATATTTCCTTCCAGTGCAACTTCACTTCTGGAATTACTCGGGCAAATTAGACAAGCAAGCATCTTCCTGAAATTCTCTGGGTAGAACCAAGTCGGTATTATTTTTATTAGCATTTTAGTGCTTTGAGGAATTGCCCTCTCATTGAATTAGAAAGCCTTCAATTATCTAGCATCCTCTAAGGCAAGGAAGCAAGAACTACTTGGAAATTGAGCGTTGTTACTTGGGGGCTGTGTGTGTGTGCAACAGTAAATTAATGTTAAGACTCCCTTTCGGAATAACAGGCAGGTATGATTACATGGAAGAAAGAAAAGTGTCTGTCAGCTTTTGAACTTGCATGTTCTTATGCATTAGAAATGTAAATATTTTGATATGTAAATTAAGGATTGGTTTTACTGTACCCACAAGTTTTAGTTTAATAATCATCCTAACTATCTGTCCTAAATGATGCTCTATTCTTATATGTCAATGACACTTTCCTATAGCCAAATTTTATCTTTGTTTCAAAATGCAAGTCAGATTCCTATCCAGAAAAATCTTAGTCAAGATTCCCTAACTTTTTATGCAATTTATTGACAAGGAAGGATCCTTCCTATTAGAACAGGGGAGGATTATTACACTCTAAAGGAAAATCCAAAGCATAAAAGGAAAAGAAGGTAGCTTTGCAAGGTTTGTATTAGTACAGACTGTAGTAATAACTTTTACATATCATGTTATCAAAGTGGATCCAATATAAGGAACAGGAGACAAATATAACATTTTGTTTGGGGCTGATCAGTCCGTTCAGTTTGTCCAAGGTGTCCTACTGCCATTTCTGTCCAGAGAGAGCTTAAGAAATTTCTTCCTCCTAGCCACATGCTGCTGAAGGATAATATTTATCATTTATTGCTGCTGTGTGCAGATACAGAAAAATTATTGATACTTAGGACTCCTGTGTTCTGCACAGAAGAAAAAGTCCATTTCTTGCTTCTGCAAAGCTGCTCCTTAGAAATAAGGAAGGAGGAGGACCAGCTTTGAGAAAGAAAATTGGTTTAATGCATCTTAACCTACAAAAATGCACTTATATTGTTGGTCTTTTTATAATGAGAAAGTTGTGGTTTTGTAATTTCGAAGGTTGTGGATGATAAAGCATTGAAACACCTTTTTTCTACCTTTAACCTCCCTTTATCTTCAGAGCCAAGGAGAATCAACCATCAAATGCAGCAGCTCTGTTATTGTTCTGATTCTAGCTCTGGTCTGCTGGTTTGCCATTGCAGATAGTGATAACACAAAGAGATATTTTGAAAAAAATCACTTGATCTGTATCAGGGGTCACAAGTTTACTGGTCGTATGATCTCCACACCAAAATCTTTGTATATCTGACAGAAGCAAGGCATATACTGCAGTCCTC
>JAUBOD010000560.1:8333677-8352541 GCA_032353885.1 Nothura maculosa
CACAGGCCCTTGTTTCCTGCAGGGCAGGAGCAGTGACAGAGAGCAGCACACACAGGCTTGGAGCCTCCCAGCAGTTGCTGACACAGCCACGGGAATTGTCCTGCTGGTTTTCAGCACTGAGCGGCCTCTTCAGACCAGAGGGCAGAAAATACAAAAGCTCCTGAGCTAATTCCCCTGCCTATAACCTGATACCCACAGGCCCTCAGGGTGTCAGTGTCAACAGCCTCTCCCCTCTCCTCACTAATGTTCATGATGTAGTAGATTGTCTAGAAGCTACTCAAGGTGAACACCAAAGAATCTCTTCCAGCATCGGAGGTTGGTTTAAGAACAGTGGAGACTGGCCAATTAATTATCCTTGAGTCAATGCAGAAGCTTTTAGCAGCAACAGACCTTCTTCCCTTCCCAGAAAGATGAGATTCTCCCAGCCCCATCCATTCCTTACCTCTGCGGGCAAGGTCCTCTCATCTCAGGGAAGTTCTTGCATGTAGGACAGGTTCAACTGCTTGTCTGACATTATAGGTGTGCAGACCAAGCTTGAGTCACTGCTAGTTCCTGACAGACACTTCAATACATTTTCAATATAAGGAGATTATAAGAATCCCACTTAAGCCATGTATCACAGGGAGAATATCAGGTGAAAGAATTTAGAGATCTATTCCTCAAATAATTCATTAAAAATGACAATTTTTTCCAGTGTAATTTTTTAATATTATTTTTCAGTGCTAAATATAGTCACTTTCCAGGGAAAGTAAGTTTGTATGTTATATTCCAGTATAAACAGATGAGTTAATAGTTAATAGAGAACATCAGTTAGTTCCTATTTATAAACTGAAAGAGTGATTATTACTGCATTTATATTTTTAATTTTCTAAAGAAGTCATCTTTCCTGGAACAAGACCTTTTATGGTAATTTATTTTATTTTACTTTATTTTAACCACATTGATAAAGTCATGAACCAAATCAGGGTTTGGGAATAACATCTCTGTATTGTTATTATTATCAACTATTTTTATGTGTTTGATTTATCTCATCTACTTCATTATTCCTTTTTTTTTTTCTCCTGCTTTCAGTAAGCAGAGAGGCTGTAGTAGTCAGAAATGCAGCATGGCAGACATAGTCTCAGGTGATATATATCAGTGTAGCTCCTTGGAAGTCTGAGAATCTGACCATTAAAGCTATGTAAAGTTACCAGGGTTTGATTTCCTGGAGAGCTGACAGAGCATACACATCTCCAGGTAAAGTAAATGGAAGAGCTGGGCTCAATAGTTTTGAAAATCAAGCCCGTGATTTCTAATAGGTCATAGACATTTGTAAGCACAGAATTAAATTCTGCTGTATCTTGTAGTCTGCAAGACCACTGAGCTAACTAAAGTTACACAATTATGTGTGGCACATAGTTGTATTTCAGCTCACTGGGATTTTTTTTATTTATTTTGTTTTTTACTTTTTTTTTTTTGCTTTATGCTGAAAATGTCTGTTTCCGAATATAGTTCCTGTGTTGCTGACCCAGCATATTCTTTATAACTTCCTTGTTTCAAAAATGTCTTGAAGCATCTGGTAGAGGAACACACTGCATTGGGGCAGGTGGGAGAGTGTCTGTAAAATGTTTGGGGAAATTGAGGAAAACTTTGCTGGCAGAAATCCAGTCAAGTTAAATACCAAGTCCCTTCCAGCAGGGAGTAAGCAAGGGCTAAAAAAACTATGTTGGATCTTAGCCCCTTTCTAGTTTAGACAAGTAGCGTTAACAAATGTCAGGTTCAATTGAATTTTGGCTGTGCTATGATCTATACATCCTCAAGGCACATGGCTTGATGTAATTACAATTATTTTCTTCAACTGCACGAAGTTTTCACACCCATTAGGAATCCTGCTGATTCACTGTACAGATTATTACTAGAAGCAAAGTGTTATGCTAAAACCAGATTATAATTGTATTACTCTGTATACATGGATGCATAGAAAAGGAGGAAAGATGAAGCAAGAAGTCAGAAAACCTGAAGTAATGTAAACTTCTGTTACACTTGACATTTGAGCTTTTCCAGTGAGTTCTTTGTGTTAAAGTCCATTCCTGGGCATTACTGTCACTTCTGCTTTCACTATGGAACATTAACTCTGTTTTCATTGCTCACATCCAGCAATGATCAGATGAAGCGTAGCATATCCAAGCTGATAACCTATCATTTCCTTTCTTTTAAATGTGCCCATATACACAGATTTCAGTACCATCCTTTTCCTGCTGGCTTCTTTTGTTGAAATGCTGGTTCTTCCATGTAGAAGAAATACATGCTGTATTTCCTCTGCTGCCAAAGGATTTTCAGATGAACCTGTGCAATGCAAAGACCGATCCGTTGGTCGGGATCTAAAAACTCCATAAGGCTGCTTAAGTATCGTATCTGTTATTGGTTACACTCGTTGATTCATTTTTCAGTAATGAGTTTGTTTAGGATGAGAAGAATTAGAGAGGCCATAACCTCTGGTATGCAGCTAGTGCTCCTTGGGGAACTGCCTTCCCAGGGAACCAAGAGCTCTCTGGAGATGTGACTGGAGTCCAGGGTATCAGTGATACCTCCACTTAGCCTTCTGTCAAGATGGATTTCTAAATGCTGCAGCCCAAGGGAAGCTGTGGAGATAAACTGTCTGCTTCGCCTAGCTGCAGGTGTGGCGGCTGGAAAGGAATGCACATGGCAGGAGGATTTTTCTGGTGTAGGCTGGCCTGACTACCTCCGGAGAGGCAGCCCTGACAGGGTGGTTTGAGACTGAAGCAATGGGAAAGCTGTTGATCTGATTTGGGATGCAATGCAGCTGTTTAATTACAGAAGCCTGATTTAGTCTGACATAACTTCACAGTGTTCTTCAAAGTATCTGTTATTATATCAGCTGCTATGTTAATAACATTTACTGAGTCTGCAGTTGTAGTAGGGTGCTAGAATACAGAGGGATTAGCTCTCTATGCTTTTTAAGCATTATGGTATTTTTCTGCCTCATAGGGATATTACACGTCTTGAGTTGCAAGACAGGAGTGAGGGAGTCTGGTCTGTGAGGAGGAATGTGGTGGGGGCAGAGGGAGAGGAGGGGAAGGAAGGGGATTGTAAAATGAGAGTGACTACAACCATATAATTGCATTAGACCTTTTGAAATGCTAATTTTCTCTTAGCTCTCCAGGCCCTGCTAGTTTCCCTAAGAAAAGAAGCCAGAGCTAAAACAGACTTATTTCCCCCCTGAGTGAGAGTTAAGCTATTGGCTGCATGACTTGATATTCTAGTGCCTGGCATACTGAAATGCTGGGAATAAAGTATGAGAAGGGGCTTCATCATGTTATGCATGTGTTTGTGCTGTATTGTTTCTCCTGTGCACTGGGTAATAGGTGACTTTGCTGCAAATTCAAGCATGTCTCTTATATCCAAAGTCCCTAACTCACTAGCACTTTGCTATGTCCACGTAATGGTCATTCATTTTCTGAATTACTCAGCTCTTCATGCAGATCCGTGGCATTTTCAGATTTAGAGGCAGCTGAGTGCATGAACTTCACTAATTTCCATATACTGTGCTGAAAATTATCCAGAATGTTTTACATTAAAATTCAAGGTTCATAGCAGCACACCTTCTGTATAGCACTGTTGCAAATTAAAATCACTTTTACATTAGGAAAGGTGCCAATGCAATCATAATAGAAGGCTGAAGTGCTGAAATGATAAAGTAGTCCTTTTGCTGCATTCCTTGGCACATGTTCAGCACCCCACTTTGATTCAAACATCACTCCCCATTTGGGAAGACTCTTGAGAGCAATAAAAACTTACACATTACAAAGCTGATTTGCGAGGGGAGGATGTGAGGCACACTAGGAGTCTGGTACAAATTAGCTGTAGGATTTTCAGATCATGCATCTAACAGTTCTGGAAATTTGATACTTATGCATGTGCACTTCTTACTGAAGAACTTGCTAGCAGTGGCTCTTAAGCAAATGCCACAGGAATATGCTCCTTGTTTGGAGCATTTGACAGACTAAAGAGCAGTATGTCCCCCGTTGTCATCGACTGGATTAAGCGTATCAGGTTACTTTGTTCACAGAGACATCATCTGTGTCAAAATCACGTAGCACGTGTACTCATCCCGACTGAATAATTCAGAGGAGTTCTGAATGAATTGCTCCTAAATTGTTCTAGGGCCTATTCCTTTTCAAGGGATTTTTTTTCATCAAAAATGATCATTAATCCCGAAAATGATTTTGAAGGAATCATTGCTTTTGATATTTTGATTCTGTAGTTTCTACAGACACATTCTTTTTATTTAATTTTTATTGGAAATGTTATGAAAAGGACTCATGCTTTTTAAAATTCTATTTTTACTGATCTAATATTCTGTAAATTATACATAATATTTTTATGACTTCCTAAAAAAACTCTCAAATATTTAAGTCACAAAAAGGACATAAATTTCAAACACTGTAACATTCAAACAATATTCTATAATGTTTATATGTCTATATATTTTATGTATTTTATTTTTGTTTACAGTTCTAATACTTTCAATGCTGGAAACTATGTTTTCCTAACCATTAATCTCCATGAAGAATGGCATTTGGGGACACTGCAACATAGATTTCACTGGAAGTTGTCGAACAGGTACTGTATTCCACCCTCATGTCAGAAGGATGGGATTTACTGATGTAGTGCACCTTGTAAAAAAAAATATATATATATATATATATGTTTAAGAGCACAAGCGATCCTAATAAGATTTATGTATAACACAGATGATTTTTCACGTCTTTACATAAAACATTAATAGGCTACAATGAAAAGCACGGGTTATCGAGGCGTGCACAGTAAATTAAAACCAAGAAAGCCAAGGAGTCCCACTTTTTGAGGCTCTATAGTAGTGACGTATATTTACCGCATGCTTTGGCCTCTTGGACAGGAATAGTGAGCAGACCAAGGGCAAGTTGAGCTTCTGCTGTAAATGATAGTTCAAAATCTGTTTCTGAGATAGCTGAAAGACTTTTTAACTAGAGAAGTAGGGTGAATATACTCTGATGTAAGAAATCCTGTCAAAGTATTCAAGACACAATTGAAACAATCATAAAAGATATTTTAGTCTGTGTTTCTGTAAGCCAGAGACTCCCTTAAAGCAAAATACATTTTGAAGTGAGGGTCAAGTTCTCTTGGTGGTACATATTTTCTTTTTTAAGGGTTAATTCATTACTATAGGTGTTGATGTTCTTGTATTCAAAAGCTGAATAGAATCCTTGTAAAATAAATGAAAGCAAGAATTTAAAACAGATCTAAAAGAAGACAGAAAGCTGCCACACATTAGCAAAAAATCAACTCCCAGGAAATACTTGGGCATTAAGAAAGTATAGGAATAACCAAATCACCTTTGCAGGGATACATGTAAATCATTGAAAGCCAATCAGCTGTGTCACTAAATAAATAAATAAATAAATAAATAAAATCCTTCCTTTCCTAGTGCAGGATTGCCTGTGCAGTGTATGCAGAGACCTGCCCAAGGAAGTTTCCACAGTGCTAATTTTTCACCAGGAGAAAGGATGAAGACCTAGGGCTCCCCCTGTTTTAAAATGAGCAGTGTGCAGGTCCAGTCCAAAGAGGCCCACTGGAAGGGCCACTTGTTACACCAGAACTTTACTTGCAACCACCAGAATCAACCCCCCTTGTGAAACTGCCACCCTTCTTCAAAGCTCTTCCACTCTCGGAACATCTGTGTCTCCGTGCTGTGTTCCCAGTACCCACTCATCCCAGCAGACAGAAGAGATGATGACTGTGCTAACGGGGCTCTTCCTTAGCATTTACATGCACAAAGAGCCGCAGCTGCTTGTACCTGCACACTCTCATGCTTCTGTACAGCATAATCCAGATACTTGTAGTTGCCAATCTCATTCATGTGCCAGATCCATTGAACTTACACATTCGATTTCCCTAACAATTATTCGTGCTCAGAGGGAAAAGATCCATTGAAGGGGCAACTACGAAGTTATGATGTTATGCTCTTAATAAATGGAGCCTATAACTGACAGTCCAAAAGTGGCAGTAGTAATGTAACACTGGATTACTACTATTGCATAAATGAAATACAGTGTACGCTATCTCAATCTACTTTAGGCTACGATTTCATAGGGTACTATAACCCACGGAGCAGCAGTTGGTTTGATGTAGAAACATTTCCTAGAAACTCTAACAGGGTTATAAAAAGAATGAAAATGGCCTGGAGTAAAAACTGTACTCCCAACTGAAGGATGTCCAGCATTGGTAGGTGTTGAAGAAGCCCTAAGTGGACAATAGCCCTAACATATAAATAATATGCTCAGAGAAGCTTCAAATTAGAAGTCAGTGTTGCAGCCCTAAGGAAAGTAGTCAGGGAAGGATGAGTAGGTGTGTGAAGGTAGGAAGTGTTAACAGAATGTGGCAAGCAGAATTCGTCTGGGGTTACTGAAAAAGAGAAAGGAGTTTGAATGTCTGTGTAGGTGGGGTGGAGGGAGGGCTTCAGTCTGAAGGTGTGGTGATCATTTTGACTGTTTTTGGATTTTATCACTAATTTCATTTAATTTTTCTACATAAACTATGCAGAGTGGTTGTCTTCATCCTACTTAATGTGAAAAAAAATCAGCTTATTGCAATTTTGTAAAGGATATGAGAGTCTCATGTTTATAAATACTTAAATGTAAGGAATGTGATGGACCATTAGGTGGCAGTGCTAGGTGACGTTTACAAGTGGATGTGTGGTGTGAGGAGGAATGAAGGTGCTTTAACAACTGTATCAATTTTTTGACCTTGTATATCCTTCTGCTTTTGCTTTCTTTACTTTGGTCAAAAGTTATTCAGGATCTTGAGTTGCTTTGAGGCAGTCAGTACTGTATGTACACTATTTTTGCAAGACTGTGAAATCTCACAGTATTGAAAATCTTACGATACTTATTCGCTTTCTGTAGTGTCACAGTCATGGAGATGAATGTAAGAGTTTTACATTTGTAACAAATATCTAGGACTTAAGGCTATATAGAAAAAATCTGCAAATATATGTGAAATGCACCTTAAAGTTCAAAAAGCAGTAGATAAAAATCTCCCAACCACACAACAAAAAATCAAATATATTGCTCTTTTCTAGAATTTCCTGATTTTAGGTCATTGACCTTTATTATTTGGATCTGGACTTGAAATTAATATAGATGAAATCCATATCCATTTTTGGTTTTCAGTTTGAACTCTCCTTCAGGTCATTCCCAAAACTTAAAAGCAACCAAATAAGGCTTCTCTCTTTAGGTTTTATCTTCAAAGTGCAGTGGGAGAGCATTTTGAAATATAACAAAGATAAAGTGGATTTCTTGGCAGTAAAATGAAGATCCATTGACTTAGGATAATCTCCAAGTTTGAATATAAGATGACTTGACTTTTCTCAGGATACACAAGTTTCTTAATACTGGCTACAGTTCTGCCCAGTATACTTTAGTTTGTGTGGCTTGTGTTTATCCAGGTAGAAGTGTGAAAATTGTATCTGCAAGTGTGTGTTTGTGTGTGTGTGTATGCATATGAATGAATGTGTTCTGATTTTGTGGTCTTAAATTGCTAATGCTCTGCAGAAGGACTCTGGTTTTCATTTTCTGTAGCAGCTAGTATTAAAGATGATGAGATGCTACGGTAGTTGGACAAATTAATACCAGTTTCAGTTTTTCATTATAGTGAGTATTGTCCTTCCTGGTTTTGAAGTGACAATTGCTTGGGCTTAATTTAGAATGTAGGACATTGATCTCAGGTAACTGCTTAAGAATTCATGCATGTTTGCAGTTCTTAAATGAGGTGTTTACAGTGAATTTTCTGTTTTTCAAATAAATACAGAACATTGTTTACTCTGCATTAGCTGCTTTGTTCCTAAAACAAAGATTGAGAAGTTTACAGAAGTTTATGTTAGCCTTTTAAAGCTTGAGGTGAACCAGTGTCTTTGTGTGAATGTATTCATGTGCATCTCGCCCTTCGTACAGACACCATTGTTATTCTTCCCCCAAGCGCTTTTTCAAAATCTACTCTACAATTTCTTCTCTAGTTTTTTGGCAGAGCATTTGCACAATAATGAATGGGAATCATATGTGATGCTATGTTGCTTTTGCCCAAAAGGCATTTGGAAGATCCCCTTTGCTCCAAATGAGTCCTGTAATGCTGATTGTAAAAGACAGGGAATTGAGTGAAGGGCAGCAATTTAAGTATGTAATATATCTAGTGTACCTTTGGAGAAGATCAAAGTATTCTATCTTTTTAGTGAGCAATAGCTTGTGATCAGGCAAAAATAGAGAGAGATGAAACTCTGATAGAGTCCTATAGGTCATGGATTCCCTAGTGCTGTTCTGCATACATGGGGCTGCAAGCAAGTTGGTTTTTAGGGTCTGTAAAAAAGCTACTGAACAAAATACAAGGTCCAGGGGAAGGAGTCTTTTTTTTTGCAGTAACTTCTATGAATAGCAGTATATAAGATATCTGTCTGCATTAAGGGAAAAGGGCTTGAAAAAGAGTTATTCTGAAGAAGCCACTGGCAAAAGAAAAAGTGCCATGAAGTCTACTGATAACATTTTTATAGCCTTCTGTTTCACAGGAACTGTATTTTATAACAATTCCCCAGTTTGCTTTGTTTTCAGGGGATTCCAGTTGTGTAGTTACTTGCAAATCACACTTAGATCATTGTAGAAATAATTTCAGCCTTTTATTTGCATGGTTTTTGGTTGGTTGCTTGCTTACCTTTTTGTCTTAGTGCAGGGGCTGCAATTTTAATGTTAACGAATCACTCTTATTTATACACTAGACTGAGACATTCAGTTTTTTTAATTAAGGTGTAAGTAAAATGTGAAATAATGCAAATTATCTTGACATAAAGAAATACCTTTCTTTTCATCACAGTCAATGCAATAAAACAATCATTAAACATCTGCGTATTTCCAAGTTCCCTCGCGTTACTTATTTTACTTTCTGTGTCACAGTTAAAATTAATCAGAATAACTTTAAAGTTAAAAATGTTAATTGAACTCACTGTGTCACCTGGTTCATTGATGTCATGAATGGTGTCATTTAGAAGAAATTGCCTTGTTGAAAAGCAGTGATTCGATCGTGAAACAAGGTAAGAGCAGCAGCACTAGAACTGGCGCGATCCAAGGCCTCTCTCAATTCGTAGTATCTCGTTTTCCAAATGGGACTGCTCATTGTCTTTCTTAGCTCATTTCAGGCAAATAAAAATCCCATACTTTCATATACCATCTTTTAACCCTGGAGGGCACTTAAAGGCTGTACATAGGGCACTTACTGTTTTACGTTTAAAAATGTATTCACCTCTGGGCTGGGCCAAAGTGGAATTAAGGTTCAAATTTAAAGACTCAACATTTCCTGCTCTTAGTTGATGGCCCTTTGGATTGCTTCTATAATGAGAAAGCAAACGCTGCAACCTGTTCTAAAAGATACCCCAAATGGGAGAGGACAGGCGGGCTCTTCTTTCACCTGATGATCTTCTCTTATTTTCTAATGGCTAATAAATTCAACTTTACAAGCCTGTTGGGAAAGATGAATTTGGGTTTATATTTGAGTCATAACTGTTTATCAAACAAAAGTATTTGAGAACTATTAAATGTTATATTTAAATTATATATGGCTGTAGGGTAATCCTGGACACTTCCTAGGTAAGCTGCTTTATAAATATATGTGCGTGATTGTCCAGCACTCTTGATAAATGGTGGAATGCAATCCAGAAGTTCTGTTCTGTTTCCCATCTTCCTCTCAAAAAGGTGAGTTCACATTCTCTTGCTTCTGTGTTAATCATATAGCAAGTGCTCTATGTTAATCTTGTAGTGAGCAATCTACTGAAGGCTTAAAAGAAAGCCTCAGATTCAGTTGTCATTATAATGAGTATAACATTACCATTAGGCCAAGTCTTGTTATTAATTTATTGTTAATGGGGTACAGAGAGAAAAGCAGCTCCTTTCTGTGTGGTTTCTACTGACCCACAATCCAGCATTTAGAGGTTACCCTCTCTCTCTATGATACTGTCTTGGTTTTATTCCCATCTTCATCCTTTTTTATTCCTCTTCCCTCCCCCTCCTCAACGCTACTCATGCAGATTAATACACCCTGGAGGAAACTAGACTGTTCTTTTCTCAACTGTTCCAGCTCAGTTTCAAATCCCAGCCTCACTGGGCATCCTGTGATTTATACTCACAGGCACTGCAGCTGCTGGAGGATCAATTTGGTTGTAGCGTCTTCTGAGACATATGCAAAACCTACTTTTATGTGTGATTTATACCATTTGAGACAGATAAACAACTGGTAATCTTTCTGAGACTAGACCAGGTGCATTTGTACTTCACTGAAGGATCACAATTTGGAATTTATTCCTTTCCTAACTCTTATCTTACCTCCATCATTCTTTCTAGTTTTACTGCCTACTATGGAAAATTGTCATCTTTATATCATTAGAAGGAATAGTTCACATCAAAACCTGACTCTGCTAGTACTCCTGGAGTGAATGATATTTGATTCCATTATAACACCAGCTGGCTCCTCTGAGGAGAGTATGTAACTCAGCTATTATCTTCTCAGGGGCTTGAAATTTAGTAAACTATAAATGAACCCAGCCCCAGAGCCTTTATATTAATAGTAAGTATAGTAGCTTTCAAAACTCTGAAACTACTTAGATTGGCTTTTTTTTTTCTTACATGTAGAACAAAACTGCAAAAATATAGCAATGATTTGCCTCTAACATTTTTATTCTATATCAACATACAGCTAAATATTAAAATTCTATTTGTGAGCAATCTGTGAGTTCTGTATAAGACACTATTTTCAATCCGCTATTACAATTTTATCATATTCTTGCCCATATTCTGAACACCATATTCTTGCTATTCCAAAGAGGAAGAACAGACTCCAGTGAAGGATTGCTGAGCTGGGCAATAGAGCAACACAAAATTCAAAGAAACAAAATGTTAGTGAAGGAGATGTGTTGAGGGTAGGGTTAATGGTTTCAATGGTAGTCTACAAAAATTAGAGAAGATTTCTCAGTCAGAAAATCTGTGAATAAGGATGCAAGCACAGATACCAAAATACTATAGACAGTTAAAGAGCAGAAAGGAGTCCGAGACGAGGAATCACATCTAAGAACTTGGTATTTTATCTAGATGAGTACAATTCTGCCCCTGCTTGGGTATTTTATAAGTGCACAGTTTTAGAAATTCTTTACAAAATCTATCCCCTTTCTTTAAAATGCTGTTTGTCTCTGGAAGTTTACCCTGCTGTAAACCAGTGACCTTGTGTCTAGAAACTAGGGAAGGGCGGGCGTTAGAACTAGCGGCATCTGAGGGTTCCTCTTTTAGACTACTCAAAAACAAAAGCCATCATTTGTGGTTGGCAACATCAGTAGGTTGAAACTGAAGCTGTTTCATGGAATCACCTGGAGCTCAGTGACTTTTCAGGAGGTCACAGGAGGCTTCAGGTAGGTTAAGCTGGCGGCTGCATTTCCTGGCTAGGCACTGTGTGCGCTCTCCAGGTGTGCAGCAGGAGAAAATCCTGCACGGGACTGGGAATTCACACACGTGGTGGTCCTAGGATTTTGGGCTCGTCTCTCTTTCTATCTGAATGAAGATTTCTACTTCAGTTGCTATCTTGGGCATTTAAGAAAACTATTGTGCTTCAGAAATAAAATTAATTTCTAAATAGTTTTCCTTTGGTTAGTATTATCTAAGTATCACAACCTAAAGTCTATTGAATAGTAGTATGATATTTGTGATGAAAAAGAAAAGAAAGAAGTTAAATATGATGGTATTTCTAATAACTTTGATTGAGTGATTTTTTTTTTTAGCAAGATTATTTTATCTTATTTTAAGAATTGGTCGTACTTCTGTTAAAAGCTGTAACAGGTCTGCTCAGAGGGTTTTAACATCTTGTGCTTTTCTTCCCTGCTGTAGCTCCCTTTCTTCTGCTTGTGAATTGATTCTTGCATAATACTTTGAGATTTCTTTCAGGAATGATGCTACAGAAGTCTATACTATTTAACATAAGGCCTTTTTGTTCACTTTGTAGATGCTTGTGAGTGCAAGTTGGTCTGCAAATGTTTCTACAGCTGTTAATACATTTTTCCAAACTTTTTAGAGTCGTTACCAGCAACACTGTGAATAAATTCATGGAAAAATTAATAGAACTTTAGACTTATCTACATATGAACACGTCCATTGACTCCCCACGGAGTGTGAATTAGATAGTATGCTGTTCCATATTAGTGGCATAACTTTTTATACATTTACTCATTTTTAAGCCCTATTCTTCCTACCTAAAAAGGAAATTCAGCCTGAAAAAAGTGCAAAAAATATGTTCTGGTTTCAAGCCTGTTCTTTCATCTACCTTATTATTCAGCCATCATCTTCGAATCATGTAAAAGCTGCCCTTTTCATACTGGAGTATGATAAGTAGGTATTTAATGAAGGCTTGCCAAAAAATAAAAAAAGTACCAGCTTGCAGTAATATCAGCAAAACATCAGCGTGCCGATATCTGGTGCAGTTAATAGCACAGTAGGTGCTTTATCTACATGTAACTAACAGTCATTCAGCATGTGCACTGACGTTACGGAGAAGAGGAGGCAGCCGCGTTCCTAATGTTATACATTCAGTTACACACTCACTGTTTAGGGGGACACACTGTAGTTCCCAGAACTGAAGTAGATGCGAAGTTCGCCCATACTTGCTCCTGAAGCAGCTGTCTTCTGAAAGAACATATGGAGAACACTGAACAGCACAGCTGCTCTGCTGGGCTTAATCCGGCAGTCAGGGAGAGGCTTTGCAATAGTTCTAATAGTTTGCCATAAACACAGATAGATGTGGTTTGCATTTCATAAAACCATAGAGAGGGAAGCTTTGCATTGACCTCATAACCTTTACTATTGCTAACTGCTGTCTTGGTGTTTAGGCAGGAATCAAATCTGACTTTCACTAATGGCTGTGCAATTCTACCTTTTGGTGAGTTCTGCTTGGCATTTCCAGGTATTAAAGGTTTTAAAGGAGATAGATCCTGGTTTTAACAGTTGTCTGCCATGTGAGGAGTGACTTTTTTCCCCTCTGCCAGTGTCTGGAGGTGCTGCGCTGAAGTAGGCTTAGCTGTGGGTCCCTCTGGGCTCATCTTTCAAGAAATACTTAATGTAGATCTTGTAGCTCCTTATGCACTTAGTACATTCTGTCTGCTAGCATTAAATGATAATGTAAATAAGGCAAGCTTGTTTGGGAAGTGGGGTTTAGAAATTTCAAATTACTTCTTTTTTCCCAAGCATTATAAACATTAATTAATATTCACCCATCTGTCTCCTTGCACTTCCTGCTTCTCTACTTATGCAAATAAGGCTGTCAGTTAGTGAGGAGGCTGGCAGGCCATTAAGGGGCCCTTTGTGCAAATACACTGCAAAAACATAGACTTTTTGTTTTTTGTAGTTAGGGGGCTGGCTCTGACAAAGCGTTAACTCCAAGTATGGAAACATAAATAAAATCTAATGACAGTTCTTCGTAGCTATCTATCTCTAAAGTTTATAGGAGATGTGCCAGGAAAATATGAGGTGTAATTCTGCAAGGGTCTGGATCGTGAAATGAGCTGAGGAGCTGATTAAAAAGCAGACCACGCAGGCGGCTGTTGAGGTTAACAGAGAATCAAGGCCACTTTGTTAGGACATTTTGCAGCGCATCCAGACACAGACAAGCTCCACCTGGGAGCTGCTTAAACTCGAGAATTTCTTTCCTCCCTTATCTCAATCCCCATGGCTTAGGCCTTTCCATTTTGTAGGTGAAGTGCATGGGAGGAGGGAGAGGAAGACAGAGGTTGAATGTTGGTGACTGAGAGTCTAGCTCTATCCCATCCCTGACGAGGCCTAATTTCTATAAACATCTACATCCCTCGCCATCTGTGGTGCATTCTTCACACTGTGACCTGGAGAGGCGAATGCTGTTGCAGAAGTGAAGTGAGGACACGGAGAGATGGAGCTCTGCATCCACAGAGGGTCTTCCCTGCCTCTTAGAATGGCACCCTTGTCAGACATCTCTACTGGAGGAAGTGCTTATATATGCAATACCTGGAGGGTGACCATGGTTATTGCTATGGTAACTATGAGACAGGAACTATAAAAACCTGTCGGTATGAAAATGGTATGAACCAGAAATAAGATATTCCTTTTACCAAGTGAAGGAGGGCTGTTTTGTTTATTTGAAAAGGCAGGAGAAGGAAGGACATAGCAAGTAAAGAAGAAAAGCTCCTCTTCCAGAGAAACAGTGTGAAAGAGGTGAATACAACTGTATTTTCTTTTGACCCTGTTTCTGCAGGTATTATTCCTGGAGGACACTCTGAGCATTTTCTGGATAATTTGAGCCTCGGAGTTGATACACTGAAGAAAATACCTCTGAGCTCAGGTATCCTAAATCCAAGAATAAACCTCATCACAGTACAACCTATTCAGCCAACTGAAAAGCAAGGGCCTTGGCAGTATTTTGGTTCTCCATCACTTTGTCAAGTGTGGATAAAAATGCCCTCTCATTTCAGATGAAGCAGTGTGAGGCCTTATTAGGCTCACAAAATGTTTAGAGAAATCCTTGGCTAAGAAGTGAAGACGAGTGAATGGAAGTTTTGCTGGTTCCCTAATGTGTCTTCACCTACAGAATACCAACCTCAGATTTTCTTTCAACAAGAAACTAGGAATCTTTATTTCTATATGCAAAGCTCTGGCTTTGTCTTTAATTGCATACATAGAATTGTCTAGGCCCTGTTGTAATTTTTAATTTCTACAGTTAGAAACATTTTTGCACTTCTGTATTTCCTATAATATGTTTCCTTTTAATAAATATTTATACAGGGAAGTAGGTGGATGCATAAGATGAACTAATTTCTGATTAAGGTTGAGAATCGGAAGAACTATATTTATAGATATATAGGGTTTTTTTGTGCCAAAATTTGTTCTGATAGCTTATATGTAAGCAAAGACCCATAAATAAAAAATACAAGATTTCACCCTGGATCAAACCTGTGATAAAGCTATTGTGCTGATTGTGCCCTTTCCCAGAAGCACTGCATAATAGAATAATCTTTTTCACTTCTCTCATTTCCTATTTGATCTGTGCCTGGGCGTTTGAGATTCTATATCTCTCAAAAATCTTATTTCATGTATTCTTATTAAGTCTATGAATGGCTAATACTCATCTGAATTCCCCTGAGTTTTTATTTTTTGTGCTATCTTAGCACAGCTAGAGCAATACATTAAAGTTGTTTCATGTTTTAAATTAAAAAAAAAAAACTTGTTAAAAAACCTCCTTTTGGATGTAACTGAATATTGCCCTGACTGTGTCCTTCCGTGCGCGGCAAAGGTAAGTGCACGTGTGTCAGTATCTTCACTGCTGTTTCAAGAAACTCTAGAGAGAGTCCCAGGGAGTGGAGCTCAGCCCCAGGTGTCCCTCTGCCATGGGCAGGACATGTGTAATTACTGCAGCTCGTTAGGTTATGTCCCAGTCAGCAGGCTTACACCGACCAGCCAGCTGCAATGAGGTAACAAGCACATGATGATCGTTTAAACCATTACCAGTGGCCCACACATAGCAATAGGTGATCAGGAACATCCATATCAGGGCTGTGAGTGCACTAGTAGGTCCTAGCAGCCCTGATTAGCCTCACCTGGGCCTTCCATGATTTCATGTCAGGCAGTGGCATCATTGCTGCTTTGAACTTTGCTGCAGGAGCACCAGCCGTGCCTCTGCCTGGCCACGGATATTGATAGAGCATGTGTAAGTAGTCTTTTAAAATGTCATTTTCATTAAAAATGCTGGGCGAGGTGCGTGTGTGCGCGCGCGTGTGTGTGCATGTGTGCGCGCGTGTGTGTGTGTGTGTAGCTGTGTATGTGATCTTGTCCTTCCTTGGATAGCAAAATTTTCAGTAGATTGTTGTAATTTTCATGACTGCTGGGTCACTAAGCAGAAATAACAGCTCCTTTACTGTGCACCATTCTGTAGTTTGCTAATATGCATGTCTGTGACTGTGGGAGTCTAAGGAACAACTTGTATGATGTCCCAGTTCAGTGCATTTTGCCTTTTTAAAGTTTTACAGAGGGAGGAGCATGACAATGGCTCTTGTCCCTTCTCTTTCAAAGTTGTGTTAAAATGCTCCTCTGATACAGCCAATATGCAAGTGACATAATCTATTTTAAAATAATCAACGCCACAATCAGAGAAGCATACTATTGAAACTGAAGGGTAAGTGCTCGTGATAGTGACCTTCACTGAAAGCAATAAATTCAACAATTAAGAGTAACTGAGTATCTGAAGGCAGCTTAGACATGTACAAGGAAATTAGTTTTTTGCTTGTTCATCCCCCAAAAACTTATTTGCTCATGAGAAGGGTAAATATCATAGTGCTAATATGTTTAAGAGAGATTTTTTCATCTCACATCTCTTAGCTGAATTTCAGTCCTGACTACTTGAAACTATCTAGGGTGTAAAATTCCCAAGTTCAAGGGTACACTTTTTCAGTGTATTACATTTCTGTTTATTACATTTATTTTTAGCAGCTGGAGTGTTCCCCTAGGTGATATTGGAGGAAGACAAATGAGAATGTTAAGAATAGTGCACAAGCAGGAAAATGTTGCACATTTTGGAACTCACAGCTTTAGTTTCTGCAGCACCGTTTTGCTTCATGGCTTATAGCCTGTAATTTTGGGAGTTGTTAATGATGTGAATTGTTATAATAGTCTTTTCCTTGCTAGCTGAGGGGGGTTTGAGAATGTCTCTATCTCTCTCTGTATGTTTTTCAATTTTTAGAGAAAGTCAGTATCAGCTTTTTATAGGCTCTTAAAGCCCAAATGAAACCTCTACAAATCTCGATTGACTAAACAGTTAAGTATTGGGTGTTCAGTTAGTGCAAAATTTTGCTTTAGATTTGTATTGCAGGGAAAAGAGCCTTTAATGAGACATTTTGGTAACAATACAAACTCTCCAAGTGTCAGAGTGAAGGACAGGCAGAACTTGGCTTTTGAAATTTGTTTGAAACAGGAGAAAGGTAGGTGAAGGAGAGTTTAATCATTGCTTGGTTGAAAAGAACCTTATACGCAGAAATGTCTCTGAAAGAAATTTCCCCATGTAAGCACATATTCTAACCCCTTATCCCCCAAAAATAGATTAGATCTTTTAACATGAGATTTAAACCCACGTGCCAAAAGGTCCTTAGTTTTTGTATCTACAAAGAACTGTGTTTTTCTTAAGGAGCTAGCAGCCATTTTTTTTTCCTATCTCCGTTTCATTTTCGGTCTCTAGGTAATAATGCTTTGGGGATATGCACAAAGAAAGGGCACAGCTGGAATATTAATGTAACCTAGTACTTTGCCAGTGAAACCAATGTCAAAAGCTGCTATGTGTTAATGTCCTAGTATCCCTAAATTAGTTGTTTTAGTCATCCTACTAAACTCGTGTGCTATATGGCATGAAGAGGCAAGAAGGCAGAGTACTTCCAGTCAAGATGTCTGGTTTAGTCTGGAGACTGTATCAGATGTGAAGGTAGATTTGAATCACAATTCCTGCATTGCTCTGATTCCTATCTTGGAAACAGCCTGCAAGGACTTAGGGATACACAAGTGCTAATGGGCTCATTTGCTGCCACTAGTGCTACAAGACAGTGTGAGTCGTGGCTTATACAGTGTTCATCACTATCAAATGTGCTTGCCTTTGAGGGGAGAAAATAGAGATGCACTTAAGGCTTGTGCGATGGAATGAAAGTAAACAATTTGCATTAAAATATGGTGTGGTCCACATTGGTCTTTGTTGCTGTGATTTTTATTAATATAAAACTGATATATCAAGTGGCTGTGTTGTGGTCTTGCCTTGGCCATATGCTGGTGCAGAGGGCTTGAGTACGAGGAGCCTTTGCAAACACAGCGGTGCAAACAAGACCTCAGCGCCAAGAGCCCCTGTCTGACCTGCCAACACCTGCGGCGGCCGGGATGGCGCCCAGTGAGGCAGCTGCACAGAGCCCGTCCTGCAGCCTTGTCCTGCACCGCCTGCGGGGCCTTGGGGGCCAGGCTGGTGAGGGATGTGGCTCCATGTAGCAGCCGGGCGCCGGGATGGCCACACCGCCTGTTGGAGCAGTACCAGGGCCCAGCGCTGGGGCAGCTCTGAGGGCCTCTGTGTATTCCTGGGCACGCGGCGCCCACTCGCTGGGGTGGCAATTGGGGTGGGTGCCCGGGGTGGTGGCTGTGAGAAGCTTTTCTGACATGGCCTGTCGCTGTCTTGGTCCATGTAGTTCACTGAATGCAGCAGTGCTTGTTGCTTCGTGCACCTTTCCCCCAGTGACACCAAGTCACGTAAGCAGCTTTACAGGTACACAGGGCTATTGTTTATGCTTTTGAATATGGCAGAGAAGACAACTTATGTAGGCAGTTGTAGCAATTACTTCATAATACTGCTAAAACACCAGTGACCATCTCCCCAGCATCTGTGAGGATAGTGACAGGCCTGAAAGGAAGGTGAATCTCAGTCTTGGGTGAGAGCTAAAATCAGGCTCAGGTTTTGGTTGTACCAGGGTAGTAGCAGTATGGTGAAATCTGCTGAGGTGAAATCTAATGCTAGAAGAAAATAAGAAGAACAAAATATTTTTTTCATGTCTTTATAATTTTGCATATCTTTGGTTAAGGTGGGCTAATTGGTAGGTTATAATGACAATGGCAGCTTATTAGGACATTCAATCAACATGGCTGTTGCATGTCTGCTAAGGAGGAAACTTTTCAGTTATAATGTATAAGGTAAATGGCATGCTTCAAAAATGATTTCAAATATAAAAGATGGTTTCATATTATCACAGGATAAATTACATTGAGC
>JAUBOD010000560.1:8357776-8378240 GCA_032353885.1 Nothura maculosa
TCTCTTCATCATCTTTGTTGCTTTCTGCTGGACCCTCTCTAGAAGCTCCATGTCCATCTTGTCCTGAGGAGCCCAGAGCCGCACCCAGTACTCCAGGTGCGGCCTCACCAGAGCCGAGTAGAGGGGCAGAATCACCTCTCTTGACCTGCTGGCAACGCTCCTCCTAATGCAGCCAGGATCCCATTGGCCTTCATGGCCACAAGGGCACACTGCTGACTCATGGTTAACTTGCTGTCAACCAGGACTCCCAGGTCCCTCTCTTCAGCTGCTTTCCATCAGGTCGCCCCCTAATTGGTACTGGTGCCTGGGGTTATTTCTCACCAGATGCAGGACCCTGCACTTGTCCTCATTGAACCTCCTGATGTTCCTCTTTGCCCATCTCTCCAGCCCGTCCAGGTCCCTCTGGATGGCAGCACATCCCTCCGGAGTGTCGGCCACTCCACCCAGCTTGGTCTCCTCTGCCAACGTGCTCAGGGTCCCTCTGTGTCCTCGTCCAAGTCACTGATGAACAAGTTGAACAGCACCGGGCCCAGCACTGACACCTGAGGGACACCACAGGCCTCCAACTGGACTTTGCCCCTTTTATGACCATCCTCTGAGCTCTGCCATCCAGCCAGTTCTCAATCCACTTCACTGTCCTCTAGTCCAGTCCATGCTTCTTGAGCTTCCCTATGAGGATGTTATGGGAGACAATGTTGAAAGCTTTGCTGAAGTTGAGGTAGGAAACGTCCTCCTGAGGTTGTTATGGCTTTTTCTGCCTTGATATTGAATACTGATATTTTCATCTTACAGACAAGAGGTGGAAAGCACATTTTATTGTTTCAAAGGCATGGAGATGTTCAAGTGGCTAACCAATTAAAATAGTATCAGAGCAGCATGCAAGTGTCATTTCTGGATTAATTACATTTGTGGCTGCTCAAGTTTAGCACCTTCAAATTCCCTGTGGGTGCTGAAAATGCACTTTGACAGAACTTAACTGTGCTCTTCAGCTTGGATCATTCAGCAGATCTGATTGGGATCCACAATTATGTGGATTGTGATCCGCAATTGAATAAAAGTTACAACAACTTTGATGACCACTTTGAGTTTTTGATTATAACCTTTTTTTGAGGTTTTGATTATATTTAGAATGAATGCATATTGAACAATGGTTTTGCTCTCTCCTAAGTTTGCATTTGTCATTTAATATCTAAATATCTTCTGTGTGGTTATCTAAATATCTTACAGCTTGAAAAGACTAACCTTGCATAAAGATCCTTCCCGACTTTGCTCTCTTTCTCTTTGTCTTCCTGACACAGAGCTCACTGATCTCACACCAGACAGACCAGGGCAATTCATGTGTAATTGCCCTGGGAATAAACTCATTTTTAAACTCTTTTTGGATTTGAGCTGCTGTGATAGTAGATAGCTTTTTGTTGCTGTTGTTGTTCCGAGGGTTAATAATTTTTTGCCTGTATATATATATGTTTTTTGTCTCTAAGTCCCATTATAACTAAGGTTTAGCAACCAAAGAAAAAAAAAAGTGTATCATTTTACAATATTTTCTCCTTCCCTGGTCCAGTCCTGCATAGTGTCTATAAATTCATTGTATTTTTGCATTAAATCTACAGTATCCATTTAAGAAATAGATTGTGTACTAGCCGCATAGCAAGATGAGCAAAGATGCTTTGTAACAACCTGTTGTAGTCTATACCTATATGTGGTAGCAAGTCACTATTGTATGAATGAATGTAGCATTTCTAAGAGACCTTTCCTTCTAGGATGGGAGAGTAAAACAACAGATAATGTTCCCACTGGCCATGTTCCCACTGGCTGCTGAAGCAGACACGCAGTCTAGACTTGAGTAACTTGCTGCTCTAATTGCTTACAGTCGTATTCATTACTGGACGTTTCAGCAATCACAAGGAATTTACATGGAGCAAATGGGGCTAATTCAGTTATATAAATGATTTAAAAAAAATGGTTATCCTGCCTCTCCCCTCTTGTGTTTTAAAGCAAAATACAGATGGAGGGCAGATTGATTCACATAACCTTCATGCTTCCAGCAGCTTGGCAGCTTCATGGCAAGACTGCTTTTAGTAGGGTCTAATAGGGTCCTACTCTATTTAATTAGACACTTACTATGAAATAGCGTTCAGAATAGCATCACTAGTGTTTCAGGGAATTGGGGAAGAAATAATGAGATGTTCATTTTTAGTCACTAGCATAAATCCGTCCTACTGTAATAACTAACTAAATGTATCCTAGCAGGACATAAGTGCCATCACTTATGGTCTCTGCCTACTGTACAGTGGGCAAACATTCACCATCATAGATGCAGCCATCACAGCTGTACTAACTGGCCACAGCATTTAGAAGTTACAATTGGATAAAAGTTACAAATTTGTGTTTCATAAAGGCTAAGCTAAGGAAAAGCAACTCCTGATCATGAGCCGCTACCTTCTGCCATTTCATTTCTTATAGACAATAAGTTACAGTTCCTAAAAAGTAAAATTGACTCCTACTTTTTCATCTTTGTCATAGGTTTCTATTTGCTGAGACAACTTCCCATGACGCAGTTTTGTGGATCAATCAAAATCAAACAATATTTGGAAATGGAAGGGACTTGTGAAAATGAAATATTCTATTTTAGAACCATTTTATACAATTACATTTTTTCTGTAAAAAGATTAGCAGGCTTTGACTAAGAAAAGCAAAGAAGACTAAAATTTCCAAGTAGAAGGTTCAAATGTCCCCAGCTGAACCTTGTTGACAAGTGGTTGACGTTAAAGTATTTTTGAAACAAGAAACATAATATATTATTAAGGGAAGAAAAAAGATCTCATCCTGTTCTTGCAATTCTACCGTGACTAGATATTTATGTTTTATTAAAGAAGATGGCCTTAAATGTATGGGAAGGTAATGATCTTTGGGTCTGATAAGGGAAGCAGGTACCTGTTGCAGAGTTGATATATATTAATACACTCGTTTAACAGTTGATTTTATTTAAATAGAAAGAAGTAACTGGCTTAGTCACATCCTGAAACACACATTTGAGACAACCTTCAAGTGTTAACTGTAAAGTGTTTTAATTTGGTATTTCAAGTGCACCACACAATGTTCTTGTGGAAGGTTCTGATGCTAAAAGGGTCTGCACTTTCCAGCCATATGGCACCTTAAGAAGCATACAAGCATACTCTGTCATCAGGCTTCACTTTCCCTGTAACTAGACAAAAGACAAATAAGAATTCCAAATATTCATAATATCAAAAGGACTAAAAGGAGAACAGAATCTACTTTACAAGGTAGCACATTGTGTCATTGCCCCGGTGCTGGAAGAAAAATCAAGATTCCTCACTAGAGTGGTAAGAGGCGTTGCTTGGTTGTGCTGGCACAAAGAAAGAGAGAGAGAGGAAAAAAAATAAGCAGAACCACCTAGTACTTCCCTGTTTTGGTCCTCTTAAAAAATTAAAAGTAAAATACAAATAGCTTAGTTTGAATGCTTTTCAGGAGTTTCTTCTTAGAACTAGGAATAAAAAATAAAATCCAGAATTTGATTCTGAATGTAAAAATTACCTGTTCTTTTCTTTTTTCTTAATTTACAATTAAGAGCTGACTTCCATATGAATTCAGAGCTTCACTTCTTTGCCAATAATACTGTCTAAAAAAATTGCAGATGTTGTCACGAGCCATCTTTTTTGTCTTAACAGGAATCTAGTCTTTTGTCATCTGTCAGAGTGATATCATTTAACATAAGTCACCGAAAATAATCAGCTTCATTAATCAGATATTACTTTTATTAAGCTTCTTGCTATTTAGTCGATTTATTTTTTTTCTGCAAGAAAATCTCACTTCCTGCCTTCAATATAATGGAGACATTTGTGTTCACCACTGCCCCCCTCCCCCCATAGCAATTATTCCTCCTTCCTGGCGAAGTACATTGATAGAAGTATTGGAACTGAGGAGAAATAATTCACCAGTAAGAAGGACATTTAATTAAGGCATTTAAATGGAAAGGCTGTGAGGTAAATGGAAATATTTTCTTGTCTGTTCATCTTTTGATGTTGACTTAAAATATCTTTTATGAAATACAAACTTAGCTGGGTGTGACTTTTTTAGGAGGAGAGAAATATAATGTGTAGTGCTCTGTGGAACAGAACGGGAACTGGGATCAAACCTTAAACGCCTTATGATCAGCTGTTCTGAAATTTTAATAGAACATCATATGTCCAATTGGCTCAAAGAACCTGCAGCAAAATAAACTTTGCTCTGACTGAAGTTTGGATCATAGATTTCACAAGCATTGAACTCTTGTAAATGAGAAAGCTGAACTGTGTGTTTCCTGTAGTACAAAGCGTTCTCTGGAGTTTTTCTTTTGGGGACAAGACGACCACTGCCTGGTGACGTCTCAGTTGCATGGGGAACTTTGACACATTTTTCCTTTGGGGAGGGAAGGACGAGAAAATGCTATTAACATAAGTACTGTCAGATGCTGCATCAAATCTGTGCCAGCTCTGTTGGTTCTTGACGTCTCATTTTTCCCATCACTTTTGGTGGGGGGAGAGGAATGTCTCTCGTGTCGAGTCTGCTTAAAATAGCTTCTGATGTGATCTTTTTGCAGCCTAACTTCTTTCTGGCAGGTATCATAATTTTTTGCTACGAAATGTCAATGCTGAAGCTGGGAGAGAATCTAATACCTGATCTGTCATAGTACCATGCAGAAATAATATGTAGGACAGCGATGTGCTGCTGCTTCAGTTATTTACTGTTTAAACCTGTTTGTACATCCTCACTCATACTTCTATTTCCCTATGCCAAAAAGACCCTGCACATCACATCTTTACTGCAAATGTTTCTCACTCCTCACAGATATGAAAGGATACTATTACAGGAATCAATGCTAATCGCATAATCCTAAGGAGTATGCAATCTGTTGCTTCTTAAACTGCAAATGTTTTTTTCACTAGGGACATAGTATTTTCTTGTGTAGATGTACACAGAATGATTCCTATCTAGCAAAACTAGCATTGGGAGTAGCTAGCTGAAGGTCTATGTATTTACTTATTGTCTTCCTTTTCTGTGATTGTCTTGATATTAGGAAAAAAAAACATGGTGACTCCTGACCTTTATCAGGAAATGTTAAGCAATCCATTTCACTGTGGCATCACTTGTACATTAGCTTTGTCTTTTTCAGTGAGGACAATGATTAAAGTAATGTGGAAATGGGGAAAAAACTAGTGGGTAAACAACTGTAGAATCTCCCACTAGAGATACTTTTGCTAATGATCTATTGATATTTTTTTTTTCATAAACACCTTTGCTCTTGAAAATGACAGATCTGTATTTCAACCATGAAAATTTCCTTATGGCAGAAGATGATGTACACTATTTTAATTCAAGAACATTTTTTTAATTCACTTTTATTTCATAATAATTCATCTTCATAAAACACTTATATATTATAAAGCAGTAATATCTATTTGAAATAATTACCTGTTGCTATATTTAAATGAATCCACAGAACTTAGCATAGTTTTACTTAATCAGATCATTCCTTTTAATTCTTTACATAGGTTTTATTAGCTTGGAAAAAGTATGACTTTAAACTCTAGCAATTGAGTAAAATATTGCATAAAAAAAGACTTGTGACAACAGGTTTGTGAGCTGTGGGATACATGAAAAATTGGAGGGAGCAAGAGAAGAATACCCCAGTACCCTACAGGAAGATATTCTATTTCACTGAATTGGACCCAATTATCCAATGACTGTATTCAGTAGCTTGTCGTGTCTAAGGAGAAAACAGAATGTTTACAAGAAATGAGTTTCTGGAGGAGTAACAGTTGGCTTAAATTTAAGAAAAACAAAAGATGCTGCTAAAAAAAAATGGAAACATAAATGAGAGGACAAATGATACTCTCTAGATTTCAGTTTTCATGAAAGGCAATTGTCCCCATTTTTCAAAGTTTTTATGGGATTTCAGCATAATTTAGTAAGCTTTAATGTGAATTCTAATCACCATCTTTTTGTTGTTGTTCAGACTCTTAAAAAATCCTGTCCTTTCCTTTTAACCCAGAACAGGATGAATATCATCATATCCATGCTGGGATTTTGCTGTAGCTACTGGTTATATGGTCATGGAGGGTAAAGCCGTCCATGATAAATAGTGACAATGTAAAACATTAAATAGTTTTAATACAGTAAGGTTATATCCTTGGTGGAATTAATGTTTGGAAAGATGGACCAGTTTTCAGAACATTCTGTAAGACATCAAATGTTGAGAATTTGAGATCTGTGTTATTCTGGGGAATTCTCCTGTGGAGAGTTTATAAAAATTTTAAGCTCTCTTCCATCTCTTCTGTTCTATCCCTTTCCAAGATCTCTGGAGGAATGCTTTGTACTCTATCACTATTGCAGCTCTAAATAGGAGAATTAAAAAAAAAAATAAAAAAAAAAAACAGGATTCTGGTGTTTGAGACTGGTGAACTATGACTGAAGTCAAGTAATCAAGTCAGCCAAAAGCAGCTTTTTGTGACAGTCTTACAACAGTGTGCTTAGCACTTTCCTCTTGTTACTGTCTGGAGTGTAGTAGAGTATGAAGGTCATAATTTGATATGAATGTATCTTATTCTGTCTGAAGAGACATTTTCAGAAAGGTTTATTTTTGTCTGCTTGTGAAACAGAAATCCTTGAACTGTTGTAATTCAGGCAAATCTGCATTGGTGTGAACTGTGCCCTGGAAGATGCTCAAGTGCTATCGCCCGGCTAACACATGTTCACAACTTTTCAAACATTCATGGAGAAGAGCATAAATTTGTTCCATTCCTCTCCATAAATTAAAGCTCTTGACCCCGGGAATGACCTGAGAGACTCTCAGAGCCACTGGTGAAAGTCAGATAGATGGAGTGAGGTCTGGGTGCATTGTGCAGGGTCTGTTTCTGTCAGGCTTGGGAGGGAAGGGAGGCAGTGGGGAGGAACTGGACCCACTGTGAGGTGAGATGGAGAGCGCCGAGGTTTCCAGTGTTAGCCATGCAAAATGCCTGAGTCAGTAGCATGGAGTAGGATGGAAAGAGGATTGCACAGCTCACATATATCAGAACAAAGGTCATGCTACAGGTTGTCCCAGAGACAACTGCAATTGCATTAGCAGTGCTGAGCTTGATGTTAAATGTCATGTTCAATTGCAGCTTATTTAAGGTGATGCCTGTGGTTGTAGGAGTGGTGAAAAGGCAGATGAATGCTTTATCTAATCACAGCTGGGAGATCAGAGGGAGTTTGGCCAAACACTGCTGAAAGGGATAGAGAAAAATATATGCACAACTTCGAGTAAACTAAGCTTTTCTACCTGAATGTTTGCTTTAGTTTCAATCTCTCTCTTCTTTTATGTTGTTGTAACATAAATAGATAATCTCAAAGGGGAACAAAACACTTCTAAACCTGGTCCACAAGGGACAGTGTTTGTTTATGGGGGTTTGTTTTGTTTTGTTTTTCCCCCTGAGGGTGTGGGAAGGAAGAGGATAGTGAGAGAGGGGAACAGAGTAGTTTAATCAGTCATTTGTTTATATTCTATGCAAGGAACCTCTTATTTGCTGTTTGCACGCGAAAAGAATTCTGCCTGCATCAATTGCAGCAGCAGTTGTGCATGGCATGCGTAATGGCCAAAAGCCACTTGTCTTTGTGTGTATTTTGGCACCTGATATCCTTTTTCTTTTGGCTTACAGCTCTTCACCATTCCAGGTTGTTGCCTTTCTAAGGATTACTGAGAAATAAAAAAGTATAATTTCACATACTTTCCATTAATATTGGATACCTTCCAAATTTCCTGTGCAGTAGATATTTCCACATGCAGGAGATGTGTTCAGTTATCTATTGGTGTTTTTTACAAAACTGCTTGTAGAAAACCTGGACAAACAAAGAAGAAATGATCTCTCTAATTGCTCTTGGACAAACTTTGCAATGAGAGAGAACATTCCTGTAAGGAGGAGTTAGCTCTAGGTGAAGATCTGCCACACCATCTAGGTCTCTCATCACTGATCAATTTGCCAAAGTTCTGAGACTTTCATGACAAGCTGAGGCAGGATAACTTGACATTTCTCTCCTTATTTTGGCTCTCATTAAATGTCAATGTGAGAAGTGGCTGGATTGTACAAAGACGAAGATCAGCCTTGATGGCTCATTTTGAAGCCTGTAGTTTTGTAGTGCTGCTGGTTGAACAGTTGTGAGTTACATCCTCCCACCTGAGAGGACTGTAATTCCGTATTACTGATGTAGGTGGTAGCCACCCTGCTTGCAGTGCAGGTGCCTTTAAGAGTGCCCAAGTTCTGTTTTGGAATTGGGGAACTGGGCAATTGTACATGACCAGCATAGCAGTAATTATTCTCCTAAATCTGTTTCTGCTGATGTACTAATGAAAGAGTCCAATGTGGGAAGAGCTTTCATTATACCAGGTACTAAAAAGACAGCTAATAAATTATGTGCCCCAAAGCACTTGCAACCGAACTTCAGATGACACACCCCAAGAAACTAGACCAACAAAGAGAGAAGGGACAAAGGGTCGAGGTGACACCAGTAACAGCTGTGAATCCCAAAATTTCCTGTAGCAATGGTCTCGCTAGCAACAGGTACTGCAAAACTAACTGATGTTAACAGGCTGTGAGGAATCAGGAAGAGGCAGGTTATTAAAAAGTGTAGGTTGTTTTTGCTTTGTTTATTTGTCTTTTTTTGTAGAAATAGAACGTCACTCATAGGAAATTATAAGGCTCTGGAAATGTCCTGTGGCAAATATGTGTCATTTGGGGAAAGAAATCTGAAATACACCAATGAAAATCTGTTGATCCTAAGATGCTGCAGTGTAAAAATGGTAAATGCTTGATGCTATACAAATGATAGATATAAATAAATAATAAAAGTATAATAAAAGTTACCAGTTGCCTTTCCACTGTAGCACCATGATTTCTCTCCAAGTTTTTCAGGCTTTCCTAGGGCTGGATAAGCAGCTGAGGACTGCACTGCACTAGAAGTGTGAGTGAAACTCTTGTGGTAACTGCAGGCTGAGGGAGAGTGGGGGACACTTTTGGAAGCCCCATGACATCTCTGTGCTGAGATACATAAAACAGACATGTAGAGTTTCCTGCATATATGTGCTTATGGCATGTCTGTTTGGGGCTTGTCTTTGGCAGAATTCCTGGCAGGAAAGTCGGAGACACAAGTTCTTGCAGGTGCTAGCCAGCTATTGCTGGCAGTGCAACTTGCCACCTTGAGAGGCTGGAATCAAGAATGTGGTGGTTCAAAGTGAAGATGTCCTTGAAATCATTTGCAGATCAAGGAAATATCATGTTTTAAGGTGGGCTTGTGCTGTGCATGATGGTATCTATTGGGAAATTAAGCTTGTTTTATGACTTGTTCAGGTTTTGAACAGGATTTTCCAAGAAACAGCTTTTTATTCAAAAATATTTTATAGTTTATTAAAACTCTTCTCTACTAGAACTGAAAATACTTTATTGCCATCCATTTCTAATTAGGGCTTAGTAAAGGCTTTAAAAGAAGAGTTCGGAGTAGATTGTGATTTAAGAAAAAAGGAATGGTTTGAAACAGGTGCTGTCATTCTCCAGGTTGTTAATTTAATTAATGTGTTAAAAGAGAGTTTAATGAGTTAAAAATGTTTGTTCCCCTGCCAGGCTGTAGTTGTGGGATTTGTTGCTTACCTTGCTGCCATCAGAAAAAACACTAGTCTCCTCTCAACAGTCTGACTTCTATTATAGATGTTGGTTATAGATGTTGGATGCAGTTGTTAGAAGGCAGAGAGATAACAGTAAACTCAAATTGCAGTAAGTAGATTATCTTTAATTTCACTTTTAAGGTTATTAAAGAAGATTTGATTTGGGGACATCGCTTTGAACCACAAATAAATCTGTTTAAATTGTGGATGCTTATGAGCTAACTGATAATACAAAATAGTATGTTGGAAAGTTTAAACAGAGCTTTCTGGCTGGGACATAAGATTGTGCGTAAGTTGTGATGCCCCCACTTAATGCTGTACTATTTAATATAGGACAATAACAAATCCTGTGGTTCTTATTTGTACACACTATACATGTCTGTATCTCCCCAGCCTAATATCCTTCCATAACAATGAGACATTCAGTTCTGAAATACTAACTTGTAAATGTAAAACACTGATTTAAAGGCCAATCTGATCTAAGGAAGAAAATAAATGCATCTGGTCGGTGAAATGTCAGCAACAACAACAAAAAAATGATATGTATCTAAAATGGTTCCAAAATACATTTTCTCTTTGCATTTTCAGCTGTCTAATTCCATTCTTCCTTGGACAGAATCCCATGAACAATATGTCTTTCTCGTAGCAGGAATGTCTAATATTTAATAAGAATTTTAGCCTACTGATGCTTAGTATGACTGTAATGTTTTGTAAAATCTTTGATTAAGTTATTTTGTTAATGACAATCAACATCATTTTATGAAATTCTTAGTATGGAAGAAAGAGTTAGAATCAGGAGCTTATATACAAACCAATAACAAAGTAAAAAATCATTCCTGAATATGACTTAGTTTTAATTTTAATGTGATCTAATCTCAAGATTTTTTTTAAAGGGGGTACTATGCAAGAAATTCTATAGAATTTCTGGGTAAAGAAGAGGAGTACCATGCAAAGGAGTAGGTGTAGTTGCTGAGAAGGGCAGTGTGTAAAATATTTCCCCTTCCACTCGAGCTCACATGTACCCCACTTCTTCCTGGCCAGGCTGTCAATGTCCACCAAGTGCACAGGCATCTAAAGAGCATTCTCTGTAACCAAATAACTCCACTGAAAATTGAAAAAACCTGTTCTTTGAAGGCTATATCTACCAAGACAGGTTGAATTTCTCCATATGATCCTGCTCTGCTCTTTCTAGGATAATGCTAATGCATTCATACAATCAACTTGAGGAACTAGAGGAAGCCAGCACCTATTCTCCTTTCAACTGCACTAGTGGCATTCTAGTGTAATTCCACTAATATGAGATGAATCACCTGCAAATTTTATATGTACTCATTAGTGATTTTTTTGCTGTTATTTTTCTCTATTTTTCTCTTTGTACTTTATTGAAATTGAGTTTATAGATTAACTTTTTTGTGTCACCGAGGTCAGAAACACATTACGATTGACTTTAGTGGACACTAACATGGGCTAGCTGGGCGTGTTTTGTGTCACTGAGTACTGAATAGTTTTACCAAAATTACTGAAGTTTTTCATCCAGAGAGGCAGTTTTAAGCCTGGCTAAATATATAATTGGCCACTGTTATCATTCTAGTATCTCAGTGCTGCTTTGTGTTTGAGCAGTGTCCTTGTTTCATGAATATGTATTTTTCCCTAATGCCTTGTAATACACTTGTAATTGCCTTTACCCAGGGGGTAGTAATTTTTCAAACTTTTTCAATTTTAACTTTTTTCTTTTCCTTGCATTCAGTGCATTTTCAGAAGTGTTCTTTTCATATCTTCAGCATTAAGTGAAATTGAAATTCAAGAGAGTATCCTTGCCATCTATTTTAGGTTACCTCAGGCATCTAATTAATGGTCGCTAACATGACTCTAAAGCATGGAAATTTAGGTCCTAAAGTACTTAGTGGATTCAGTTAAATGCAGCTAGAAGTTGATTTAGAGCATTTACATCATGTCAAAAGGCAAAATACTTCCTCTGATTCACACACAACCAGATAACTTTATCTGGAGATAAACCTTCATTTTTTTAAAGTTACTCCTGCAGTTAAAAAGCAGAAGATATTGTATTGTGAGGAGGTGTATAAGGAACGGTGTATAATGTTCCTGCTGTATGAGGAACTAATAAACTACTAACTCCAGCAGTACAAACAAATTGCATTTAAAGACCTTGTATTATCAAGTTATGCATGATTTGGATTTTATTATCCCTATTTTCTCCTTTGTATAAGAGTTTCATGAGATATAATGCACTAGCAAATAATGAACTTGTCCAAGTCCATTAAGAAGTTTTTACTTGGAGTTTTGTAGAAAAACAGAGAAATTACAACTACTTTAAAAAAATGCAATGTTTGCATCTTGAGTCAAGAGCTAGTATCACTTACAGGAAAAAGAAAGTCACCAGTATCATTTGCAGAAGACTGAACAGCCATAAATGTTTTCTTGAAATATGGAAGAGTTTAAAGAGTTTACTTTCTGCTGGTCTTTTCAGACCGACAACTTTTGCAGTATATGCACAAGAAGGGTAAAACAGTAATAAAAGAAGATAGTACTGATTATGATTCATAATAATATTCTTCTGTTTTCCTGATGGATTGAAAGTCATATTCTAAAAGAGAATAAGCTGAAGAGTTAAAATATAATAAAAGTTTTTCAACTGTTTTTATTTTTATTATCATTATTTAGAATCTGCATAAACCCATTTAAAGATATTATGATCAATGATGCTTCTTTGCTATTTCAGATATATCATTGGGAAGCAGGAGAAAAAAGCTTTTTTTGCTATTTCTTTAATTAAGCTAAGTATATTGAGAATAAATCTAGCAGATGAGGAAAACCAATTCCTTCCAAAAATACATTTCTAAGTATATAAACTTAATTTCATAATCAATGGTACTTGCAAGCTTTGTGCAGTGTGTGAGAGCACTTTGTAGTGAGTTAATATAATAAGCAGAAAGCTGTAAGAATTTGAATAACAAATATAATAATGAAATTATGTTTTCCTGCTAGATGATGCTACACCTAGATATTGACATTGCTCTGTTTCATCCTGCCGCTGCTAGGGAGTTATAATCAAAGGGTCTCTCCCCAAGAAAAGCCTTTCTGACATCCCCTTCGGAGTCTGCCAAAGCGCAGGAGTTTTGAATCTCTACTGAGAAGGAAAATATTACTGCTGATCCGAAGCCAAGCTAAAAATCCTTTGAAATTTGGACAGAAAGTAGTGACAATAGAAGCTCCCAGTTTCTGAATCAGTTGCAGCCCTCAATCCAGTATGTGCATGTGGCATATTGCGGGAAGGCCCAAGTGAGCTTCCCCCCTCGCTGATTTAGTGGCACGTGAGCTAATGAGCAGCCCTGAACCTGCTGCACTGGAGCTCATCTCTCAGGAGGATATTGTGTTAATTTTGTTTTTGTACATGGCTCCTGCGTAGGAAGAATGAGACAGCTTTGTGTCATCATTGGGGGTTTGGGAAGATTTATCCATGATGCTGCCTTGGTACAAAGGCAAGATACTGCAGGTGAGACAGCAGCCGCTGATCTGACCTGCTCCTGAGTTCCTTCAGGACTAAAGAAGGAGCACTCTGACTGAGGCAGATCCCATAATCACACCCAGAACAGTGACTCCTCTCTTCTCTTTTAAGATGAGGGAGTTATGATACATTACTGCCTACTGATGCACTTCATGTTCTGGGTAGATGGTGAAAAAACCTTTTTAGCCCACAGTGATATCTGTGAATCACTCATATTTGACGGCAAAACCTTTGTCTGTAGTGGCATTTTTTTTCTAAAGTGGTGATTGCAAGACTGTAACACTCTAGAAAATGAGAATCCTCCTGACTCTTTCAGCATGTTTTATATAGTTTGACATGCCTGGATACCAGCATATCAGCCTCCAGCTGAGTCACCAACTGGAATGATCTAAGAATCCATGACTTTCACAACCTCTCAATCCTTTTGTCTCATTTTATAGTGAGATTGAGAGCCCCAAATGTCTCAATTTCAAGTTGTCCATGCTCTCTTGTTATCATGGGAGAGTAACACGTTTTAACAGTTCTAGAAATGAGGCTGCCTGTGTAGAGGTAACAGAAGGTAAGGCCAGAAGTCTGCATTCCCTCTAAAGTAGGGCAGGATGGTAGTGATGAGCAAGCTGAAAGGTGCCTCCAGGTGTGATCCTCCCAAGGCTTTCTGTGAAGATATTTTACTAAAATATAGACTGCAGCTGAAATAGGAGTGTAGGGCAAAAATTCAAAATATTTTTTCTAAAGTGTCATGTAGCATAGTGATGGTGATAACATCTGTTCATCAAGTCCTTCCTCAAGTTGTGGTTGTCATTTATTTTCAAATCTGAATATTTAATCTTTGGCAATAGACTTCTCAGTGAAGGGATCAGCAGATTTCCAGAGTTTTCAATTCTTTCTTCTTTTTTTTTCTTTTTTTTAATCCCTTCATTGAAAGCAAAGTTGACAAACTAGTAGCATGAGAGCAGAATTCTTAATTTATGCTCGTGTCCTATTTTTGACTGCAACAACAGGAGTTATTTAGATAAACGGTATGTTTTGACTGTGTAAAAGTTGGTCAAGGATATGAAAATCTTTGAGGTTGAGATTTGAAGAAAAGGACAAAATATATATTTTTTTTCTTTTTGCAACACAAATCTCATTCTCATATTTACTCTCAGCACATGCAAGGAACAGTCACGTGACTAAAAACTAATATAGTGAATCTTTTTGGTTCAGTGTGTTCTGGAAAAAAATCAGCATGTTTCCTATGGTGCCTCAGCAGAATGACTGCAACACATATTTGATTCTATGAAATACCTGAACATAAATGAAGCTATATACAGGAATAATGCTACTGAAGTTACTGTGGCTGTAAAGTGTGAATTCCAGAGACTCCCAGCACCAAAATTTGTCTTTTCAGGCAGCCTGCCCTTATATCGAGACTGAGACTGCAAATCTGATCTTTATGTGCATTTGGGGACATAGATCTCCCTCTAGAAATGATCATAAAACTCCTGACAAGAGGGACCAGTGAGTTTTCTGTGCCTGCAGTTACCCCTGCAGCAGCAGAGGCTTTTGCTGGAGGCTGCCCAGGTGTTGGGTCCCTGGATTCTGAGCTCCGTGTGGGCCGCGTGCGGCCGCGCCGAGCTGCAGGCCGGAGCCGCCCGTGCGGATGTGTATGTGGATACATGCACACACCCGCACACACAACCAGAACACACCTGCTGGGTGATCGCGCTGCATTCAGCTTCCAGGTGATGTAGCCAGCTGTGATTAACCGAGACCATTTGTTGCTATGGGACATAAGGACATGATGATCCTGATGAAACTGAGCGCCTTTGGCTGGGGTGTTGGTTGGCACAGGCTGAGCCTCAGTAGGGGATTTCTAAAGAATATGTTTTGTGTCTGGAATAAAATAACTGCTTGTGGCAGGTGATTCTTTTGCTTGTGTTCATGCAACAGTTGTATGAAAGTTGAAAGGAACGTGAAAATGATGCAGAAGCAGCTCTATTGTATATATATTGGCTAGCTTGCATGCTCAAGGGAATGCAATGAGAAGGATGGCAGGGGAAGACGGTCTGCAGAAACAGTGTCTGCCCCTGCTCCACTTAAAAAAGGGTGCATGTCTCTTCCTGGCTGGCTGCTTCTCCGTGTGTGTGTGTGTGTGTGTGTGTGTGTGTGTGTGTATGCCTAATTAAATAAGTAAAAATCAACTAAATAAACAAGAAAGACACAGCAGTGCGGATATAGGAAATAGTAGGGCTGTAGGAAAGGTACTAAGGCAAGTTCAAAAGAAACTTTTGTTGTCTAGGTCCAAATAAGCTTTGTTGTCTATAAAGCACTTGCAGTTTCCTTGTTGCTGCATGCGAGTTTTGCTTTAGCCCCATTTGAAGGAGCTTGTATTGGAGCTCATGGGGAAATTTTCAAAAAGCTATTTTGGGATCACTTCCTTTTAGTTCCTGCAGTGTAGGTAACCAATTTCCCCATAATATGCGAGTTTTAGTGACTGCTTTGCTATTCAGACATGTAGAAAACAGCACAAATATTAATGTCCATAGAGTGAAATTCCAGCCAGGTTAGATACAATTTGATCTTGTAAATGAAACACATGAAAATCTGCAGTTTGGTGTCCCTCAGCTGTAGAATCTAGGATGAAGGCATCAAAACAGAAATACTGTCTCAGGAGCTTCAGAATAGTGTTTTTCTGCATGCTTTTCTGAATTATATTTTCCTAATTGATTAGTGCTGGCTAACCATTGCAGTTTACTTTTAAAGCAATATTCAGAAAAGCATACCAAGAAATAAAAGCCTACTGAAAAATAACTCCACAGTTTGGGCTGTACCTTGATTAATAACAAATTAACTTTTATATGTTGGAATGAATGTTTTTATGATTGGTCATTATGTAGTGAGTGCCATTTGCTGGGTTTGGTTGCTTAAGTATTGCATAAATAGTGCAAATGGAAAAGCTTTTTCAATTATAAACTTTGTACTATTTTGTAACAAGGCAAGTATTTTTTTTTTCTTTTTGACAGGCCAAAAGGATGTTGGATAGAGACCTCCCTAACATGTATGGTTGAAGAGTAATGGTGGCCCCAGTGCTACAGGCATAAACTTTGTTCTTTCTATGCAGAATGCAATTAGTTTCTACCTCCCAAACGTTGAACTTAAGTACCAAGATATTGACAAGAAAATGCACAAAACTGTAATATCTGGGAAATTTAATTACTATACTTGTACCATCTGGTACGTCTAGTATGATTGTGTAAATATCAATGCCTATTTGTCCTAGAAATACATGTTGTTGAAATAGTTATAAGTCGTCAGATTTAGTTACCTGTAATTTGCCAAGAGCTTTATCTGGAAATCTGGAAATCACCTTGGCAAGTCTCTTTCTCCTAGGTGCTCAGTTCTCAAGAACTATCCAAGCAGTGAGGTGTCAGACCTTGGTCACCTGCTCTAAAACGAATCCCGTGAGTAAATCAAAGCATTTCCTGTGACAGCTAGAACTAAAACCAAATAAGCCCAGAATACTAGAATTAAACTAATATCCAGTAAATCCCATGTCATGCAGGGAAGTATTAAAAAAAAAAAAAAAAAACCACTTCCGACATAGTCTGAGAGCACAACAGCAATAATTTATATGCACAGAGCGTTTCTAAGATACTTAAAAACAATTACTGACACTTGTGTACATTTCACTCTTACCTGCAAAATCAGGCCTGCGGATCTTGCCACCCAGAATTTCTAGCAGACTTGAGAGTTGGATTCTGGATTTTTCACCCAGCAATAAGTATTAGATGACACTTAATTCTAATTTACTTGTTTCTTAATCCTGCACTTTCCTACTAAGGAAAGTGAATGCAAACTGACTTCAGAGTTCTGCCCAGATTAAATTCTTTATCGTCTTGTGTTTGTGATTGGTCCTGCACATGCACACACATCACGTCATTCGCTCTACTGACTGACTCCAATAGGAAAGAGGTAGAAACTTGCTCTTGTGATGATGCTTCTGACTTTCCTAGGTGTAAGTAGCTGGTTTGGGAACCTTCCTGGTAACTCCAGGGCTATCATGTAAGGTGTAAACAACTTTCTTGGTATCTGCAGTATTTAATCAGGTGTAGTAATTCTGCCTACGCTGTATATAATAACATGCAATCTAAAGGGAATGTATGTGGGTGTTCTTAAGCTTCTGCAAAGTGTCAGTAATCTGTTTGAATGCATTTTCTAAATGGGAAATTTGGAAAATGCCTACTGTTCTTCCACGGTATATGTATGTGTAGCACCTAATACTGAACTTGGATCCGGTTCTAAGGAGCTATAAACAGCAATTGAAGATCAATTGTTTACTTTGTAATCTGATGTTCAAGATGCATCACATTTTGCTCTCCTGCTTAAAAACGTGGTGCTGTTGATCAGAAAAGAGCTAATTTGAATAAGTTAATTGTGATGATTAGGCCTTAGTTTTAAAAGTAATACATCTTTAAGCAAAATTATGATAGGAACGGCATTATTGTATGTCCTGTCATTTGAGAGAATTTTTTCTGTGCTTGAGGGTATTTCAGAAGTAACTTGGATTTCAGATTGTGCAAGAAGCTGAGACTCAATAGCCATCACTTCCCTTTCTGAAGATTAGGCAGCTGGTGAAGTCATGACTGTTTATGTAAATTGTAAGACTGAATTTGTCTGGCAGTATTTTCAAGAAATCTAGTATCAAATTCATATTTCACCCTATTTTGAATCCTCATAACCGCATTCTGCATGCAGTTCCCCTAGAAGTTTTGTCTGTGGCACTCACTTTTCTTTTTTTCCTTTTTCTTTCTTTTTTTTTAAATAAAATCTAACAAACAAAAAAACATATCGCCACCACCACCAAAACATCACATCTATGTGGTTCCACGCCTGACACAGTTATACTTGAGCTCTCCATAAAGAAACTTTTCTAAAAAACAAAAATAATCAAACAAAAAAGTAAAAAGAATGTATAACTGGGGAACCTCTGTGATTCTTCAAGGTGAAAACAACTGTATAAATATAGCTGACAGTTTAGGCCTTTGTGACCTTCACCTTCGAGATAGAAATAGACTTTTTTCTGTGCTTCATTTAATCACCTTTGACTTCTGTTTTTGTCACTTGAGGAATCTGTTCATCATGGTCCATCTGCCAACACTTCAGAAGGGCAAAGTATCTGGACTCACAAGAGCTACCTGTGTGTCTTGTCCCTGATTGTTTTGTGTCTAATGCTCCTGTTTGCCCTGGGACCTGCAGCTCTGATAGGGAGCACACTTTGCTCTTCTTCCCCACAAAGAGTTAGTTGTCTTTTGGGGGGTATATATTTGAAAAGGTATCACTCTTTTTCTTTGTTTCAAGTCTGTGCTGCTGATGGAGTATGCTGCAGGTTTTTTTTTTTTTTTTTTTTTTTGTAATATTGAAGAACTGTGCCAAATAAAACATACCTGTGCACTTTTTGGGTTTTTTGCCATTTACAATATGTTTGGAGACAAGTAAACAGCTCAAGATAAAAAATTAAAATCTTCCCCATAGCGCTTATGTTGATTTTTAATTATGAAGCATGGTTTATAACACTAGGATTAGAGGCAGCTTTCTCCAGTATTGGCTTGGTTGCTTTCTCCCTTTGGCTAAAGGGTAGAGAGTGAGGGAGGTTGAGGGTATCAGGTACTAATGAGGATATGCTTTGCCAAATGGTTAAGACCTTTGGCAGATTAGCCTTACATAGAACTTCCCTTGTAGGAAATACACTTTAAAATATGAAAACATTAATCTTTGCTGTTTATTTTTCAGACAACTTTTATTTGTTTAAATATTAGAGTTGATTTGCATCCTTGGTGTATGTACAGAGAAAACATGAACCATGGACTGACAAGTTATACCTGTGAGGAGTAAAAAGGCAGACAGAGGAATGAAGAGTAAAGTAATGAATGGAAAGGAATAGGCAGAGGAACAGGAGAAATTGAGTATAGTCCCAAGGGGAAGCACAAAAAAAGTAATATAAAGACTGAGGTCTTGCTTCTTAAGTAGTAACATTTAAAAAAATATTCAGAAAGGTCTCATGTTTCTGACTGTTTTTGATTTCATTAGTTTTCTGCAGTTTTAGTTACTAGAGCAGGAGACTGGAAGCCATTAATCATACAGATAGGATGTATTTAAGTGATTCTAGGAATCCTCAAAAGTAGTATCTTAACATTTCTGTCGACAAAACTCATTCCTTTGCAACCTCAGGTTCTTATTTTGTGTCTCGAGCACTGCAGTGAAACTACCATACTTTTATGCTTTACTGGAATAACTACCCATCTAATGTGCTAACATGATCTTGTTCAAAGAAATGAAGTAAAAAGTCTATTAGAAGTCATGCTCTATGTAATCTTTATCACAAATCAAGACATTTAAAATGCCTACTATTTAAAGGGTTTTATGGAAACAAGTGCATTATATCTTTTAAAGACAAAAGAAAATAAAAATCAATTGGTATAAAGTATAAAAAACTAAAGTTCAGCTCTGGCATAGATGTGAAAAGTTATGAAACAAGATGCTTTTCCTATATGCTAAACTGCTGCAGATAATAACAGTAAGGAAATATATTTTGTTTTTATAAAGCAACTATGCAAATAAACTAGAGAATTAGGTCACAAATGCAAGTCAGAAATGTGTCTCCATCCTTTAGAGATGTTTGGCTTTTCAGAGTGCTATCGTTTTCCTCAGCATTTACAAGCCCGGGGTGTTTTTTCCTTGAAAGCGAATTGAAGTTGATGAATCTAGCTGAGCATTTATGCATCATCAAGCAACAGGACAGAACATAAATTATCATATATTCATTAAGTAAATTAAATATGACACCTTCAGGGCTGTGACTTGAAAGTGCTATAATGTAAATGAGGTAGATAAAAAGAAACTTAGTGGGAGAAGAACAGTGAATGTTTTTGCACAAACAAAGTAGGTCTGTCATATGACAAAGAAGGTCGGTGACTTCTAAGCTGCTTTTTGCTGTCTGAATCTCCAAAGATATAAATTGTTTTGTAATCATCATCTGCATAACTGAAAAAATAAATATGGATAGTCCTCAAAACTTTTGTTCAAAAATTTGATTATAGTTTCAAATGTATAGTTTTTCCTGAACTATGTTAACACACTTTATCATGTTAGTATTTGCCAAAGTACTTGCACCAAAAATATAAGTAGCAATTTATAGACTACAGAGGCATTTGACTGTTTTGACAACTAGTTCCGTTTATTGTCGGTCTCATCTACTCTGTAAG
>JAUBOD010000560.1:8385309-8413763 GCA_032353885.1 Nothura maculosa
TGCAAAGGCAGTCCCATTTTCAAAAGTAATGGTTCAAATATATAAAGATATTTAGGGATGCAATAATATTAGTAAAGTATTAATCCTATTGATTTTTGTAAAAATTTTAGCTGTGTTAGGTTTTGGGTCTTCTCTGAACTTCACTGTCTCCTTGTTTTTAGCTGATTAATAGGCTTAGGAGTATGATCCTTACCTATTGAGGAATCAGAGTTTTATTTGACCCCGTACCATGAACTTGAACTACAGAGTTTAAACAATTTCAGAACCTGTTTTTCTGACCAGAGAAAACATAGGGAACATAGAAGGTTCACCTATCAGCTGTTGTTATTATAGTGGTGTCCAGTACGTAATCATGGAGTGATCATTACTCTCACTTGAGTGTATGGTTCATTCAAAACTTCCACTACACTTAAAAGGTTTTATTCCTCATTAGTTTCTCATAATTCAGACTTTCTTTTGTTTTATTTTCTGATGTCAAATAAAAGCTGAAAATATACATTTTTGCAAAAATAAATACCCCTGCTGGAAACTTGTAACATTTCTGAATCTTTCAATAGGTAATCGGTTTGGGGGGGGTGCTATTTAAGCTTTTAAGGTATGCAGCAAAGATTTTTTCATTGCAGCCAAAGCCAAGTTCTTTGGTCAAAGGGGAGAGTCCTGGAGGGTGCGGCAAAAGGAGCTTATTTGCATCAGATGAGGTCTGGGTAACCTCAGCTGAAGGGATGCGCTTTCCCTTCCTTCCTTTTTGCGTTGTGGTTTAGTGGTTTGACACTTTAAACCAATTATCATTTCTGCCTGTTTTTTTCCTATTAAGTACTTCTGACACAGATCAATGCATTTCAATGTCCCTTTATTTTTAACGGTGCAGCAGCATTAGATACTGACAGCTGGAAACCTTAATTGGTCTGATGACAGAAAAGTAATGACCATTTGCAATCACTTATTCTATCTAACCTTGAATTTAATATCAAAGGGTAAATGTTCATGTTTTTATTGAAAACTTTGAAATTGAGAGAGTGCAAGGTAGTGATTTTTTTTCTTGAAGACACCGTACTGTCTTTACAAGGAATGTCTCACATTTCTCTTAACACTCCTGTGTGGTTTTTAGGTTTGTTTTTTAAAACCATTTTTATTTAGATTTTTAAAAATATGGTTGGTTTGTTTGTGGTAATTATCCATAGTATTGTTTGTATGCCTATCTATAACTTCTGTAATTCCATCAAATACTGTGATAAAAAAAATGAGAGTACTGCTAAATTTGTCTTATGAATAGAGATAGGTTGTATAACTATTAAGCGTTCAGTGTTACTCCACAGATTTCTGGCCAATGAAATGACCCATGCTTTCATCTGAAATGTGACAATTTTAGATTCCCAGTGCATTTTGGTGAATTCTTGATGATTTTTTCAGAAAAAGATAACATTCAGACATTCCAGTAGTGAAATAATTCACTCTGAGCTCTTTATAACTACTAATTTCTATTGCTGCTCTAAAGAGAGCTTTTCTTTATCAGCAACAGTGGTTAGCAGTATGTTTTCAAATCTTAGTAAGTACATTAAGATTATGATAGTTTTATATTTTTAATAGATTAAATGTTTGTATTTGATATATAGAGCCACTTCTCATATGTTAATGCTTGTATCTTTTTAGAGGTGCGTGAACACTTGTTTTGAAATAAGCCTACATTCCTATTTTTGAGTGAAAGTACCTCTCCCAGTTCAGTACTCACATACTGATAATGCTTAACAGTGTGGTCCCCTTTCTCAGAGGGAGTAATGTTATGAATTGGTTATATTTGCAAATTTTGTCAACTACATACCTGACAAAAACAAAGTCTGTGGCAAGGGATGAAAGTTAATGGCTTATGACACTAGGGACATATTTTCTCTTGGAGCTCAGGACCTTTCTTGCTGGGCTGGGAGCTTCAACTGAGAGATACTACAGAGAATCTCAGTTATACAAGAGGCAAACAGAAGGTGACCTGGGCCTATGTAACTTGGGTGAGAGGGCACTCTGAGAAATAAAGGCTGGTGTTGTTTCTTCATGAATTTAAATTTCACATGAGTTTACATTATTTACAATAATTTCCCTTCCAGTAAGAAGGACATAATGAGAACGTGAGGCTGGATAGACAAACTATACAGGATTCCAAAGAGACATTAGAGGGGGGCACATCAGGCTTCTGTAAGTGGCAAGGACATTGAAAAGGGCAACATCTTTTGAGTCCATGTTAACTAATCCTCTCATGTATTTCTAGGCAGTTTCATGTTGTGCTTCTAGAAAGACATATAGAGTAGGTCTTGACCACCTCAAGACTAAGGCTCTAAAATAAGAAGCTGGCAGCACAGCAGATGCCAGGTTGATAACTTTCCTGCTGTGGTCAAAGCTGGTTAATTACACTTGGCTGCTCTGTCGTTCTCTTCTGCTCTTTCCCTGAGGTATAATGAGTAGCTGCTTTTTTATCCTATGTTGTCTGTGTGGTCAGTACAAAGTGACTGTTGAATACTCTCAGGTCAGAGCCATAGAACTTTTCCTGGATTTGCAGAAATTTTTTATTTCTACAAAATAAGCTTTTTAATAATATAATTTGTATTTCTCCAAAGCTTTCCCGAATTTTGTAGAAATATTTGTATAGGAAGGCTAATGAAGAACTCAAGTAGTCAGAAGTAGTTGAAGAAGTTCTGAAAATTCAAGAAGTTTAAGAGCATCTGTCATATCCCGAGCTGCAGATGGAAAGAAGGTTCCTTTTGATTTCTCAGTCAGGCTGTGCGTGCCTATTACTCCGTTAGGCAGGCAATGCATTGTCTCATGCCATCTCCAGAATGTAAGCCATGCTTAATGGGCTCAAGTATCTCACTAAAAACCCTAGTAGGAGACAAAGTATATTATAAGGATCCCTTCTAGCTGCTCTATTACCTTTTATCTGTGGAGAGCGCCGCAGTTCCTTGAGCTCTAATAATTCCTCACTCATCTCCACAGCACAGGGGTCTGTATTATCATCCTCCAGCCTCTCCCTCATGAGGACAAGTCTTTAGAAGGTTAATTCTGTTCCCACAGTTCCTTAAAATCTTTCTTGTTTATCTCAAACCTGCACTTATATCTTCGTTCTCCTTGTCTCATGCATCTTTTGCTATGAAAAGGAATTTGGCTAATGATCTAAAAAGCTTTGGGAAACGTCTGGGATTCAGGGAGCTATGGTTGTGAGATATCATTTATTATAGTAGGTTAGTTCATCTTCCCATGCAAATGTGTTTTGTTTTATGCTTGCATCTGCAAAGATTTATCAAAAACCTATCTGTTAAAATCCAGGGGCATAGCTAATGGTCTAGGGAGGCAAAGAGAAGAACTTGTCACTGCACATGCAGCAGAAGAAATAAGCAGTAAATTATATTTTTTTTTTCAAATTTAAGCTTCCAAAATGGAATGTTTTTCCAATTTTATACAGTTTTATTTTATTAGCCACACAAAGAGAAATAATGCTTCATTTAACTATGTCAAAACCAATCTAAACTCTCTACTATTTACTTTCCTTTTCCTAAATTTTAATGCATTTTTAATTCCACCCCACTGGTTGGTAAACCAACCATTGAAGTTTTTGCTGCCCTGTAATGTATTTCAGTCATTTCTAATAAACCTGGACTTTAAGATGATTTATTATAATCTCTGTACGCGATGGAAATGAATTTGCTGCCTGTGCTAGGTTTTAGCTTTTCATTACTAGGGATAGATACGGATGATATTGAATGAACAAAAGTAACTAATTGCAATAACAATGATTCCTAACCTTTGGTGAGGAGGAAGGTTACCTGCAAGAGAAAATGCAGGAGTGAGAATAGTGTTTTGTTCGTTTAAAGGACACTGAAACAAGTGCAGCACAGAGACAAATATTATTTCAAAAGGCATTTTTTAAAGTTTTTTTCTCCTGTTTGAACTTATTCCATCAATATTCTGTTGCTTCTTTCTTAAGGTTTTTCTGGAAACATGTATATTTATTTTGAAATTATAGCTTAAAATTAATATCCTTTGCCCTTGCTTGTATTGAAGTATGATGCAAATTTATCATTTGCTGTTTCTGGAAAATCATATCAGAATCACATTGGTCATCAAGCTTATTACAGAAAATAAATGCGGTCAAGTAGAAGCCTGCTCATTTATGCTAAGTTTGTACAAATAAGAGTGATTGGACAAATCTTTGTCATTCAAATTCTCAGTTTCTTAAGAGTCTTTTTCATGTCATTAACAGTTTGTCTAATTTTAGAATTTTTTTTTGCTCCTCTATACAAAACTTCTTTATAGCCCAAACTCTAATTGTTTTTCATGGACACATGAAAAAATATTCAGCTAGTGATTATGCTAGTGATTATGCTGAGTTTTCTTTATTCACAAATTGCCCAGGGAATGTCAGGTCCAAGTGAACAAATTCATATTTTCTTTACTCCTTCACAAGGCTAGAAGGTCTAAGTTTTTACAATAGTCACTTCCTTTAAAGTCATTTATAAGGATTAGCCTTCTTAAAAGAGCTGAAAGTCTTTAAAATGACTTTCAGAATAGTTTCAAGGAAGGAGCTATTCCAGTAAATGATGTCTTGTGAAATTTCCTTGAAACAGTCACTTTCTGTCTGTACTACACCAAACTAACCATGTGGCCTGTTTGCTGGAATCTGGCCTGCTTCAAAGATGTCATTTGTGAGCTTATACTATGCTATGAGAGCTCAGATGTTGTATAAAAATTATTTATTTTATCTTTACAACATTGCTTTACTTTCTAGCCAGAAGCCACAAGCTGCACACAGCCATTTCCCAGGGCAGACAGATTTTGCAGGGGCTTTTGGGCATCTGCATCCACATGGTGAAGTCCCTCCTTGTAGGACCTGAGCGCACAGCTCCAGCATGGTACCCCAGGGCAAGTCTGTTTCACTTGGGTGATACAACAGTATCCTTCAGACTTTGTGACTCAATTTATCTATTTTTGAAGAGTAGATCATGCTATTCTGTGTTTTGCTACTGGTGAACATCATTACTAATGTAATTAGTAGTAATTATAATAGCTAGCTACTTAAATGTATCACCTTTGGGGAGCATTTTGCAACATAATAGATGTTAATTTGCTAGGGTTTTTAAAGCATCTTGAAAGGTCAGGTATTGTGATTCATTCAAATGACTGCCAGTCCCTCTTCATGTTTTGCAATTTCTATTCTGTAGAAGTTACAAATACAGACTAGATCACAAACTGAATACATACATAAGCTAGATTAGAGGAGGGGAATTTCATGCAGTTTTTTCAACAAGTCAGTTGACTTTTTCAGAGCAACCATGAAAGGTAAAAGTCTGTGTATTTTCTACAGAAGGTCAAAGATTTCATAAATGGTTATTGACTTGTTTGTTCCATCTGTATACAAAATTGTGTTAAGTTTGGCATGTCTTTACTTTTACATGCAACTTTCAAATAAGATGGCAGTAGTGATGGGGGGCAGAAACGTACATTTCTGCAAATATTTTTAGTATGCTGCTTTCCTTTGGTGACATGTTCTGCCCTATGTTGAACATAGTCTGACCTTAAAATCTAAGAGGTGGTCAGAGCAGCTGATAAAAATATTTAAGATGTAGATAAAAGCAACAAGAATGATCAGTGGCCAGAGGGACTGACTTATGAACAAAGATTAAATGAGCTAAATATATAGTGTGCAGCTTAGCAAAATGAATTGTGTTGGGGAGACAGTATCAGAGAGAGGGACATAAAACCATCTTAATATAAATTGCAATGACTGAAATGTGTTAGTCACAGACTGACTGAAGCCCGAGCAGAGAATTATTTTGAGAGCCTGCAGCAAAGAAAGGCAAAAGTTACACTGTCATTTACAGAACAGAAGGTATGCAGTCTGCTCACCTTGGCATCAAATCAAAGTCCTTTGATCAGACCTTTCACACTAATTTGCAAGCAGTCAATTTTTCTATATTGTGAGGCAAGCACCCTCAGACCCAAATACCAGGGCAATATTTAACAGCAAATCTGTGAGATAAATATTATCACCATATATCTGTCAGTGGCACGTGATTGTGATGAGCTAATTTGACAGATATTTTGAAGGTGGAGGTGACTTGTAACAAAGTTAAAGCTCAACTCGATGCAATACAGTGAAGCAGAAGCTTTACCTGAGCTTTCAGGTTCAACACTTTTCCCACATGTGATGTAGGACTGTTTGAACACACCACAAACATAACAGTATTCCTCTAAACGTCCCAAAAGGCTGGCAGTTCTCTGCCTCCTTTTGATTACTGTTTAAACTCAAGTATTGAGCTGCTTCTTTACATTTTGCCCAAAGAATTTTGAAACCTTTTAAGCTCCCTCAATTCTCTTCCTCTTTCTGCCTGTCAGCATTTTTATAAGTCTAGAATATAGTATTAAACATGACTTTCATAACTTTTTTTTTTTTTTCTTACTGTGAGGATGGTTTCCATCCTTGCACATGCTTAAGATCTGACTCTAGTTGATGTTACTTTGAGCGGGAGAGTTGGATGAGATGATCTTAGGTATCTCTTTCAACCTGAAGGATTCTGTGAAATTTAGTCATTGCTAATTTAGGAGAACTAGAAACTTATATCCTGTTTTGCAATATAATTTTTTTCTCTTGAGCCGGTGTCCACAAATAACTCACTGTAATATTTTTTCTTAAGTATTTTTGTTTTAATTCTAAGGGCTCATGAAAGGTCAGCATATCTACTTCCAGGGAGAACTGCACACTCCTGTCCTTTAAAGTCTCTGTTGAACCATAGCATAGCTATCATTTTTTTGTCTGATTAATGAACGGGTCTTTTTCCTTACTGGATTCCTTGTAGTAATTATGTTTGCATATTGTAATAGTTTTCTAATATCAAAGTAAAATGATAAGATTAGTTCTTACTACCAATCCTGGTTTAATTATTTTTTTAAGTAAATGATATATATGTTTAATTGATAACAAGAGTCATAATTAATTTCTCCCTCTCTTCTACCTGTTTTATTCTCCCTTCTCTTTCCAGATTAGTACAACTGTGCAGAAACACCTTCTGAAAGGAATTTCAAGTGTTCATACTTGTTTTGGTAGGAAGAGAGGAATTCTAATAGAAATGAATGACCAGTTCTCATTAAATTGATGAGTTGTAGAGGTTTCCTTTGATCCAGCACATTGAAATAGTTCATTCCTGAAGAATGAATTTAGCTGTAAGAAATCCAGAAATGAATGCTGCACACCTAAATCAATCAAAGGAACTTAAATGCCTTGAGGGCAAGTGGAAATGAAAATAGATAGGCTATTTCTAAATGCTGACAAACAGGAAAATCGATGTGACAGGCTTGGGGTTTGCCTCCACTAAAATCCCCAGCTGTGTCTGGGGTGGCAATGTCTTTAGCTATCATTCTGTTTTATACTATAGGGTGCTTGTACTTTTTCTGTTTTTTTTTTTTTTTTAATTCTTGATTGAAGTACATATTTAGTTTCAGCATCTGTGACAGTGTCTGCCTTTGTGTTTGAGTGGATGGTTCTGCTTTGTAAGTAGCTGTATCAAAGCTACACACAAATCATTAAGATATATACAAACTCAGATGGCAGGGGGGATAAATAACTTATAGCAAACAGGCAGCAAGCAAATAAATCTATCCAACATTCATCATGTTCATTGTATCTTTTATTCCACACGCACACACCCCTTGCCCTGAGTAAGGAAGAGGCAGCTAATGCCAATCCCTTTCATCTGTGCAGAGACAGGAGTCTCAAATTTGTCAATTTCAATATTTTATGTCTCAATGTTGTCTGCATCTGGATTAGCTAATACAACATAGTTGTCATCTTGTAATAATACATGGTCTCATCCACACTCAAGGGGAGAAATGGAATTTATTAAGCCCTTTAAGCTCCTGTCTGGACAAAGAGACTGAAATTTTTCCAAAGATCTTATTTTCTAGGTGCCTTGTGAGTTCTCTTTTGTTTGAGGATTCTTGCATAGGACTTTCCTGATGTCTGTAAACCACATGAGACTGCTCGTTGTAGGAGAACCTTTCACACTGAAAGTTTTTTTCAGTTTGGGGTGTTATAAGAAACTGCCATACGCTGCAATTCTGAATGCTGTCTTTCATCTTGTTTCATAATCTCATTTCTTATTATTTTAGTATCAAATCACTAGAAGAGTAGGGACTTTTTTTTTTCTGAAATACTGGAAGTCTTGGGATTGTTGCAAAAATCAGCATTATTCTGCGTATTTATTTCCCACAACAGCAGGCACTCTGGCAACAGGAGTAATTCCTAGCTACAAAACAGCTGGACACCTGTTTATACAATGCATGATTTCTATAGGGAAGCACTCCTTTTCCCCTCTTCTCTTAAATTCTTCCTCAGAATTAAAGCAGAAGAAAACTAATAGGCCCACTCAATTCATCCACGTTTTGTAACACTGGACTGGACTAACCTTTTCATACTTGCTCAGTGTTTCAATGAGGATTGTATGAGCTGCTCCCAGTTCCAGGTGATACCTATATGTATGTATACACTCACAGCTCATCTTTGAACTTCTGCCTTTCTGCAGATTTTATGTGTTAAAAGGAGAGAATGCTCGTGAGTTTGATCCAGTAAATCACTTGGGTTACTGCTTAACTTGAAGAACATGAGTAGTCCTTTTGCATCTAATGAGACTATATATCTGGTTTAGTGCTTTGCCAGATTGGGGCCAGTATTACAAGAAAACAGAATGACAATTGTTTTAGATCTCATTACCGCTAATCCAAAGATAAACCGGTGGGTTCATTTAAATATTTCACACAATCTTTAAAAATCATAATTAAATCACAATTGGAAGATCCAAATTAAATTGCAGAAGCAAATATTGCTATGTATTTTTTTTCTCCAAGGTTTGATATAAAACTGCTTCATAAGAGTCTAATTTATGCTTTGCCTCAGTGATTTTATCTCCACACTTGTAATAGGCAGATAGAATATGATTATACTAAGTAAATAATAGATTGTGATACGTTTTTTCAGTTATGCTCTTCAAGAAAATTGCTGTCTTCTTGAATGTATTACTTATTTGCAATTATTTGCTGCTTAAATTGCAGCAATAATTCTTCTGTAATTCCATCATCAGTAACATATTGTTAGCTTTTGATTTTTAAATAAAAGAAACAGTGGTCACTTCTGATAGAGCGGGAAGATGACTTTTGCATAGTTTATAAGCCTTTGATGTCAGTCTCCACTCTGAATAAAGAAACTGGACATAGAAATTTCTTAGTGTAAATATTTTCAGTCTAATTGATATTTTGAGGAAAGATTTCTATTAGTTAACAAATTTTCTACATTATTTGCCAAGAGAAAAACAGGAATGAATGTGGAAGTAAAAAGATAAACATTATTTTTGATGGAGCACTGGTAATTCTGAGATACTATTTGCCCAGTACTAGCAATGGTATTGCACTGTATTGTTTGAGAAATGAATACAGGAGTATCGTTTCTTTTTCTCTGAAACATCTTGTTCTGTACCAGAAGAGAGTATATATGTGCATAGACAGTTTGTTTTATGTACTATATAGTCTTTAGTGCAATGGGTAAAATTATTTCAAAGTTCAATTCCGCCCTCATGTTTAGATCACAGACAGTTATATTCCTGGAAGAATGGATTGGAATATCCCTTGGATTGGAATATTCCTTGGAAGAATTATATTTGCCTGAGAAAATTAGATCAATTGTTCTGTTTATTAGAGAAGGAAGCAAAGCAGCTCACCATCATCAATACTTTAAGTGAAAGGAAAAGTGAGTAATTGTAGAAAGTTCTCTACTGACACAGTTCATGCTTTGCATCATGCAATCAGTCTTGCTTTATGACATGTGTTCTTTCCGTATTTCTTCCTAACAATTTATGTCCACATACAGAATGTATTCATGTTCTAAGAACATTGGAGGAAATAATTTAATAGGTAATTAATTTAATAGGTAATTTAAATTTAGTTTCAGAGTTGGAAGTGGCTCTTTAAAGCTTTGGCTTGGATTCTTCATCTAATGGTTGCTGCAGGATCTACGGTTATGTATTAGTACACAAAAGAAAGGACAAAATATACACTTAGCCTTCAATAACTGAAGTATAGCCCTAGTTTTCTTCCATCAATAGAAGTAATTAAAATCTGTAGGAGGTAACGTTTGTATTTTAGTAGACAATAGTCTCTTCTCCAAGTCATTAAGACTTAAGTCTTGGTTAAGAAACCAGGGCTTTTGTAGTACAGAAGGTGATGTGCTTTACTTGCTATTCTTCACATCAAGTGTAAATCTGAACCTGAATGTGCTGTCCAAATTCCAACAATTATATTCTGCCCCACTTAGATTTGTTTTGCAGTTTTAGTAGAATGATTTCTTTTCACCTTCTATCCAGAAGTATTCTAGTACAATCAATGCCATTACTTTGGAGTCTCAATGTTTTCCAGATGAATTTCAATGTGAGGTAATATAATCTTTCTTATCTTTCTTTTCTTCCTTGAGCCTTAAAGCATCAGTAGCCTTAAAAAAGGGACAACTTTGTTATAGGATCTCAGTGTTATTAAGAGGAATTTGTCCAATTGTCCATATGTTACTATTTGTTATTAGAAGTTGCAAAAAACCAACCTCAAGAACCAGAATCTTTGGTTTGTGATGGTAGCAATAATTATATTTCTAAAGGCAGATTGATTATGAAAGGGCCACACATTATTTTGTCTCGGTGGGAATCTTTGAATTTGTTCCATCACAGTTGAATGCTGTCGGGTCAGTTCCTGAAATGAACTATCTATCTATCTATCTTTTTTTTCAGATTTTGAACTGAATATTTGTGATAGTTTCATTTCTATCCCGTTACTGAGCAAACAAAATGAATACATAGAGAAAGCAATCAGCACATGATGCACCCGCTGGAACATCTAATGTCAAATGTTGGCTGCTTCTCTAAATGTTGGCAATTACCAAAGATTCTCCAAAGGGAAGCAATAGTCTTTTGCAAAATAAGCAGCCAATAATATGGACAATATCCCACATAACCATTACTGCATAGAGAAAGAAGGGAATATCTTATAAATTTCTCTGGACATAAATTACATTCATCCACACAATATCATCGGAATACATGCTGATGAACACACTGCATGGGAGCCTACAGAATTTACACTATAAAAGCAATCATATTTCTTTTTATATTTTGGTCCTTTCACTTTGTTTTCCTCCGCCTTTGTTCTGACTTCCTTACTGGGTATTTGAAGGTGCTTTTAGTGCCTTGGTGAATGTAGAAAGAAACTAAAAAAAAAAGCTAGAGGTGAGGAAGAAATATAAAAGTTGACCAAACTCAAGAGAGGTTTCATAAATCTCAATTGAAAATGCCTCAACGTTAAACAGTGTTTTTTTAATACCAAGAAATTTACCTCAAGTCTCAGAAAATTTAGCCTGTTAAGAAAATATATCTTCAAAAGAAGTTGCTAGCTGAAGATAATACCCAAGTGATACATGTCATGAGAGTGCACTTTCTACAAGCCTTTTCTATATGTGAAATTTTCCATATATTCTATATATGTCCTCATATTTGATTAATGTTATGCCTGTATAATTACTGTAGCAGTTATTAAGTATCACTTTTGTACCAAAAGAACTAAAAGTCCTCACCTACTGGCCTTGACATTTACTTTTTTCCATTAAAAAAATGGGCAAATACACAGCTGATCAAGTCACACAAAAGTCCCTGATGAAAACATTTCTTCTCAGGATGTTAAGACTGCATATCTCGCTATGCAATCTTCTGAAGCAGCAAAAAAAATCTTGAAGATTTTCTTTTGGGGGAAGAAGACAATACATATGTCCAGTTTCTTATGTGTTCTTTATCACTGTAATATATTAGCATCCTTAAAACAGCTGGGGAGATGAAATTAAATTTAAAGTTACTTGTAATGTCTGTCGTGCACTTAAACTAAAGCAGTTTGTTTAACATAAGGTAGTCCATTCATTAGAAGAAAGCTGTGTTACTTGAAGGAAAGCAACAAGCTGCCTAGAATCATGACAACCTATTGATACTAGGAAAAAATGAAAGATGGTCTGGTAAAATTATAATACATCTTGAAGGTTCTCTCTTTGAGAATAATGTAATTAGCTAAGAAAAAAAAATAGATGATTTCTGCCTTTAGAAATATATATTGTTTTGTCTTGTGTTTTTTTTTTTTTTCAGTCAGTGTTGAGCCACTGATATGGCCACTGATATCCACCATGCCCCTAACGCCCTGTCTCCTTCAGTTAGCTGTTCAGTTAGTTGTGCAAGGTGTATAAAACCATGAAGGAGGTGACATCTGGTATTTGCTATTTCTGGATAGTTCCTGTGCTTACTGGTCAGTATTTTTATATACTTATTTACTTATTTTTTTCCTTTTGTCTGGTTTAATGTAGATGTCCACTATCTTGATTTATAATAGCAGATGGAAAATTATAATTCATTCGTATGCTTCTTGTCAACTCTGTTTCTCCTTTATCATACTGTTTAATGGACCATAGATACAATTTTAAAAATATTTTATGGTGGATTTTTTACCATCAGAGGCTTTGAGAATGCTTTACACACATGGCCTGGAGATGTATTGAGATGAAACAGCAATCCCTCTGGATTGCAGGGAAAGAGGAAAATGCAATCATAGATCTGGATTTTATGGATCAAATCTAGTACCAAAAGAGAATTATTTTCTGCAGCCAAAATACTGTTAGGACCAGTACTTTTGAATTTGAGCTATCAAATCCATAATCGGCATTAAGCATTGCCCCCTCAGGCTATACCTAATTTTAGCTATTTATCATTTGCTTAGCAGCTTGATGAACTCTTTCTGGTTAGGAATCCTACAGCTGCTTGTTGTACGGAACAAGACTGCAAAATAGCTTAGGTGAGGAAACAGAAGAACCTGCTAAAAAAGTGCTGTTTCCGTAACCTGGAATGTGCCGAGGACACAGCAGCCCGGCTTTCTCAATAGGCCGCTTCAGTAGTGACATATGACTAGGGCAGAAAGCTTGGATGGAAGATTTGTGTAGATTAGAGGTGTTCAAGGCCAAGTTTAAACACAGGTTTATTATGTTTGACAGAAAGGCTCCAATCTGACACTACGTGCAGAGACACCTGGTGTTTTTTGGAAGTTCCCATTCAAGTACAGCCAAGCTTCGTGCAGCTTTGTTTTGCAGTCACATCCTGAGACTGTGCCACAGCGTGATGCCAGTAGTCTGCAATAAAGGTAGATTTTTGTATTAAGAAATATGTTTATATCTTAAATCATAGTAGGAACTGAGGATATTACAGTATATATTTTCCTCTTCCTATTCATGACATTGACTTAATTCAGTTAATCTGTATGCCGTTTGTCTTTTCTGTGGCATAGTTCTTTGTCTCCGTGACATTTAGCCCGATAGATCGACTTGAATAGCAGTGTGTCTTGGATTAATTTTTGGCAGCAGGGGCTTTATTCTTTCTCTGGTACTCATGCTTGATCAAACATGGTAGCACATTTTTTACAAAGCATGGATGCTTTTGTGTGTTATTGGGCACCGTTACGCACTTTAGACTTTGGAAGCTGCTTCTAGAACATCCACCTTATGTTGTATAAAATGGAAATTACTTTATTAAAAATAACTCGGTTCGCTTCAGTGCATCTGTTTCTATGCAACAGCAAAGGCACCTGTGTCCTATTAATATTTACATTATGCAGCACATTTGAAAATGTTATAACTCAGGTGGATTATCCTCCCGGGAGCCACACGCATTGCTCTTGCCTCAGCTCTTGCTCTCTGTATATGTCAAATAGTTAGATGATCTTTAGGTTACTCCACCTTGTTTACAGCCTGAATCCTTAAAAATGCACTACTTGGGCAACTAAAGAAAGAACCAATTCCAGCCGACTGATACCAAGTTTTCATGTTGTTTATAGTCTATTGGACCAGTACGTCTTCAGAAGTGATCCATTTGAGGGGGTCAATTTACTGCTACTTAAATGAGAGGAGAGGTACAGAACTGGTAGATTTCTCCATCCACTTGTCACCAGCTTGATCTGTGGTTCAGCTACAAATGGTAGTGACTCTGGTACTGCTTTTGTCTAGCTCAGTTACCTTCACTGAAACATCAAAGGTTGTGGCAGTATTTTTTTGAACCTGGTTAGGTATTTTGTGACTGTAGAAATTTTAGCATTCATCTTAGCATATGGCAATTAGATCTGAAACTTCAGTTGACACCCACAGAAAAGATGAAGGAAGAATGTATTACTTTTATGTAGAATCTTATATGATTCCCTTTAAATCATATGGGGTGAAATGACCCCAAGGCTATGGAGCAGGGCTGCATACTATTTTATTAGCTAAATACACTGTGGAACTTTTTTGTGGTGTGACATCAGTGTGGATCACTACTTGTGGTTTAATGGGCTGATACCCATTATGAGACTCAATCATTGTTTCTTCACAGTGTTGTCCGTGTATTTATTCTGTGCTTAATTATTCTAAGCAAGAATTACAAATGTTATATCCATACAGAAATACTCATTTGCTTCTAGGATGAAAGAAGCATGAAGAGTAGTATGTTGTTATTCCTTCAAAACTTCAAATATCTGCTCTTTCTAGAAATCAGTTATATGGAAGATGCGTTGCCCATGATAGTAAGAATTTTCTAGTCAGTGGAGTCTGGGTACAATAACAAGCTTCGAAGAAAAGAATTTTCACCTGCTTATAGGGTAATAAATATTTTGTTGTTGTTGCCTTGTTCTGTAGTATAAACCATGGTGGGGTTGCACAGTGAAGTTCCTACAAGTAGGTGATGGTTGGACAGAAATGTATAAATAGGTGAAGTGATGAAAAAGAATTATCATAATGCGTGCAGTAAAAGTTTTATTAATAGTCTGATGTTCCCCACATTTTTTGCAGAGCTTTATAAGTTAATTAATATCTCATCTCTGGAAATTGTTTTTATATCCTATAATTCATGGAAAGTTTGAGAGATATTCTGCTTTCATTTTGTGTTGGTCTCCAGGGCTGTCATTTTAGATGTCATTAAATACACCAATTTTCTATAGAGTTCAAGCTTATATGTAATATTTTATTTTTATTTCTTTTAACATATGCTTTTTGGTTTACTCGCTCTTTACTCTGCATGAAATGGAGACTGAAATTATCTTTGTAATGCAGATTCCTTAGTTTCTCAGTTGTGTTCAGAATGAGATCCAGATTTCAAGTGCTCACATGGAACAAATAATTCATTTTTTGTTTCCCGATGCTTTGCTAGATGAGCCCCTTGTCAAATCCTGACAACTTGTGAAGATTTTATCTTTTAGTACAGAAGGTATAGCCTTGATCTCATGAAAGTGAAAATGTATATGACAGCCACAGCATATGATTTATTGAATGATTGTGTTACTCTGTCATATTAACCATTATATACTATTTGCTTCTGTTGTGTTTTTGATAATACTTCCTTCTTCTGCCAGAAGAAAGGAAATTATACACATACCTCAGAAGTACAAAGTAGATTTTAACTAAAAGTCTCTTCTGAGATGAAGAAGTATCGAAGGAAGGTTGTTTATAAAGAAAATCTCTTTAAAGCATTCATGAAATATTCATATAATTATCTACATACAAACATACAGTATTTTAGAAAATAGTATTTGTGAATGGACCAAGACAGTACTTAGGTTTATGTGTGTAGAGATCTCAACAGTACATTTGTATTATTTTACAGTATCCTAAAGAGAAAAGCTGTTTTGCTGTGTATTTGTGCTCCTACCTGAGACTACATGATGATGATGGTCTTCCGGCCTAAATCAATGACATTACTAATTTCTGCTATTAGTATCAATCTGAAAGTCTTGCCCTTCCTTGTAACTTGTCCTGAAAACCATTCTCATTCATGGTTTAAACTGAGAGATGTTTTAATGGTGAGGGATAGAAGGAAAACAAAAACAAACAAAAAAGGTAGTAATAGTATGTAGTTTTCTTTCTGTTGTCTGATACCTAGCTACGCTAGAATAAAAAGTTGAAAGTTTTCACTATCACAGATCATTCTTCCAGATTTGTATTTTGTTATCTAAGATTGCTGTGATATCACTAATATGACTCAAGTCTCTAGTACATTACTTTTACTTTTGCTGTATGTCACTCTGTTACTGCACACCAGAGTAATATAGTGATTTATCAAGTATATCAATACCTAATTTATAATATAATTTTATCTACTCCATCTATTAATTTTATCTATAATCTTAGTGACTAACTGCCAAAATGTAGACATACGATCTTTCCTGGAAGATGGGATATTCCTCATTATTCTGTAATTTAGGAGAAGTTCAGTAGCATTTTAGCAGAAGGGCAAATGTTTTGCTTCAGGGCATTTTTTCAGACAAAATCTCACAAGAATTTATTTGGAGATTGGGCCAGTCAGCTGTGAGGTTTTGTCTGGAAGGTGAAAAGTGCAGGGCTATGTTGTTCAAATAAAAACAGTGAGTTTCCAGAGCCTAGTCAGGAACTAGCTGTCAGTGTTGAATTTATTCACCTGATAATGCTTTATCAGGACAAGGAATGAGGATATAATTCCTCAAGAAAACTGAAACTAGGTCCCAGGGGAGGCCTGCATGGCTGGTAAAATATATTTGTGGCCCCATTATTTTGCAGAATAATAGCTTCAAAAATTTGTTACTGAATAAAGGTGAAGTAGGGGATAAACAACAGCAATAGGTAGAATGATATTCTAGGCAGATTCTTTTTTTACTCATATGTGGATTCTTTTGTATTTCAAAAAGAGATGCAGGTTAAGGCAGCTGGTTAGGAAGTGGGTATGTGAAGGAACATCGGGCTGCTGTGGTTTCCCCATACGTATGCTGTGCACCAAGTATGATAACTCAAGGTGGAAAATTGCTAAGGCAAAAAGAAATGACTGTGGAAGAGGTGGATTTTGCACATATTTTTCTGGAAGCTGGTTGTTAGCTTTGTTTTACTGCTGCATTCCCCACAATAAGTCATCCTCATAGCAAAAAATGAAAACTTGCAAATATCAAATCAAAAGTATTTGACTTCAAGGCAAATTATCTTGAAAATGAGATGTAAATGCACAGAAAGGGGTAATACATGAAAGGAAAAGAATTTATACTTCTGTAATTATTATTGTCACTTCTTGTAAAGTCATGAATAATTTGCTTCTGCTGTGCTTTTCTTTTCATCTTTGTGCAGAACAATACAATGATCAAATGATTGAATTCTGCAGGCAGTTAAAAGAGAAGGGTCTCCTTATAACATAGTCGGGAAATTCTTCTTTCTCTCTTGTCTCTGTTTTTAGTGAGTATAACCTCTTAATACTTAGCTACCTACACACAGGTATTGTAAACTGAAAGAAAAAGGACGTTTTTCCAATACTGAGTGAATATATTTTCGCACTGAGTAGTGGTTGCAAAAGTCCGCGTGCTTTACATAAGATAATGTATTATCTCTTTTTCTATTATCCATTTGTCACTAAAATAAATAATCTGAAGCCCAGTGAAGTGAAAGGATCTACTAGTGCAGCTTCTAATTAGTAACAGCCACTTAACAAACAAACAAACAAAAAAGGTGCTGGAGGTTTTGTTTTGTTTTGTTGTTTTTATCAGATAGAAATCTAGTGACTTAAAGTCTTCAACTGAGAGCTGTCCAGGACTCCCTGCAAATTTTGATCTTTACTGATCTTAACAGATGTTAAGTGTCATATTTCCATACATTTTACTGAAATCATAACAATAACTGTCATCCCTAGAAGCTCTCTCTTCTACCTCTTCCCAAAGCACAAAAAAAAATAAAGGAAATAGTCTTAAATTCCATTGGTATAATGAAATCATCAAGTTCTTCCTAGAAAGGTCAAGAATCAGGGACATGTTTGATGTGGAAGCGATGGTCTACATACAAGGAAGTGGGTGTATCAGCAGACAACTACAAAGAAACCTTGCTAATATTTTTTCTTCCCTCAGTGTATCTATCACATAATTCTTCATTTAGCCTTTGTGAATTTAATTATTCATGAGTCTTAATAGAAACTTGTTTAACTTATGTGACTTAGGAGTCTAATTCTCAATCATATTTTAATTACTTGAGTAGGAATCCAGAGTCTTTTTGACTATTAATGAGATTTAGCTGTGTAGGTGCCACTGTCATTTTGAAAACAGAACGGAACGTGAAAGTCATGTAGGTACTGGATTATTTTGTCCTAAATCCTGGTGACAAAACAAGGATAAAATTTCCTGATACTAGCTTTTGAGTCTAAAAGTATACACATAATGTACATATTCTCAAAAATTCATTTACATGAATGAGAACAATAACTATTCTACTCTGTAAACTTTAAATCCAACAGTGAAGTAAATAAGTGAATAAAAAGTTTGATCTAGTTGAATATACTTAATCACGAGACTTGTCTGACTATGGGAACATCTCTTAGCCCCAAAAAGCTTACACAGTATCAGGTGTTTAGTTTTCCTAAATTGAGCTTACTTAACAGATCTTAATTTTTCTAATTCCATTCTCTGTGAAGAGAATATTAACAATGAGTAAGCTGCTGAAGAAGCTTTTTATAAGCAAGCAAGTAAAGAAGGTTCTCCAATTTCTCACAAGCAAGTTCCTAACACTGTTCATTTCACCAGTGTTTCATTTAATAAAGACCTGACTGGCAGTTTGTTTGTAGGAATTTTACATTCTGCTCTTGAAACTTGTTTTATTCTTAGATTTCTTAGTAATAAAAACCGAAAGTTTCAGATGCCACCAGTATCAAACAGCAGGAATGAACATCTGCTGGGTGCTCATAAACTTCCATTGGAGAAGTCTTATGTCCCTGACAGCAAGGCTGAGCATGGCCTTGGAGATGTGTTATACTCAAGATGCTAGTCTAGGGCAGATGGTCATGTTAAAATTATTTACTTATATAGCACAGCTTCATTTTCAAATGTACATGAATTAGTCGATTCAAGTACATGTTACACAGGAGGAGAAGGGAAGCTATACTTTAACTTATTCAAGAGCATGGCATTAAAATAGATTATTTGTTTAAAGAATTCACTTAATAGGGGAAATATGACAATAGTAAACTATTTAATATTAATGTACTTACATGAATAGTCCATAATTGCTATTTTTTCTCGAATAGAAGAATAATCATTTAAGCTGGTAGCTATATGCAACATAATATATCTGAATAAACACACAGTCTATATGTGAATTAGAGCATATGGTCCATAAGTAAATAAAACAGGATTTTTCAAAAAGCAGCTTTTTCAAAAAGCAGTATATGTTTCAATATAGAGGGCTTTTTGCTTTCAGAAATGATTTTTTTTTTCCTCCCTCCTAGAATTTCCCTTGGAGGCTATTGTGCTTCTTGATAAATCTCACTGACCAAAGCTTGATTTGAAAGCTTAGGCAGAGACTGATGGAGCAAGCTGACAAAGAGTGCATTTCTATGAAGAAAAATAGAAAAGGAATGAAAATACTAAAGAACTAATTATTATCCTGCCTAATTCTTGAAAAGAATAGGGATAGGGATGAAGTAAATAGGCATGTATTTCTGTAACTGAAAAATATCTTCATGTTTTAACAATAATTATTTTAAATTAAACTAAAGCAAAGTTTCCAGCCAAGGATCTGCACAAAAAAAAAATCTGATTAGGTTTTATTTTTTAAGGAGTCTGAGATTTAAAACTATTTTCTGTTAAAATTTAGGATGACATCAGTTGGAAAGTTAGTTCATTGATTTTTTTGAAGCTGAATCTATTGATATTAAATGGGATAAATATCAAATCATCCAATTTGCTTTTTAGTGCAATTATTTTCAAATATGTAACTTTTTAATGTGTCATTTGGAGAGATTAGAAAGTGTACTCTGTAAGCCCTTTTTTTTTCTAGTAAGAATAAAGCTGTAATTGGGAGCAGGCTCACCGTGTAGCAGCCGATAGAAGGCTACTGAATTATCCTATGGATATGTTGAGTATAAAACAACATCTCATATGAATTAATTCAAATAGTTTTGATAGCTATTTCAACCTGTTTATAATGAAGAGAGTTGTGACCTGCAAATGTCATTGATTAAAGTGCCTATCTAACTTGATCTAAACAAAACAGTGCTTGGAGCAAGGCAGAGCATAGAAAGCAGGTATCCCTGGACATTTTGGTCTGTGCCCATCTAGCTTATTGCTCAGATCTTTTTGAGATGGTATAAATTAGTTTTCAAATCAGTTTTTCACAAAGTGCTCCCTCTTTGGGAAAAAAGCTTTTCTCTTCCTCTCATACTTTTCATCGTGTCATTTCAGAAATCTGTCTCTAGTCCCTGTATTTTAATGCCAGGAGAACATATGCATCTGTTGTTATCCCCAAACTTTGAGGTTTTGACAAAAGTGAAAGTACTCAGCTGGACCACAGACAGATTCGATCAGGTTGCTTGTCAAACTTCTCCAATTTCTGACTCCAGATGGTATAAAGTCAGGAAAACTGAAGGAAAATGTGTTCTGGTTTGATTTTTTTTGACTTCTTAATCTTTCAAGGGAGTTCCATCCATGAATTCCAAACATCCTGAAAAAGCCAGGTAATTACTAGTGATAAGATGAGCAGCACTGAAGGATTTGCCTGGGGCTCACAACACGGATGGTCTGATAAAACTCAACAAAGCCCATGGCCCCAAAAGGCCACTGAGGCTGGATCTGCTGCGGCTAATGTGCTTAGAGGAAAGGTCAGGCAGTTGTGGAAGCCTGGACAGCTCTCAGCTCTGCACCGCTCTGCGCTCAGGAGCTAAGCGGGAAGCAGAGAGGGATTGATACGTGAATGAGCTAACTCCTTCCCTTTTTCTTCAGGCCCGTATTCCCCAGCCATGTGAGCAGGTGGCTCTGCTTTCACTACAAACAACTGCAGCTCTCATGTGAGCCTCCTACATAATTGCAGCGGGACAGGAAGACTGGGAGGTGTCAGGCAAAATTTTGGTCTAGCAATTTGTTCCCATCCTTCTCTTAAACAAAGGCATGACTTTATATTAGAATGAGAAAATACGATAGCTACAATAGCTATTTAAAACGTTCTTTGGCTTTTGGTGCCAGCATATTTCTAGGGAAAAGAGTGCTCTTATTAGCATCCCATTACATCTCAGCAATCCATAACCATTGGTGTGCAGCCACTGAAAATTCAGATGCTTTTTAGCTTTGATTTATGACAGGAACCAGAATAGCACCTGAATAGTTCTAATCAAGAAGAACATAGTAGTTGTCTTAAAGCATGTTCACTAACTCTCACCAATTTTTTTTTAACCTCTTAATTCACTTAGGATCATAGCCATATGACTTAAGAGTCCTCACAGCGGCTTCCAGAGGTAGCCACTATGCACTAAATGATGGAGAACTGCTGGGAATCCTCTTAAAAGTTGGTACATATACAGTAGACTCTGATTATTTAAATTTCTTCATTGAAGATAAAATAACTGAGGAAGAATAGACGAATAAGGCTGACAAAAATTGGTCATCTCTTAAGACATGTTTCTACTTAATAATCTGACTTTATTACCAGTGTGTTTTTCCAAGACATCTAGTGGAGCAGACTATTAAGTGTTGAAAGAGATAAGCACTTTTCACCTCGGGACTAATTTATCTTCTAAATAAAATTACTATATTATGAGAATGTTCCCACAATCTGAAATTGTATTTATCTTCCTAATACTCATAATCATGGTTTTAAATATGAATAGTGGAATTAGCCATTACAGAAAAATACATTGAAGATATGTCACTGATTGTCAGAGAAATCCTGTAAGAATTTCTGTAAGATACTGTATGCGCTTTCACTTAAGAGTAATTTTGGGCAGTGACGGCAACCAAAGGCGAAGTTGCACTTTCCCACAGATTTATGTGAATTTGAGAAATGCACTAATTATTACACTGAGGTAAAGAGCTCTGCTTTAGCGTTCCAAACTTTCATTCTCATTGCCTTGCTCTGACTCAGCTGTAATTAACTAGCATGGAGATGGCTTGAAATGATGTTTTTCTTCTGCTATACGAGCCGTAGCATATATCTGAGCACAGAGAATGGCCTTGTTATATTCCTGTGATTTTAAGGTCTTTGATGTCTTCTCAAAATATGCAGTCTGATGTGGCTGTGGACTTTCTTATATGTCAGTGGATGAAGTGACAAGTTGGGTCTTCAAAACTGAACCGGTGTATCAGGTAGGATTTAGCTGGATGTTCATGGGACGTGTCTAGAGTGGAACAAATGGCTGCACTTTTTTCTCTTGAGTTGCGGTTAGTATATGCAGGCAAACAAAACACTGGAAAAGATGAACGTCTTCTCTGAAATTTGAGCAAGACCAGAGTGTTTGCCTTGAGCAGCAGAGGTGCTTTGTCAAAATACCAGAATTGTCATCAAAACCAGCCATGGGCATTGTTTGGTTCCTGTCATCACCTCTAAGTCACTATATGGAGGCCATTAGTAACTTTTCCTGGTAGTGACAGTGTGCAGGTACTTGTGTACTCTGGCCTTCACGCATATGCTGCACAGGTTTTAAAAAGCACTCTGGGGCCTTGAAATGACTTCTCGGAACGAGTGTCTGCGGCCGTGCTAAATGTCCCTTTCCTAGCAGAGAAGTGCCATAGGCAGCTTTAATTGAATTTGGGAGCTGATAGAGAGCGCCAAACTGTATGCTGAAATCCTGCCCATCTGCAGCCCAGGTCTAGCAGACAGGGCCGCATAAGCTCCTAACTTTCAGTAAAGCTGTGGGAGGGCTCTGGAGGGACTGCTTCTACGAGCTCAGATGAAACTTGGTCTTTTGCTGTGGGCCTCTCGGTCTCTGCCTCGCTGCTGAAAATGCTAAGTCAGTGCTCTGAGCCTGAGGCTGCCTTTGCCAAGGGAAAGACTGGTTTCTTTTCCTTGAGAGGCAAAATAAACCTACCCATCTATTTTACAGAGCTGATAAAAACACTGGCCGTGGTGAACCATCTCCTCCACTAGTAAAGAGATGTTTGTACTTCTACCCCTGCAGCAGATGTATCTAATACTGTATTCTCATCTGTCCCAATGTGGTTTTTGGCCTGTAAGGCTCACTCATAAATGGTTTGAGAGAAAAGCAGTCCTGTTGAAATTACAAGGGGAAAACCAAGTTCCGTCCTAATTATGGCAGGCAAGTTGTAAGAAAAGAATAGAGTAATGGCCAAGTGTTTGCATGCAGGTAGCTTTCAGTTGCTTAGATTCTGTTAAAGGCATCAAGAAAGTTTCACCAGTAACATTTTTTGTCGATTTATTTTAAATGAAATTTGGCATAGTTGTTTCACTGAAACCTCTGCTCTTGAAAACATGAAAGAATATATTTTTACAGGTTGCACTATTTAGTACAAAGTGAGTTATTGTGATGAATGAGATTGGACTGAAACAACCAAAATCCAACGCTTTTTAAGTGACTTACAAAAAACTGTAACTGTATCTGAGAAGTAATTTGCCTGCTAAAGTCCTGCAGCCCGTGACCCTGCAAGTCTGCAAGGCATTCTTCTCTCTGAGGCATTATATTAGACAGATCTCTTTAGAATTTCATCCAAATTGAACTTTTTTTCATGAAATGTTACAATTTTGGGAATATTTTTTAATACCAGTAACAATTTTTTAACTTTTTCTGACCTATTAGCATAAAGATGGAAAGTGAAAAAATAAAAGTAGATGAAGAATTAACCTACCTCCCTCCTTACTCGGTCATAATACTTCCTATAAAAGTATACTTCAAATAAAGCATTATTACTGACCCATCTAGAGAGCTGTCAAAATAAAAATAAATGTTAAAAAAACATCTTTTTAAGTGAACTGCAAAGTGTCTGATATCCTGACTGCACTAGTGTCATCCTTGATAGGTGACATTCGAATACTGGATATCAGAATAAATCAGCCTAAAATGTATCTCATAGAACCTAAATGTCCTTGTCCCAGCTGGTATTTGCTTTTTCCTTAAGCCACATACTACTCAATGAACATTTCTTTGCCTATACATTCTGCTATTTTGATTGTAGTGATTGGGAACATTTACAGTCTCTCCTGTTCACTTCAAAGTTGGTAACTTTATCAACTCCACTCATGCCAGACACTGCTCTGCAGCATCTGGCTGTTAAGCTGTTCAATCTCCCTGGGAGATTCTTGGTTTAAATCCATGACTAACAATCATGTAAAAATATGTCCAAGCCAGATGCCTTTTAACTTGTGTAGCATTAGATATTGGGACAATAATGTAGTAATTCATTTCTCAAAAGCTTACCAACTAAATCTTTTCTTCTCTTTTTCTTTCCTGAAACTTTTATGAAAATGAACATGTCAGTTATAGGATAAAATATTTAGTTGGCTTTTTGACCTTAAGGAAAGTTTGAAAATCTACTTATTTCTCCATTGTCCACTTGAGATCTTTGAAACACAAGATTTATAGCTTCAGCTCTTTGATATTTCATAATACTGATGTTTGAATGCTTTGGATTTTGAAGGCTAGAAGTATAATATTTTGAAAATAATTTACAATAGCTAAAAATTTAGTATGTATTGGCTACATTTAGTGGATAAATCGGCACTAGTCTAAGCTGCAGAATACTTATATGAATCTCAGGGAAAAAAAACAGTCAAAATCTATTAATTCCTTTCCAAGAGTAGTTAGAAAAATCTAAAAAAAAGAAAAATCTAGAAAAAAATAGAAAAATATAAAAAGCTAAAGTATTTAACTAGTTTCTATATTGGGTGCCTTTGCTAAATTTTCAATTTGCCTTTTGATTAGTGTTGCAAAGAAACTTCTACCTTATTGAGAATGGCACAAGCATGGTTTAGGAATTCTAGGAAAACTAAATTGTTCTCCAGTTAAAACAACTATGAGTTGATTGGGGGAAAATGAAGATATTTTCATAATTTTAAAAAGTTTGAATTTTGTTTTTTTCTGCTTTAATTTCAAATTTTCCATGTGAAATTTAATTTTGAAAGGAGTAATGAAATGTTATTCGAATATATTAATCTCCATTTCTAAGCCTGTAGGATTTTTGTTTTTTTTTTTCAGTCTAAGTTGTTTACTCATCATTTCCTTTCCCTAATGTTGGAAGGAAAAGACAGCATAAAAAAGCAACATAGGGTAAAGTATTTTTTGAAGGTGAAATGACCTATAGGAGATGTGAACAGTACTAATATTTTTGCTGTTTTATATTTTTATTATTCAAAGGTTTGTTAAAACATTTATTTTCCAAAATTGCTTTTCATATTTTGCTTTCAAAGATTAGAAAAAAAAGCTGTTAAAAAAGCTATTTTTACCGTTTGGGAGAAAGCCTGTTCCCTGACAAAATGAATAAATATTCATTGAATACAGAAATATTTAGATGTTGTTATTAAATATTTAGACATTATAATGAAATATTTCTAGATTCCCACAGAATATTCTCACAAAAGTGAAAGCAAGATTTTTGCAAGATTTCTGAAATTTTTCTTCAAGACAATCATGTCTGTCCTTACTATAACAAGCTAAAGTTTTGGCATTTTGACTCTTGCTCAAGATTACTCTGCGCATAATCAACAGCAAGTAAAGTTGGTGCAGAAAACAAAACACTGGGACCTTTCATAGATGTGTAGCTCTAAAACTAAATGGTATATGACCCTAGCCTATACTGTCCCTTATGTACTAAAGATTTGCAAATATTTTAAGGCCTAAGGTAAATCTCCACTCTCCTTTTACATATAACATGCACAGGTAGTTCTGACTTTGATCTCTCTTAGAAGATGTAATAAATAAAGTCAAATTCTAATGAGCGCATATATTCCTATTCTTTAGCTTATATTTTTAATAATTAGATGGGAAGGGAAAAATAAAGTGAAGACAGGAAAGACTATTAACAGTACGGATGATGTAAAGGTTCTCAGTGGAGTGTAACTAGCCTAAATGAAAATGTGGTCGTACCATGAAGGATGATACCATCCTCTCCTAGAATGTACTGCCCTGTCAGAAGCCCCCCGTGAGTGCAAGGCGCCTAATGTTGGCATGCTGATCCCTCAAGCATTCAAATGATCATATGCTTACCACTACATTAATCCCTTCATACTGCAGCAGCCTATAGGATGCTCTGTAAAGGCATGACTTTGAAAATCATTTGGTGGTCACTTCCATTCATTTCAAGACAGGTAAAGCCCGCAGTAAGAAGACAATTTCATAGAAATAGTTCATCTGAGACCTAGCCAGATCAAATATTATATATGTACAGAGAGACAGATTACTATACAAAATTTATTACTTATTTATGCATGTGTATGTATAGAAAGAGAGAATGATAAACAAAATATATAGCTGCTTATTTACTGCTTATATTCATAACTTTTTGAAATGGAGAACATTCTATAATGATGAAACGTTTCTTAAAAGCACAGCTATTTGTAGTATTACATATTTTGGTTATTTGTCTTCATCATTTCCTTGCTTCTTTCTGTCCTCTGAATATTTGCATTAATATCTTTTTCAAAAAATGAAGAGTGAGAAGCAAGGAAATAATGGACCCAAGAGGTCATTATCCCAACCCCTTTTGGTTTAAAATCTTTTAGTAAGCTGCATTTTCTATCAAAATTTTTTGATAAAACAAATATTTTGAATATGTTTGTGTCTTTCACTCTCATGTGTTAAAAGACATAAAGAATTTGTATTCTAATAGAGGGCTACACTTTTTTGTTACAGTCACCCATGCTTGAAAAAGTGAAGGATACGATCATGAAGTGGCTGTAAAACCAGTTATTTTGGATATTTTTGGAAATCATATTATTTTCTGAGTTTTGCTCTCCAGTCATTCACTAGCTAAATTCTTTTCTTTTTCTTTTCCTGTTTTTAAGTATACATATAACCTTTTTATGTCTATGTTGTTTTTACTTATATTTCTTATCACACCTTATAGATGTTATAGATTCTGGTTGTGGAGTATAATACATGACTTTACAAGACTCATGCTAATTCTGTCTAGACTGTTTCTATTTAAATTGTGAGAGTGTGACCTACTTTCATCTCTACCACTGCAGATTCTTCTTTTCATGTCATATTAACTCAGCCAAGTTTAATTATTGTCCTGCCTCATTAGCTAGACATGTAGAATACATTTGGAAAGCTTCAAACAAGCCAAAATTGTTTCTCCATCATAGCAAGAACCTATAAATGTGCTTATCCAGCCCTTGGCCACCCATTGATTTCTAGAAAATACTCTTGTACTTACTGTTGATAAGTGCTGAGATATATCACATTTTGCAAAGTTGAAAAGAAACTTAATAATGATGATCTTTCCATATGTACTTTTACTCACTAATGTACATTCTGATCTTATTTATTTCTCTTCTATTTTTTATCCTAACGACCTCTTAGCTAGTTTATGAAATAAAAAGTATATCAACAACAAAAAGAAAAAAAGAATCTGGAGTAGACATCAGCTGGTTGAGATGCATATCTGAAGTTAGCTGGATTTGTTGATTGATTTACATGACCTGGAATATCTCAGCTATTTCCTAATGAAACTCACTAAAATAATGCAGTGTATTTACTTCACTTTTCCTTTTATTTTTTTATAGAGAGTATTGCTTTAAATTTAAATAACTTCATTGTATGAATTTAAGTATCTCATAATTATTGCTATGAGAAAAAAGAAAAAAAAAAAAAAAGAAAGCCTTAACAGCTCAGGTTAAGCTAATGAAATATTATGGGAAATTCATTCTGTCCTTCTGCCCCCACACTTCTGTGTGCTTATTTTATTTACCTGGAGGTATCCCTGAAGCTGTTGACAAGTGAAACAATTACCTCTTGCAATGGTACCCTTTGCTTTCCGACGTAATTATTGTAATGCTGTATGCTTTGTAGAGACTGATGGCTTCATAGCAAGTCTTGGGTGCAGTTTATTGCTCTGTTCTTACCATTCAGTGAAATCTAAACACAGTAATTCTGTCAAGGGACAATGCATGTATGACATAATAAGTTCAGGTTGAACTTATTATATAGCTTCTGAAATGCATACTCTACTCCAGTATACAGCACACAGCAATTTTTGTTGCTTTGGTTTTAAAATTAAAGAAGGAACAAAGGATCCTAAAATTAGAGAAATAAAATATTCTCATACTACTGTTTTTAGTACTTCAGTATCTCAGTGCTTTTCACTGAGATCATTAATTCGTATGCCTAGAATTTTTGTATGTGTGAGGAATTGCATCTAATGTGAATAATTTCCATAGAAATCTTTTTGAATATGAAACAGACCTCCTATGAACCTAAATGTCTCATTGTGTGAAGGTTGTATTTGGACTAGATTTTCCAAAAGTGAATGTACATTTGCAATTAGCTATGACTCACATAGCTTTAAAACTCTGAAGAGGATTAGTTTAATTTTATATAAAAAGTAAGAAAATGTAAAACTTGGAACAACTTTTCTCATAGTTTCTTCCATGCTTGTTAAAAATAACCTATCAC